>JAPDVU010000006.1:145939641-146352141 GCA_026230045.1 Corynorhinus townsendii | reverse complement strand
GCCTACCCCCAAAACTGAGGATGGAAGCAGGTTTATCTATCTTTGTGTCTGACTAGATTTGCTTTGCCCATTGACTTTACTGGACCTTGGCTTGCATGATAGATAGATGATAGATAGATAGATAGATAGATAGATAGATAGATAGATAGATAGATGGATGATAGGTAGATAGATATGTATACAGATATCAATATCGTTATATAGTTATATTTCTCCACAAATGAGAGGTCAGGACATTGTCAGTCAGAATCCCAGTGCAAGATGGGATTCACCGAGTTCCTAGACACTCCACCAAATGGAACATGAGTTTCCTGTTGAGGCGCCGCCAGCCTGGAATATCTGGATCCTCTAGTGATTCAAGCAACCCAGTCACAGGAATCAACACCTGCCCACTAGCCTCAGGCAGGCTAAATTCTGCCTGGTTCAAATTAGAACCTGCCCACTGAGTCAACAGAAATAACACCAAGGGACAGCAAATTTCCAGCTTATACGCCTTACCTGACTGGTTGGTGGTAGCCATTCTCAGTGCTATGTGTGACGCTGTAACTGGGAATCATCTCGAGTGTGGGACCAGAATGGGAGCACATACTTTAAATGGCACTGACCTGGGGGTGGACTTTGGTGATAGAAAGAAAAAAGGTCAAAATCCTGGGCAAGCAGAATAAAGGCAATTAAAATGTTAGAGAATCTAACCTAATCCTCTATTACTAATGCTGCCCTGATTCCAATGTAAACCTGTATCTTATATTATTCCCTTCAGACTAATAAGTACACAGCAGTGTGTTTGCGGGATAGGAAGAGTCTGTTGAAAAGCCCAGCCAGCCAGGCAGACCATCTGTCAGCATGATTAATGTGCTGGTTAACATTCAGCTGTTCTTTCCTTAGAATGGCAAATGCATCCAAATACAACACCTTTGTTCGGCTACTGCATGGCTAGGCCAAGATCAGCAATGCACCTTGATCTCTGATGACACTCTGGGGCTCTTCAGCTCTCTGAACCTCTGCTAGGTAACCTTCCTGACTGGGAATTACAGAAGGAAGTTGACAGAAGCAGCAGTAGCTGCAGCACCAGCAATCATGGCTAGGGCTGTTCCATGAACTCTCCTTAACATAAGTAAGTCCTTAAAATGGAAAGGCTGTTTCATTCAAATCAACTCAGCATGAATATATTGAATGCTGAAAGTTAGCATTATATACTAGTATTGAGAAGTGGGAGAAGTGGATTCCAATTCTGCCTCTACTATAGACACACAATGTAATCTTGGGGAAGTTACTCAACTTCTCTAAGTATTAGGGGCTTCATTCTTTTAAATATTGCTATTAAGTAAAATAATGTAGACTGAGCAGTTAGCACACAGTTTGGCACATAAGGAATTCTCAATAAATAATAATTGTTATTCTAAAAGCACTGGATGGATCCTGGAGAGAGGGAGCGGAGATCTACAGGATATGACTGTGCCTCAGTCCTCAGGACTTTAGTGGAGGATTCCAAAGATGGATAGAATTTAAAGGAATGGTGAAGAGAGGAAAGGGCACCTTGGATGGAGAAAATAGCACAGACAAAGGGCAGTATTATTCACAGTGACCGAGACATGGACACAACTAATATCATTTGCTAGATGATTGGATGAAGAAGATGTGATGCATATAAACAATGGAATATTAATCAGCCATAAGAAAAGATGAAATGTGATCATTTGAGATAACATGGATGAGTCTTGAGAGTATCATGTTAAGCAAAATAAGCCAGACAGAAAAGATTAAAAACCATATATACCAAATATGTGGTATATAAAACTGAAAGTAACAAGTGAATAAACAAGCCCTAGCTGGTTTGGCTCAATGGATAGAGTGTTGGCCTATGGACTGAAGGGACCTAGGTTTGATTCTGGTCAAGGGCACATTCCCAGATTGCAGGCTTGATCCCCAGTAGGAGTCATGCAGGAGGCAGCCTGTCAATGATTCTCTCTCATCATTGATGTTTATGTTTCTCTCTCCTTCTCTGTTTCTCTCTGAAATCAATAAAAATATATATTTTAAAAAATGAACAAACAACAAAAACTCATAGACACAGACAAGAGTTTGGTGGTTATCAGAGGAAAGGTAAATGGGCATGGTAAAGGGTAAAGTGAGTCAAATGTATGGTGACAGAAGAATATTTGACTTTGGGTGGTGTGTACACTATGCAATATACAGATGATGTATTATAGAAATGTATGTATCATAGTGATGTATCACTTGAAACCTATATAGTATTATTAACCACTGTCACCCCAATCAATTTAATTTTTAAAAGGCATGTGAAGTAATGATTGAGCAACACAGGTAGACTTGTGAGGCTGGCATGTGAGTATGGGTATGGCCAGAAAGGGAGGCGGGGCTGAAGTCTGATTAGAACACTTTGGGTTCCACATTAAGGAATGGGGCTTTATTCTGTATATAGTGGAAAGCCATCAACCACTTCAGGATAAAGGAATTACTTGCCTAGAGGAGATCAGAGGAGACAGAATTTTTCTTTGGCTCGCTCTGGTATGTGTTAAGAATAACTATGTAATTGAATAGGTTTGCCTACAACACAGCAAGGAAGTTCCCCAGAGTGAGAAACTCTGACCTCCATAAATAACAGCCATAGTGTCCAATCCTATTTTGGTGCCTTTTGAAAGTTTTTTTTTAGCAAATAGGTGAAATCCTGAGGGCAAGTAGAGTTGCAGGTGAGATTCATTAATGCTAACAATTGCCCTAAACCACCAGCAAAACCAAGGAAGGTCCCCACAGCCCAAGTCAAGCAGCAAATTGAGAAAGTAATGTGAGCAATTCAGGCCAAGAGTAAGCCACTTAGTTCTTACAGTTCATATCTGATGAGAAATTTGTCAACTCACTGCCTGGTAAAGCCATTCCCAATAGCAATCACTGGCATAAAGTGTGAACTTACTCCACCCCAGCATAGTGGTAATCAGAGGTAGGGAAGCAGAGAGGGTAGTTAAGACTTGCAGTGCCTGGGATTCTAAGTGAGGGCAGTGAGGGTGGTTCTAGTGGGAACACCTATCAGAGCAGCCAAGGTTGCAAAAGCACTTCCCCTTCTCAGAAGTTTCTGCCCCAACCAAGAACACACTACAGAATATTCACAATGATTTAGGAGAAATGTTGAGCTGCTGTACTCTCTGTTCCAGTCTTAGGAGAGTGCAATACTTGGAACCAGTTATAAATTCCTAGCAAGGGGAGGACTATAGCTACACAGGTCTCTGTATAATCATTACTTATTGCTGATGTAGGTGATTACAGTGATATAGCAGATTTCTTGGGATATCTGCTCAGCTTACAGTACATTTTATTTCTCCCAGAACTACACTGACCACCTGCATTAGTTTGCTAGGGCTGCCATAACAAAACAGCACAAACTAGATGGCTTAAACAACAGAAATTTATAATCTCACAGTTCTAGAAGCTAAAAGTCAAAGATTAAGGTATCAGCAGGATTGGCTCTTCATGAAGCCTCTCTCCTTGGCTTGTAAATGGCCACGTTCTTGTTCTTTCCTTGGTGCACATGTGCCTCTGGTTTCTCACTGTGAGTCCAAATCTCCTCTTCTTATAAGATCACCAGTGGAGTCAGATTAGAACCCACCACACTAACCTAATTTTACCTTAATTATCTCTTTAAAGACCCTAAAGAGAATCATAGTCTGACATGTTGGTGCTTAGGACATCAGCATAAGACTTTTTGGTGTGATATCATGCATCCCATAGCACCACCTATGCTGGTAGTTCTTTCTACCAAATAACTCTCACCCTACCTTGAGGTATAGTTTATTAAATGAAGGTGAACCCTTGCACCAAGAGAAACAACAGAATCTCTCTCCTGGGAATTTGGGATTGGGATTAAGAGATGGCAGTCCCTTTGATAGCCTGCTCTAAATAAGGAGTTTCACACATGCCAGGTAAACCATACCAAGCAGGTGACCAGCAACCACATGCCTCGTGAAAGGAGGCACTAAAGCTCTAATGATACCAATTATACAACTGAACACTAGACAAAATGGGAGATAGGGAAACCCAGATGAGTGATCTATAGAGGTAATTAGATTGCCCCTCTATAATATAGAAATGATTTCCATATTCCACGCGATCTCGCTGCTCATTCTGTAGATGGCATTAGCCAACCCAAAGGGATCCAAATTAAAAGAGACAGAACAATGAAGAAGGAAGAGGTGAGTGAGCTCTTTAATCATTCTGCCTGTATCAGATATAAAAAAACTCTATCCTTCACATACAACTGTGGCATAATCTCTCATGTTATTTTAGAACAGATTTTATACACCAGAGCAATTGCTTTTACTGGCTATAAGAATCTCAGACCCAGAATCAGAAAAACAGGCTGTTTTACAGTAAAGTTATTTTTTTCTTGATACTGTATTTGAAGTAATAATAAGTATTCAGCAAGCTAGAGTCATTTGAACTGATTCTAACCAGAAAGAAAACCAGTGGGTGGAAGATTTATGAATTTGTTAACAGTACCAGAAATAGCCTGGGAGTAAGTTGAGCTGCAATCAACAAAATGTTTATACTCAAGTGCACAGTTCTTCTGTACCAAGGATGAGAATCAACGCCATGGTTGGGGGGCCCTTTTTCACTTCCTGCCCAAAAATCCTGCTTACATTCAAAAAGAATGTGCTACACACTTCCTCTGAAGTATATATTCTTGCTTTTAACTCATTCTCTTTCTGTGTTCTACTACCTTTCTTCATTTTCTTTTTCTTCTTCCTTAAGCCTGCCAGAATCTTTCAAATCTATCCTGTCAACACAATGGTTCAGTTAGGGCCCCAGCCTTTGATCACTGTATTAGGCCAAGTCTGCCTGGCTCTCATGTTTTTATGGTGAGAAGTGTGCTTTGGGGTTGGAGAACGTGGGTTGGCAGCTCTTCTGCCTCTAGCCACTTGCTCTTGGACAAACTACTGGAGCTGTCTGTGCCCCACTTCCCTCAGTTTTAAAATTGGACTATAATAAAACATACTTCATAGCATCTGCATAAAAATTGAGTACTTGAATGAGTGACGGCCCCAGTGTAAGTATTCAACAAATGAAACCTATCGGTATTATTAGAGATGCCAATAATAAAAGCAAATAAAATGGAAAAAAATAAAATAATGATTTTGAGATTTCTTAGTTTCATCTCTATGAATCCTGAAAGTTTCTAAAACTTCAAAAGCTACTGCATTAAAGATCCAAAAATAAATAAATTTTTGATGGCAAATTTCTGGGCACTCTGTTGCCAAGGGAAGAAGCATCAAGATACTTTCTTATTCATTAAGTGATTTATGAATTGGCAAATTCCATGTTGTTAAAAATGACAGTTTAACAAAGACATCCTGTTCACTGGGTCAAGAATACATTGTGCATGTAAATTTTTAAAGTAGAAATGGATTCCTAATACTCATAAGGCAAGTATTGTTCAAGATCAACTATGTATGTAGAATTGTACTAGAAACAAAGAGAGAAGCAAAACATAATTTATGCTTAATAGTCTCCCAAGGAGGTTAAAGCCAAGACATACACTCTTGTCCAGCTTAAGGAATTCACCATCTTCTTCTTACCTATTTAAATAACCTACAACTGGTCGTACCTCTGGTCTTAATCCCTTTCAATTCAGTCTCCATGGGGCTCTGATGAAATCATTTTTCTGTCTAAAATTCTTTCTTCAGAAGAAAATTCCACCTCCTCTAGCATTGGTTTGAAGGTCCTTCACCATCTAATGGATTCTATCTTCCTTGCTCACCTCAACCCTCCATTATCAGCATGTAATGTAGTCAAGTTCCCCACTGTTTCTTGAACATGGTTTGTCCTCACTCTGTACCTGCTGGGTACTCCACTTGGCATACAGTTCTCCTCTTAAACTAACAAACTTCTGCTCAGGGTTTAAGATCGAGTACCTAATAGGGTAAAATGCTCTGGGAAAATTATGCTTCATTCAGACACTCTGCATAGTAATTATGAGTTTAGATAGCTATAGCTTTCACCACCAGGGGTGAATCTGCTTTTACAGTCATGGTGGGTCTTCAATAGTGGGATTTATCTCTTTCCTCTCATAGCCCCTATAATTTCCATAATGTCTGCCATGAGTTGAATGATCAAAAAGTATTTATTGCATAACTGAGTGCAGAAAGTCAATTATTACTTATATATTACATATATAGTAAATCACATTGCAAACTACCATGTGGATTACAAGATGCTTCCTGCTACATTATCTCAGTGAAATAGTACAAAGCATTTTATGACCTATTAAATAGTATAACTGGTAAGTTGTAAAACTCAGCAGCAGCATTCAGGAAATGTTGAAAAGATTTGAGAAAAGAGATAAACAGTAAGGATTTTTTAATTTATTTATCCTCCCCTGAGGATATTTTCCCATTGATTTTTAGAGAGAGTGGAAGAGAGAGGGAAAGACATAGAGAAATATTGATGTGAGAGAAATACATCGATTGGTTGCCTCCTGCATGAGCCCTGACCAGGGCCCGGGCCGGGAGGAGCCTGCAACTGAGGTACGTGCCCTTGACCAGAATTGGAACCGGGACCCTTCGTTTTGCATGCTGATGCTCTATCCATTGAGCCAAACCAGCTAGGGCAGGATTTAAAAGGTGACAGTGAAACAGGGATGTTTTGTGATGCCAGACATAACAAATCTAAATCTATTTTGGCAAAGGAGTAACTGTCTACATCAGGAACCTTATAGGCTTACTTCCCTACCCTTTCCAAATGAATTCATAACTTCTTTGATTCAATGTTCTTCCATTTAAGAGGTTGAAAACTGCTCTGGTAATAACACAAGAGTGGGCTCAGATCATAGCTGAGTGTGGCCAAGTGTTTCCATTAAAGTCAACCACAGCCACTAGGCATGACTGGTTTAGAAGCACTGCAATTCTATTGATCATGAAATAATCTGTATTGATTAGTAAGATAGCCTGCCAGGAATCATTACTGACCAGGTTACATCCCTGTATTTCTACATGTACAACTTTATTTTAGGCTGACAATACCAGCTTTATAGGTTTCTTTTTTTTTTCTGAGACAGATAAATACATGTTATTGTATTTTTTGTTGTTGTAAAAAATGAAATTCTAATTTTTGCATTATGCTTAGTTGCAAATATTTCCTTTCCATTTAAATGATCCCCAAACCCTCTATTTCTTTCTATTATTCTAATCCCAAAATATTCACATTATGCAAAATAGTAGGCAAAGGGATGTGGTTATAAAAAACAAAAATTTACCACTTCTCAATATTTTGTACAGTTGAAAAGAACAGGACATTTTTATTTTTCAGTAGAGGGTTCTAATGAATCAGATAACCCATTGATATGTGAATGTTCTGGTCCTAGAAAATGAATTTTCTAAAATGAAGACATCTGTATTTCATTACACATTTTCCAACGTCACTCTCCATAAAGATATTGATATATTCTAACAGCATGTTAGGGAGGGCATATAATACAGTTGTTAGGGTCAGCTGTGTGGCTTTAAACAAGTTGCATAACCTCTCTAATCCCCTTATTTAATCAATAAAATGAGAATAATCTCTATATATGAAACCCTAATATGCAAATAGACCGAACAACGGGAACAACTGAACAACCAAACAACTGAAGAACCCGTCACTATGATGTGTGCTGACCACCAGAGGACACGTGCGGAACATGGCAGGCATCGGCAGCAGGCAGCAGGGCGCAGAACATGGCAGGTGTCAGCCACGGCGGGATGGTGGAGCAGGAGAGTGGGGGCACCAGACCAAGGCAGGACACCAGTCACTGTCAACAGGGCAAGTCTCTGGTGGTTACTGAAAATTCTTTGCTCTCACACACCTTGGTCCCACCCGGTGCTTGCACCTGCTGCCGGCGCCAAGCACCAGCCCCGATCGCTCGGTGCTATCAGGTGCGAGTGGTGAATGCTGACCCTGATCACCCCTCAGGGCTTCTACACTTCTCCCAGCTCCTGAGGGGCAATCAGGACTGGTAGCCACCACTCGCACCCGCTGCCAGCGATGGCCCCACTCATACCTGCAACCAGTGCCGGAGCTGCTGCTCACACTCACTGCTGGCGCCCAGCGCCGGTCCCAATCACTTGGCGCTGTCAGCAGGTGCAAGTGGTGGCTGCCGTCAGATCGCCCCTGAGGGCTTCTCCACCATCACCCCTTGCTCCTGAGGGGCAATCGAGGCAGCAGTGCTGCTCACATCTATTGCTGGAGCCGGCCCCAATCGCTCTGTACCATCAGCGGGTGTAAGCAGGGCCAGCGCCATTAGCACACAGAAGCAGAGGCAGTGGAAGCAGGGCTGCCGGCAGACAGGGGACTGGGGACCCCAGCAGGAGGAGCCAGGCAGGGGCAGAGGGGATGGGCCGAGACCTGCCCCCATGCCCACCGCAGCCTCACGGTCCACAGTTCCTTTCAAGGTGCACAAATTCGTGCACTGGGCCCCTCCCTGTATATGTTATCCTATATAATAAAAGCCTAATATGCGAATCAACTGAACAGCGGAACTGGTGGAATGCCCAGTCGCTGTGATGCACACTGACCACCAAGGAACAGATGTTCAATGCCGGAGCTGTCCCCAGCCCACAGGCCCTAGGCCAGCCAAGGCAGGTACCAGCGGGGACTCCCTGATTGCCCCGCCGGTTGCTCTGCAGAGGGAGGTGACCGGCTGCAGGGCGATCGAGGGGCAGGGCCAGGTGGCGAGCAGGCCAGCCCCACCCCCCAATTGCCCCCCCAGTCGCCTCCAAGGTGGGTGCCAGTGGGGGCCCCCTGATCGCCCCACCAGTCTCCCCACAGAAGGAGGCAATTAGCGGCGGTGCCGGGGGCAGGGCTGGTGAGCAGGCAGTGCCAGGCCGGCCAAGGTGGTGCCAGCGAGGGCACCCCCAATTGCCCTGCCAGTCGCCCCACAGATTGGCCCTAATCACTGGCCAGATCTAGGGACCCTACCCATGCACAAATTTTGTACACTGGGCCTCTAGTAGTATAATAATAATGTCAAAGTCAGAGGCTTATATAAAAACCACATAATATAATTTATGTGAAAAGCTTAGTATAGCAATTTTTTTTGCTACTGTTTTTACCAACATTGCCTGAACTCAAAATAAAACAAAACCAACCTGTTTCATTCTAATACACAGAACTGCCCCAATTCCTCCAGTGAAAAAGCACTTTCAAGCAGGCACAGTCTTAGATGAATAATAATCTGAAAACTCTACAGTTTGCCTGGTAGTCCTCATCCACATACATCTTGTGCCTTCTGTCTTCTATATTCTGGTGTGTGACCTTGGTCTCAGGACCATATCAAGAGAAATGGGCCCAGACTTCTCTTCCAGCCATTCTCCCTGCTAAATCATAGCCGGAAATGGGATCCTCCTTCTACCTTGTTATGTAGAAAGCAAATAAAAGCCATTCACTTTCCCCTCACATGCCCACAGTTTTCCAATGAACCAACATCTGATGCTGAAGGACAGACCCTTGGCCTTCAAAGGAAGCCAGTGGAGACATCTCTCTGTTTAAGATCAAATTCTCCTAAAGCAGTAAAAGATAGGAGTGAAGAAGTTTTCACACTTAAAAAAACAAAACAAAATAGGTTACATAATGTATCTGACAAAAAGGGACCTGGACTGGATTTTCTACCCAGCCTCTTTTTGTATTGAGTGGAATACCCCTCAAAGGCATAATCAGCAATATTGTGCCCAAAGTACAGGCTACTAGCTTACTTGTTTCTACAATTAAGTGTCTGTCCGAGCACTTGATTTCAGACAATACACAAAAAAATAAAATGATAAAACTAATGGTGGGTGTAACTAATTCTCCTTTCAAACCTAGAGGGCAGCTGGTATAGTTAGGCAGGTGGCAAAAGAAAAACAAAACACTGTGAGATAATTCCACTTCTGGGTATTTTTCCAAAGAAAACAAAAACACCAATTTGAAAAGATATATGCACCCTTATGTTCACTGTAGCAAACAATAGCCAAGCTATGGAAGGAACCTAGGTATCCATCAATAGATGAATAAATAAAGAAGACAGATATATGTAATTAATGGAATACTATGCAGCAATAAAAAATGAAATCTTGCCATCTGGGACAAAATGGATAAACTGAGTATTATGCTAAGTGAAAAAAAGATAAAGACAAATACCATATTATTTCACTTACATGTGGAAGCTAAAAAAGGTAAAAGAAAAAAGAAATGACCAAATAAATCAAACAGAAACAGACTCATAGATTCAGACAATAGACTGATGGTTGCCAGAGAAGAGGTGGGTAAGAGTATGGGTGAAAAATGTCAAGGGGAATGAGAGGTTAAAACATCCAGTTATTTTAAAAAAACCCACAAAAATCCATAAAACAATGTCAAAGGGATATAGTGTACAGTATAAAGGAAATAGTCAATATTTTTATTGACTAGATTTATCATGGTAATTATCACATCATAAGGAATAAAAATATTGAATCACTATGTGGTACACCTGAAATTGATATTTTTGTCAATTAAATTTTAATTTTTTAAAAAGCTATGAGAAAGACAGAAAAGAAAGAGTATGTTTAAGATCAGTGGGATCCCTTCCTTCCTGTAGTTAGACAAACTATTTTTATGTAGGTCATTGGTGTTATTCTAACAGATGAAGGCTATCAGTAAAGCAGGGGTGAATCCTTATTATCAATGGCAAAGTGATTTGCATTTTTGGTTCTCTCATATATATATAAAATTCTAATTTAGCCATAAGAAGGATAAAGTTGAAGGTTTTTGCCAAAGTGTTAGTGGTCCACTTTGTAGGAGCTCTAAGCAACATCAAACAGCTCAGTGATAGGAGAAAAGAAAAATACATTGGTCCATTTTATTTACTCATAGTTCTACTCTTATTCCAGTTATAAAAGCATTCCTAAAAATGGGGAAGAAAAAAAAGAAAAAGTCACTAATAAATGATAAAAGGGGGAGCTAGAGTAAGAGAAGAATTGATCTGACGTTTCCAGAAGCATTTCACAGCCTGGCTCCCACACTTTCATTTCCAATCTCAATAGATTTAAAGCATCTCTTGGGTTTAGGTGATCTGAAACCATGTATAATTAAGAAAATCATGCCCCAAAATTCAAGACATTACCAAATTCATTTCTGTATGTTGATATTCTAATCAGCTGTCTTTCTCTGACTCCTGAATACATAGATATGGAATCATTTATAAATGTATTTCTAACTTAGCCATAACAAAGACAATTCATTTAGAATTCTTGCCTAGGAACAAAAGATGGGAAAGAGAAAGTAGGGAGTGTGGTTAACCATAGAAAAATGAAAAATATTCCTTTAGGCTATTTTTCTTAAACTTGACTTCCCAAAACATTTGCTTCTCAAGGCCAATCCTTTTCCATTTTTAAGTAGATTTGTTTTTCTGCGAACTGCTCCATAGGATGATGAATTCTCCAGCTGGTTAGTTACAGCAGTTCAAAGTCAGGTACTTTGAATGCAATGAAATTCTCCAAATAATTGTTGAATTTTCTGGAGGATTTCTGTAGCATAGGCATAGCTTTAACGTTTGCTTGTTTTTATTGTGTCTATAGAACAGTTTTACTTTTCTAATCCACTGGCCTCTTGGAAACCCTGAAAATAAGGGGAAGGCATTAAATGTAGAAGAATGTTTTGATTGCCAAATACTCTGTTTAAATGGGAACTGCCAATATGCCTATCTATGACAAGAAGCCACTTCTTGTACAACCTCTCTGCTCTGGCAGTTTATATAAATTTGTCCATTTAATCATTCACTCATCCAACAATCTATCTATCTATCTATCTATCTATCTATCTATCTATCTATCCAGTTAACAAATACTTACTGAGCACTGTAGCAAACACTATAGTTGTTTTTTGGTTATTGATTCCCCAGATCTCCTGGGGTCCCCTTTCTGAATTCATTCTTCTCTGCTGTACATTTGCTCCAATTCCTATACCTGCAACTATCCTTTGGAAAACCTCCCTTAGGTGACTGGGGTTGCTTTGCACATAGAAGCAGAAAACAGAGAGTGTGAATTGCCTAGGAGTTTATGTCCCCATATTACTTTCCTATTGCTGCCATGACAAATGACCACAACTTAGTGGCTTAAAACAACACAAACATACTACTTTATGGTTCTGTAGGTTACAAATCAGACACAGTTCTCACTGGGTGCTGACAGGCTGTATTCACTTCTAGAAGCTGTAGCGGAGAATCCATTTTCTTCAGCTTCTCAAGGACTTTGACATTCCTTGGCTTCTGGTCCCTCTTCTCCATTTTCAAAGTCAACAATATCACTTCTGTCTGACTCTTCTTCTGTCATTATATCTCTCTGACATTAGCTAGAAATGTTCTTCACTTTTAAGGGATCATGTGACTGGACTGGGTCAATCTAAATAACCCAGGATAATTTCCTTACCTGAAAGTTCATGCCCTCTAATCACATCTGCAAAGTTCCCTTTGCCACCAAAGGTAATGTTTTGGAAATCTTTGGGGGTCATTACTCTGCCCATCACAGTCCCCCATGATGCTCTTAGTCAATAATTGACAGGTACAATGATCGTCCCCTCTCCTGTCTTGGGTTGGAATTGCTCTGATTTACCCTCCAGCGTCTCCTGAAGCATCAGGTCACCACCACTGGAGCTTGCCTGATTCCCACCCTTCCCTGGCTTCTTCTGCTTCTCCAGATTCCTTATCAGTTCTCCTGGGAGATCTTTCTTAATTATTTGCATACAAATTCTTACCTTGGAGTTTGCCTCTGATGAACCCTGCCTACGATGAAAGCCTTACAAATGCTTAAGAAGCATGCTAGGCACTGGAACAAGACAACAGTGGCTGGTAGGAAATTTATAAACTACTAGTAACAATAACAATATTTTTAAAATACCAACCATTTATAAACCCTTGATGTTTGGCACTTTGCTTAGTACTCCCTTGACTAATATCAATTAATTTGCATAAATTTATATGATAGGTGCTAAATTATCTTCCGTTTACAAGTAAGCTCCATCAAGACAAAAACCATGTCTATCCCTAGCAGTTTACATAGTGCCATCTATATGGTAAATACCCAACAACTGGTAGTTGAGTGAGGGACTGAACAGAATAAATACTGTTTATAGTTGGTGTGGCTCAGTGGTTGAACATCAACCTATGAACTGGGAGGTTGAAGTTCAATTCCCGGTCAGGGCACATGCCCAGGTTGCAGCTCAATCCCCAGTGGTATCTCTTTCTTCATTGAAGTTTCTGTCTCTCTCTCCCTCTCCCTTCCTCTCTGAAATCAATTAAAAATATATTTTAAAAGAAATAAATAAAAGAAACTGAGGTATGGAGAGGTTGAGTTAGCATTTGTGAACCTAGTTATGCCAACTCCAAAGCCCATGCTCTACCTATACTATTTTGCCATCTAAATCTACTTTTTCAATTCAAAAAGAAATTAGGGCTGAGGACTTCACATAGAAGGAATGAGGAAAGGTTTAATTCCTGAAAGATTCCTCCCCAGCTTATGGCCCTTAAGATCAGGAACAAGCATACTTATGATAAATTCTATCAATTGTGGATGTATTTGCAAAATTTGAGTCAGAGAATCTGATAATATAAAAAAAATCTCCCCCATAAGAAAAAGTAATGTTGATCTGCAAACATGCCCACATATACCCAGAGAGTTAGGTATCCTGGGAATTTGTCCATAAACATCTCTATGCATCTTAGGAAATATACAACTTAGACATCAAGTTAAAATGCAAGTGCATCCATGAAATAATGGATAACCTGGACTTCATTAAAATTAAAAAATTCTGCTCTGCAAAGGACAACATCAAGAAAATGAGAAGAGACATCAAGATGGCAGCATAGGCAAATGCCTGTACTCACCGCCTCCCATAACTACATCAAATTACAACTAAAATACAGAAAAACCATCATCTAGAACTGCCAGAAAGCTGGCTGAATGGAAGTCCTATAACTAGAGAAGTAAAGAAGAAAGCACACTGAAACTGGTAGGAGGTGCAGAGGTGTAGAACCGGCTGGTCCGGCACCCACCTGGGCTATTTTTTTAAGCGGGAGGGAGATTATCTCTGTGGAGGCTGCCTGGAGGAGCAAGGAATCCCAGTCCCACACCAGACCCCCAGCCCAGGGTCCCAAAGCTGGGAAAATAAGTCCTTAGAGTCAGTAAGAACTACAGGCTATAAAAACCAGTGCAGATTGGGGCTCAGTGACACAGGCTACTGGAAACCCAGCTGCTCCTCTTAAAAGGCCTGCACACAAACTGAACTTACAAGATCTCACTTCCTCTGAGCTCCAGCACCAGGGTGAGGCTCTGGGGAACACAAACACATACAAGGAGGAACTGAGTTGTCTGGCATCTGGGCAGGAACTCGAGGGTGGCTTTCTCCCAGACAGAAGTGCTCACAGGGATTACAGTTCCATTGCTCAGAGATTAATGTTCCAATACTGGCATCTCCCCAGTTGCAGGGCTGGCTGGCAACCATTTTGTTTGCTCCACCCTGGTGATTCCCTAAAACCCAGCCTCATCCAATTTGCAGCCCCACCTTAGCTGTGTACAGTGGATTTTGTATATGAATGGCCTATCCTTGCTCAGGCTAAAATCTGTCAAATAAGCTTTAGCTGGGTTAGGGAGCCCCAAACCTATCAATAAAAGGCCCAAGACGTGGTACCAGCATCAGCCTGCCTTACTTCACAGCTTCGTCTGGGCACTTCCAAACCCAATACTAAGAAGAGGAATCTACAGATCTCTCTGTAGATCCTGCTGGGTGGCCTAGGCAGTAGCTGACTTTGCACCTTCCTTTTTTTTTTTTTTTTCATTTGTGACATTTCTTTGTCTCTGCATTTTAGCTGCATCCCTATGTTTGTTTCCAGGTATTGGGTAGAGCTTCTATGTCTCCTTGATTTGGTAGAATGGCCACATGTAATAAGAGTTCTATAGGGCCCAGTGGCTTAGCTTCCCCAGTCACCTGAGCTGGGAACTCTAGGTGCACCCCTTTGTGGGATGTGAGCACAGTCTTGTTGTAGTTGAGACTTCCTTGCTGTTGGAGTCACTGGGAGGAATTGACTCCAGGCCAGTTGGCTGTGAGGACCAGCTGCAACTACAGTGGTCAAGCTGCTGTGCAGGAGACACCCCTATGGAGCAGGACTTGCTTCAGTGGGGCTTTGGTGCTCACTGAGTCCGCCCCTTGAGTGTGTTGCTTATGGATGTGTAGAGTTGTAATCTGGTATGGTCTGACACTGACCACTGGGAACTGGGTGGAGGGGGCAATGAGGGGGAAAGGGGGGGCATCTGTAATAATCACAACAATAAAGGGGTTTTTTTAAAAAAAAGAAAAAAAAGGAAAAGAAAAGCCACAGTTGGAAGAACATATTTGCAAAAAACACAGGTGATAAAGGACTGTTACCCAGAATATACAAAGAACGCCTAAAGAGGCAGGCTAAAAAATGGGCCAAAGACCTTAAAAGATGCTTTATAAATGAAGATATACAGATGGCAAATAAGCTTATGAAAAGATGCTCCACATCATATATCATCAGGGACATACAAATTAAAATAATAAATACCACCACACACCTATTAGAATGGCCAAAATCCAGACCAGTGACACTACCACATGCTGGTGATGATGTGGAGTAACAGGAACTCTCATTTATAGCTGGTGGGAATGCAAAATGATACAGCCACTTTAAAATACAGTTTGGTGGTTTCTTACAAACTACACATATTCTTACCAGCAATTGTGCTCCTTGATATTTACCCAAAGGAATTGAAAACTTACACACAGATGTTTACAGAAGCTTTATTCATAATTTCCAAAACTTGGAAGCAATCAAGATGTTCTTTCAGTAGATGAATAAATGCATACACTGTGCACATCCAGACCATGGAATATTATTAGTGCTAAATACAGAAAAAAGAGCTTGCAAGCCATGAAAATATATGGAGGAATCTTAAATGCATATTTACTAAGTGCAAGAAGCCAATCTGATTCCAACTATACAGCATTCTGGAAAAGACATAATGATGAAGACAGTAAAAAGATCACTGGTTGCCAGGAGTTGTAGGGAGGGAGGGATGAATAGGTGAAGCACAGAGGAGTGCAGGGCAGTAAAAATAATCTGTAATACCACAATTATGGATACATGACATTATACACTTGCCAATGCATAAAATATACAACAGCAAGAGTTAACCCTGATGTAAACTACGGACTTTGGTTCATTATGATGTAGCTTCATCATTTTTAACAAATGTATGACTGGTGACAGATAATACATGGTTATACATGTGCAGCAGCAGGGGACATATGGGAAATCTCTCTACATTCTGCTCAATTTTGCTGTGAACCTTAAACTGCTGTAAAAAGGTAAAGTCTTTAAAAAAGCAAATTGCACTGAATTATAGAGCTCTCAGCATATCTTTGTTAGGTACCAACTAAAAGTAAGTCCATAGGTGTTTAAAAATTTATGATAATCTGTTTCCACTTATTCTGTCATTATTTTCATTTCAGCATCAGCAAAAGCAAAATATGATATGACAGTGATACTCATTTAAAAAACACCACAGTTTTAATTTAAGAGGATGCAGGGTTTATATTCTAGTTAAATTACTAGATAATCTTCTAAAAAAACATTCAACATTATATGCAAAATGTAATTGGTTCCTTGTTTAATTCCATACAACTGACTGATGAAATGAAATGGATATTTTGTTTTATTAAACTATTCTTTTGTGGTTAATTCATCATTGAAATTGGCATGGACCCAAGGAAACTTGGTATCCAGATGCAGTCTTCTAAGTAGGTTACTATCTTTCCTGCTTAATATGAATGCTTTTGAAGGTCTCTATAGATAGGTCAGGTTTCAATCAAAATTATAAGGTTACTTCAGCCCAGCTGGAGTGGCTTAGTGGTTGAATGTCAACTTACAAACCAGGAGGTCATGGTTTGATTCCTGGTCAGGGCACATGCCCGGGTTACAGGCTCAATCCCCAGGAGGGGGCATACAAGAAGAACTGTTCAATGATTCTCTCTCATCATTGGTGTTTCTATCTCTCTTTCCCTCTCCCTTCCTCTCTAAAATCAATAAAAACATATAAAAAATATAAGGTACTTCAAATTAAATTTCAGCAATGGATGGGGCCAGAGACCATATGACATATAAGAATGAAGCTGCAAAGCATCTTTGTAAGAGCAAACATTTATAAACAAAAATATAAACTTCTAGAAAAGCCACAATAAAAATATTATAGAAACAATAAACATGAACCATTAAATGATAGAAGGTATGTTAAATAACAGACATCTGTAAGGTTCTTTAAACATTCACAAAAGAAATAAATTAGGGGAACAGCTCATTATAGGGGTTTGAGGGTTTCTATATTATGTGGAAAAATATTAAAGCTTGAAAGAATTAGTACAAGGCTATAAAAATAGACATGCTGGAAAAGAGCCCACACCTATCTAGTACAGAGAGGAAACCCTTGGAGAGAAGGGAGTGCAACAGAAGAGATGAAGGAACTGAAGCGATAAGCCAGAAAGTAGCCTCAGTCAAAACAAGAATGGGATTTGGATGCTGTGAGAGATGTGGGAAGTTGGGCCAGTAAAGGGAAATAGCCAAGCTCCCAGTGAGTTAAGTAGCAATGTGTACAGGACGTAGCCTTCGTTGTCACCAACTTGTGTCCAAAGGGGCAAAGGAATATTATGCTGCACAGTTTGTAGCCAACCTGGACCACACAGCTCTCTCCTAAAATATGTGCAACCCAGGAGCCAAGCTTGCCCTTTGGATCCTGACTCCGCAGAGCAAAAGTGCTAGGCAGAAGAAGGAATTGATAACTTTCCATTGATTCAAATGAAATTTAATTTGAAGTGCCGGCCTACCTCTCAGCCTCTTCTTTCATTCTGCTTTTTCCATTAACCAACTACTTTTGTTCATTTTAGTTCACCTCTTCTCTACTAATACCTTTCAAATTCTTAGCTTCACACTGAAACTCCAAACCAGGATCAAAACCTACAAGTCTTTTGTGTTAGCTCATCACAGTATCATCAAATTTGAACTCTTGCCCTTTCCCACTCCCAAAAGACTTCCAGGTTTCATCTCTCATGGTTTCTTCCATTTCACTTCGTGTGTAGGCCAGGCCATATCTTCATCTCAAATCCTAAAAGCCACCATCTGTGACTGGGCCTCCTCAGCTCAGACCTGGGCTATGATAGATTTTTGAATGAGTTTGACCCTCCAACCAATCCTAAATAGAACAACCAGACCCATTCTTCTAAAAGAATGGTTTCATCAAACCAAGATCTACTCAATAGTATCCTGAATTACCCAGGCCTCCAATCTGAAATTCATTAGCGCAGCAAGGACATACTTACCATATTCCAAAGTACCACTGCCCTGAACTGGGCTGGCATGGACACTGCCAACATTTCTCACAGACCCTGCCCTCACTGAGCTTACAATTCCAGTGCGCCTAGTCATTTGATGCCAAATATCCCCTTCAGTAATCTGGTGAAGAGCCCTCAAACCTTTTCTCATAATAAGGTTTTTAAATGCATAAAATCAAACACAAGCATTACAATTATATGGAAAAATACTTAAAATAATCATTTAAATCTATATAGAAATATATAAGCATCTTCACTGATGCATTAAATAGCAAGATCTAGTAGCACTCTAACAATTACTGTAATTTTGAAAAAGGGCCTTAAACAATATTTCAAGAATTGAAAGTAATTGATAGGATACAAAAATATTTATAATTTCCACATATGCTAATATTACAGTGCTTAGTGAAATTTATAGCTAACATAAGTAATAAATTGAAGATGGTAATTAATTAAAATTTATACCAATCAAGTTCCCAGATCCCCTGAGTTTTATTTCATTTTTAGAGTCCTTGGTCTAATGGTTTTAAGGTTCACTCAGTGGAGTCCCTACAAATAGACAAAACTTTTCTCTCTAAAAAATTAGATCCTATTTTTAATATGTCGTGTTCAATGCAATTCAATTAAAATATTTAGGAAGCAACTATTTACCATATATAAGGCATGAAATTGAAGACATAAAATTTGTGTTTAAAGGTCACAGAGTCTCCTAGGGGGAATAGACCATTAAACAAATCACAGAACAATATGCTGGTTGTCATGTTATCAGTACTTCTTGAGTTCTAAAGAGATTCTAAGAAAATATAGGAAAAAACCATAAACTGTGTCTGGGAGAGCCAAGCAAGATGTCACAGGGGATAATCGGTCTGAGCAGAAGATCATGGAGCTGAAGGGTATTGTCATAGCGGCAGTTTAGGGTGTTTGAAAGGAATAAGGGTTTAGTAGATTAGTAAATTCTGGAGCTATACTGCTCAACATAGTAATTATAGTCAACAATACTGTATTATAAAGTTCAGAGTTGCTAAGAGACTGGGTCTTAATTGTTCTCAACACAAAAAAGAAATAATGATGTGATGTGATGTGATGTGATAAAGGTGTTAGCTAATGTACAATGCTACACCCTGACTTATTCTCACTGTTAATTTTTTCAAGGGGCCATTTTTATAGCCATGAATAAAGGGGGGAAATTCACCAAAGAAATGCCCTTTCAAGGATTCTATTTTCAAGCCACTCACGTAACCACGATGCTCTCTAAAGACATAATATAACTTACTGCAGAACTAGAGGAGAAATGACTTCTTTGATTTACTGACTACTTTAAAGACATTCTTCTCCACCTCACCTGGATTCAAGGGCAGGTATCAAAGATGCTCAAATCTGAAACACATGACATTCCCACACACACAGCCAGGGTCCCCCACCTCTGGTGACACAATCAGAGAGTGATGCTATTGCCGAAGGCACTGCTGCCAGCAGGCATTGTTAGGGCAGGCATTTGGACAAGGCTCCCAGATTATCAAGCAATGCTTTCAAATCTAGTCCAATGGGAACCGGGGTTCATAGTGATGATAACAGCAACAATTGACTAAATAGAGCTCACCAGGTCTGCTATAGATCCCCATATGGTGCGTCATAGTTTGTAGATCATTGTAAAGATTTTTGATTTAATAACATTAAATGCTATTAAAGTATACTTTGAGAATTGTTCTAGTGATGAAAAGGATACAATTTGACACCAGACTGCATGAGTTGGAACCCCAGCTTTCACTTACTAGTTGTTAACCCGGGGTAAATTACTAGTTTATCCATCTGCAAAATGGACTTGGAAAGTGTGGTGGCTGTAAGAATGTACCTACAGACTTCCAACCACAGAGAATGTAGTGGTCAGTAGACCCAGGGCCTCACAGCTGTGCTCTGAAGTCCACAGCAGCATTTGCATCAATGCCCCACCTCACACAGACTTCCCCTGCCAACAACAGAATGCAGGAAGGGTATGAAGGCAGGCCCATTTCCAGATGACATGAGATGTCTTTAATGACTAATATTGAATCAAGAATTCCCTGCCCCTGTTGCATAACCTTCCTCAGATTGATGGCAATCTAGGAGACTTCCACCTAACCTTCTCTCTCTCTTTCAGATGAGGTGAAAATCACATTATAACCTGACAGACTTTCCACCTCTTCTGGCTCCTTCCCCATTAATTTTCTCTCACACGTATTTCTACTAACAAAATGCTTACATGTCTAATCCTGTCTTGGCATCTGCTTCTGGGAAGACTTAGACTAACACATAAGGACAAAGTGAGGTAAGTTATAAAGTATATTTAGAATCATACCTGGCACACAGTGAGTGCTCAGTAAGTATCTGACATAATATTATGCTTACTGTTGCTACTACTACTGTCTTTACCACCATTATCACAGGAAGGGAGTATCATTCATTCAATTCTAGGTAGCCCAATCTATATGAAAGGAGGTTGTAAGTATTCCTAATATTAAGATTAGAAATAAAGGCATAATTCCTCCTCACAAAACTTATTTTTGAGTAAAATTAAATGAAAAACTCTAACGCACAATACAGATGTCCATTAGTAATAACATGTTTCCCCACCCTTACTCCCTATCCTTGGGGACAATGTTTTATTCATCTTCTCAACACCAGCATCTCTCACAGTGGCTGGATCATGAAGGTGTTTATAACTATTTATTGAATTGTTAAATTGTGCAGCCCAATCTAAGGCTTGCAGTGTAAGAGATAGAAGAGTATATTATTTATTAATTGATCTGTTTTCTATCACAAATTGTAGAGCCCTTTGAAAATGGACATAGACTTTTATGAATTAAGTACAACTTGATCAATTCCCCATAATAACAGTGGAAATTGCAATGATGTCTCTGCTGGGGAATCTATAGGCTCATCCAGACTTACATCTGTACCTCCAACTAACCAAATTGGAAAACAAAAACAAACAAACAAAAACCTAAAGATATTTTTTAGAGGGAAAAGACATATCTTTACTCATTCACTTGGGATGTATATGATGTTTGACTATGTTCTCAAATAAAGCATCTGAGACATAAAGACATCTACTAAAAACAAAACAAACAAAAAAACCCTCAAACCTCCAAGTTTTATATTAAACTAGGGGCCCAGTGCATGAATTCATGCACCTTGAAAGGAACTGTGGACCATGAGGTTGCAGTGGGCACAGGGGCGGGTCTCAGCCCATCCTCCACACCCCTGCCTGGCCCTTCCTGGCCCCTCCTGCCATGGCCCAGGTCCCCTGTCTGCAGGCAGCCCTGCTCCCACTGCCACAGCTCCCACACACTGACAGCGCTGACAGTGCTGGCCCCATTCACACCCGCAATTGGGGCTGGCTCCAGCAGCGGGTGTGAGCAGGGCCTGCACTGTCAGCAGGTGCAAGTGGCGGCTGCTGCCCTGATCGCCCCTCAGCAGCAGGGGAAGCAGAGAAGCCTTCAGGGGCAATCGGGCCAGCAGCCACAGCTTGCACCCACTGACGGTGCCAAGCAATTGGGACTGGTGCTGGGTGCTGATGGTGGGTGCAAGTGGCGGCTCTGGTGCCAACAGCAGTGCAAGCACCAGGCAGTACCACGGTGTGTGGGAGCAAAGAATTTCTAGTAACCACCAGAGGCTTGCCCTGATGACAGTGACTGGCGCCCCGCCTTGATCTGGCGCCCCCCACTCACCTGCCGCAGCATCCCGCCACAGCCAACGCCCACCATGTTCCTTGCTCTGCCGCCTGCTGCCAATGTCTGCCATGTTCCGCGCATGGCCCCTGATGTTCAGTTCATGTCATAGCGACCGGTTGTTCGGTTGTTCGACTGTTCGGTCTATTTGCATATTAGGGTTTTATATATATAGATTAGGCCTGGCAATTGGCAATGATTCAAAACAAAATAAAAACGTTCCTGCCTGAAGCACCCAATGAGGATGCCAATTATTTAAATCCTTTAACAGGAAAACAAAAGTCATTTATCATCACCATTAGCAGAAGGCTTGAAGAGGAGAAAAAGATTAGTATGACAACCACTATTATAAACACATTTTCCACTCAGGTCTGTGACTAAAACACAAAAAATAAATTGTGCACCTAAAAATCATTCTATCTGATACTCTGAGGTTTGAAGAAATGGGCAAAAACTTACAAAGGGATTGGTCCTTTAATAAAGAGTTTGCTGTCATGTCAGATCATCAGACTACCAACTCCCAAGTACTATCATTTGAAACCATAGCCCTATGTTTGCAAAACAGATAACCATGTTGAGTGCACTTTTGAATTATAATAGAAGTGCTTCTTTCATGATCTAGTAGTTTTATCTTTTGGGGTGAAACAGCACAGGGGAGAATATGCATCCATGTTGATATTTACAGCATACAAATCATACTGAGGCCCCTTGACTACAGAAGTGAGAGATGGGGAAAGAGCAGCAACAGGCGAGAAAGCCAAAGAGAAAACAGGAAGGGTAGGAGAAATTGATAGGAGAGAACATTAAAACATTGTGGACGAATCACGAGAATTCTCGTGTTTTCTGTTCTAAGGTTTGTAGCCAATCATGAGAATTGTTTAAAAACATACTAGCTTATAAGAACATGTAATAAATAACTTCAAAATGCAATGGGTATATAATTTTAAAGCATGCCTTTAACATTTATGTAAAACGTTTTTTGTACTCGTTCAATAGAAACTTATCTGGCCACTGGGTAAAGCTAGCAATAAAACTACTGGTCTGCACCCTGACCGGTTTGGCTCAGTGGATAGAGCGTCGGCCTGCGGACTCAGGGGCCCCAGGTTCAATTTCAGTCAAGGGCATGTACCTTGGTTGCTGGCATATACCCCGTAGGGAGTGTGCAGGAGGCAGCTGATCGATGTTTCTCTCTCATCAATGTTTCTGACTCTCTCTCCCTCTCCCTTCCCCTCTGTAAAAAAATCAATATTTTTTTAAAAAAACTACTGGTATGCAATGTGTTAAGAAAGTTGTGTATAATAGTTTCATCTATACCAACTAATCCACATATCAGATTTTGAATAAAATGTTAAACCATTTGATTCCTTACCTCTCATTTTCTTCTTATCCATTACAAAGATGCTAGGACTAATTTCAGGCTCTCACATTTTCTCCAGTGCTAAATGGTCCCCCTGGTATTTGCAGTGATCTGAGAGATTTGCCTAAATCCCAGGTCTCTTTCTTATTTTCCAGAACATGTTTCTTTTGTGGGGCAGCTGCTTCAGCAGCAACCACGTGACTCCCGTAGAGGCCGTTTTCACACCTCCCTCCACACAAACTCCCTCTGACGGGTAGAGACTCTATCTTCTGAGAAGCAATGTTGTCCCCAGGCTCCTCGGCCGTCCACTGAACAGGGATGGTGCTTCTGCGATGGGGTATCTCAGATATCACCTAGGCCCTAGGGGTTGGGTTCTGGCTGGGACAACTCAGCCCGGAAACCTGAGGAAACCAATTTAAGTTGAGAGCTGCGGAAGAGGAGGGAGGAACAACCATAACTTTAGAAATGCCTACCCTCTTCACTTCCCACATTCTTTTTTTCAACCAGTGTTCTGCTTTTCATTCTTAGTGATTTCCCCCCCTTGGCTATAAAGATTTTGACATTAAAAATTGTATCTGATATGCTTTTTAACTTGAAAAGCAATCCTTTAAACTTGAAATCTGTTCCTTATTTTTTTTATAAGTAACAAAATACAGCAGGTAGCAATCAGTGAAGAAAAAAAAAAGAGGCATGGTTTGTCTTTTGTATGTGCCATTCAACCTTACTGGAGAACGGCATTCACTATACATGTCAGTGCTAAAATCAGCGACTATAGAAACAACATATTCACTCACTCCCCTGGAATCAAGAGAATTGTTACTGTCACTGAAAACCAGCTTTTAAGCTTTCCTTCTCACACAAATAGGCTTCTAAGCCACACTGTGAAGCAGAAAAGGTTTCTTTCATAGCTTCCATCCTTCCTCAACATTGCCTACATAGTGAGTAGCTCTTGTTTTGCCTTCCTAAAATCGAGGCTTTCTTCCCTTCCCATGTTCACAGGACCTCAAATTTCCTGCGGGATGTGCTTATTCCTTACTGGTAGTCTGTGCTGTATCAAGGGCTGAGCCCACTTCCTGGTAAATCTGTCCAAATTCATAGAACTGCCCTGGCCAGTGTTGCTCAGTTGGTTGGAGCATCATCACATAAACCAAAAAGAAGCTGCGGGTTCAATCCCTGATCAATGTTCTCTCTCTCTCTCTCTCTCTCTCTCTCTCTCTCTCTCTCTCTCTCTCTCTCTCACACACACACACACACACACACACACACCCCTTCTCTCTCTTTCTCTTTCCATTCTGCTCTCTATAAAATCAATGGAGCCCAGCTGGCATGGCTCAGTGGTTGAGCGTCCAGCTATGAACCAGGAGATCACAGATCGATTCCCGGTCAGGGGCACATGCCCCGACTGCAGGCTCGATCCCCAGTGTCGGATGTGCAGGAGGCAGCCAATCAATGATTCTCTCTCATCATTGATGTTTCTATCTCTCTCTTCCTCTACCTTCCTCTCTGAAATCAATAAAAATGTATTTAAAAATAAATAAATAAATAAATAAATAAATAAATAAATAAAATTAATGGAAACATGTCCTCCTCAGCTGAGGATTAAAAAATCTATAGGACCATATACTTCTAAAAAGGGAAAAAAAGTGAATTTTACTGTATGTAATATTTCAAAAATAAAATTTTTAAAATCTTGTTTATAATGTTGGTCCTGACACTATCTTGCTAAGTGATCTTGGACAGGATAAATCACTTCTAATATCCACTTTTCTTAGATGAAATATGAGGGTATTGGTCTAAGCTCTTTTCCAAGTTTAGCTGTCTGTGATTGATATTACACCATGCAAGTGCCTGTCTGTTCTCTAAGTCTAGCACGCACTCTACACAAGGAAGTCATTCAACAGTTCATGGTGCTTTTCTCCTCAGCAAGGATTCTGAGGAGCCCACTGGAGCATAAGAATCATCAGCGGCGGCAGCAGCTTTGAGCTATCTCATTGCCTGAATTCACCAGCTAATTCAATACTTCCAGACTATGAGACCCACCAAAGAACACAAAGACTTATACAATTGCAAATTTTTATTTCTGCCCTACAACAAAGTTTCCAAAGTGAAATAAAACACTTAGGGGAAAAATATATGGTGAGTGTTTCACCCTCAGGGAAGAATAGAGAATCTATGGATGGATATGCAGCAACACTGCATAAATATTAACTCTATCATTCCCAGTTCTGCTTCATACCCTGTCATCTGCACTGTGGATAAAATACAGTATATATCTGTCATTGTGATGCAATTTCTTACAACAGTATTATTTTTAATTACACGGTATATGGAGTTCAATAGGGAATAAGATCTCTCCTTCCAGAAAAACCCAACCTACTAGTCAAGGAGGAATGTTTCTAGGTCTCTGATAGATACAGAGAGCTAAGAGAAAGGGGTAAATCCTTTGACAAATCAGGACCACAGTAATTCCATTTCTAAGTATCTAGCTAATATAAGTCACATGTAACATTATTTGTAATAGTGAAAAAGTATAAGTAATCTAAATGTCTATTATCAAGGGGCTGGCTAAATCAAGTGTGATATAATCACATAAAGTAATACTAAAAGCAAATAAATAAATTAAAACTGCAAACAGAAAAATTGATAACCCCCTAAAAATATTGAGGCAAAAATCATATTGTAGAATATCATTTCTTTTTTAAAAAAGAAACACAATAGTTCCATATATCATGAATAGATACATACAGATAGGACAAAAGAAGGTTTACACTTGTGAATACATGAAATACAGAGTTTATTCTTGTATTATTATTTATTACTGTATTATTTTCTATATGAATAACTGTATACCCACTGTTCCCCTACCATATATATATATATATATATATATATATGTATATATATATATATATGAATGAATTTCTTTGAAGGGTACACACTCAATTCACAATGAAGGTTGACTTTCAAGAGAAGAGGCGAAGACTGGGTTTAAGACAAAGGAGTTCTTGGAGGAGACTATATTCATGTATTATTTGTATAATGAAAAATTACTTTTCAACAGAGAATATAATGAAGAGTATCAAAGAGACCGATTTCATCAGGGAATTTTCCCATGGCCATGTAGACTGGCCCTAAAAGCACGTTGTCTGGAAGAACAAGGTCAGAAGATGGAACGATCAGCCTTGTTGAGAAAGGCTCTCCTCCTGGCCCAAGCTATTTTACAATATTAGTCTATGAACTACGTTTATGAATTAGGAGCACAGTCTACATTGTTCTTAAGCAAACACGCAGTCCTGAAATGATCTCTAATGTTAAATGTTCAAGTCTTGTGAGTAAATCACTATTTAATTTCCTTCCTACCACCCCCTTATTCCCAGCCCACATCCTCCACCACCCATTGACCCCAAACCACAGAATGACACATATTTACCTTCAAATTTAGAGTGAATTAAAACTAATTTAGTTTGAGGATCCTGTGATACCCTTTGGCATAATGAGTAGTGTCACAAAAGCAGAATTAGGAAAGCATGGGCTTGTATGGTTGCCATGGGAATCTGTTCCCTGTAAAAATCCAGTTCTAGAGAGATCAGGAAAAAGAGAAATCTCAGAATAGCTGTAAATAGGGCAAGGCAGAGTCACAAAGTGAATAATACCCGTGGGTTAGAAGCTTCGCCTTCCCCTGCCTGCCTAAGCACATGGCATGTGAGGAAGGAAGAGTGAATCTGTGCTGGTTGCCAGGTTGCAGTAAGTCCACTCTGCTCAGACCCATTCTACAGAATTAAGTGCAGATGGAAGAGGAGTGCCTGGGAGGTGGGAATGTGTCCCTCCACGGTGGTCTGGACCTGGTCACTGACTGGCTGTGTGATTACAATGCAATGGGTCTGGACCACTGCTGTCCTCTCTGCTGTTAAGACTGTGGCCCCACCCCTCCATGGCGGTGTATTATGTTTCCCAATTTTAATTTTAGCATCTACACTTCAGCAATTTGCATTTAAATGTGTTGTCAGAGAACTTCCAGAAGTCTTTAATAGGAAGGCCGATTTGCATTTTAATATGCTGTTAAAGAATTTCAAACATCTTTTTTTAGTGTGAATACATATTACCAGGGGAATGGCCACTGTTAAAGAAATTATAATTACTTGGGTACATTTTAAACAGAGTAGGCTTTCAGAAACACCTTGGCTTTGTTGGACTTTATTTAAAATTCCTTGTAAAACAGAATCTGAAAGAAAAAGGAAACCTTCTGATCCAGGAGGTCTTAAAGGCAGAATTGAGACCACCAGTAGAGAAATCCAAGCAGAGAGGAGAGGACACAAGGGTTGGTAGGTTATAAGAAAGATCCTCTGAAGGAGGAAATAGGAAGGCAGAATTTTCTTTGTTGTTCCTTGCCAGTGCCCCACCCTGTTTCTTCTCTGCAGAAGTTTAAAGGCTAAATTCAGAGACAGGTCAAGTCCCCACAAAGTGTAGAGTGAATGTTTCTATCCCTGCTTTTCAATTAGCATTTTCACAAGAGTAAATAAGCAGGACTTTGAATGGATACATCAGTTTTTGTGGATTCTGGAGAAATACTGATGATGTCATGGCCTCATGTTCAGAATGATAAAAAATAGTACAGATCTCATTCTCTCTCCTCCTCAACTTCAGTGACTCTGGATTACCCTGCCATGGCCTGCCATTTCAAGCTTTCTTGAATTATCCCTTCCCTACTTTTCCAACAACTATTAATTGTCCCATTGTATAGTAAACTTTAACTCAACCAAATTACCTGTTCCTACACACCTTGGCTTGTTGAAGATTTCCCACCATGAATGCCACACACTTTGAGCTCTATAAAAGAGAGAGAAGGGGAAGGAGGTAGAAAATGAAGAAACTAAGGAGAAGGAGGATAAAGAGAAAAAGAATTGGAAAGAATGAGGAGGAAAGCCAGGAGAAAGGGAAAAGAAGGAAGAGGAGGAGAAAAAATTCAGAAATTCTCTCTTGAATTACCTTTTAACATTTCTCCTTAAAATGCCCATGTGGTGTTAAAAAACTAATGCCTCTTTTTATTGAAAGAAATTCCCTTTAGAAGACTCTAGATGAGCTTATTTTGCAAATAGTGCTTCTGCATCATTAAAAAACAAGACAACCAAATCCAAAATAGAGTCACCGAAGCTAAGCCCCATGTCACCAAATGGAGATTTAATTACAGTTTCAGCCTCTCAGAAGTGAAATCTCACACCAGTCAATCAGAAATTACCTGATCAGCACTAGTCAGGTAATCTGTTTGATAGACCCTGTCAATCATCTAAAGGAAAGGAACCTTGTGCCCTGGCCAGTGTACCAAAGTGGTTAGAGCATCAGCCCTAAGACCAAAGGGTCTCCAGTATGATTCCTGGGCAAGAGCATGTGCCTGCGTTGCAGGTTCAATCCCCAGCCAAGGTTGGAGGGGGCATGTGGGAGGCAACCAATCGATGTGTCTCTCATACCCATGTTTCTCTCCCCCTCTTTCACTCTCTCTTAAAAAATAAGGGCGAGACAGAGAGAGGAACCTTGCACTAACCAACCTGCTCTTTTTACCTAGTACACATTCTTGTTCTGACTCCCTTCTGCCTATAAAAATCTTTCTGCACAGCTCCTTGGAGTTCCTTTCTATCTGCTAGATTGGATGCTGCCTGATTCAAATTGATTTTAGCTCAAATAAACTCTTAAAATTTTAATAGGCCTCAGTTTATCTTTTAACAATTCAGAGATATATCTGTTTACAAGCAGAAAAGTAAAAACCCAAAGTCATGTCAACTCACATAGATCACTATAAATCTGTCAATTCAGGGAGAGAATGGCACCTAATTTGACAAACTGCCTCTTTGCCATGCCCATCCTCTGTGGAATCATGCACAGCAAGGATACAGATGGAGGACAGCACCAACCCCTTAAATACAACCTGCAATGATGGAAAGCAGAATGAAAAACAGAAATATGGTATATACAGTCACAGCTTCAGGATGGAAACGCCAGAAAGCAACCACTCATCTACTCAATATTTGCTCCATTCATCCTGCATGCCAGGTAGGAGCCTCACATAGCAAATGTATTAAGACAATAGGAGAATTGAGAGCAGCAAACATTTTAAAGTGCTCCCTGAAGGCCAGCCCTGCCCTAAGTGCCTTCCATTTATTAACTTACTTAATCCTCACAGTAACCATATTAGGTAGGAACTACTGTATCTACAGTTAATAAGCATAGAAACTGAAACACAGAAAGGTTAATGAAGGCTCTGTGTCATGCAGCTTGTATATGGTGCAGCTTAGACTCAAACCAGGCCATCTGACCCTGACCCCACACTTTTACCAGTAAGTCAAGTCTATCCCATCTTCTCTGAAAACCTACCATCTTTGACAAATTTGTATAATCTCTCCTTGGGAGTGATGATGGAGTTTCATAACTTATCCACATTTTCTGGCATGTTTCACTTGTGACTATTGACAAATAGACTTTACAATTAGGATATATAAGACATGTATCTCAAGAAACAGAAATCAGTGGATGACCCAGTAATCCCACTTCTAGGAATATATCCCAAGAAAACAGAAACACCAATCAGAAAGGATACATGCACCCCTATGTTCATAGCAGCACAATTTACAATAGCTAAGATTTGGAAGCAGCCTAAGTGCCCATCAGCAGATGAGTGGATTAGAAAACTGTGGGACATCTACACAATGGAATACTACAATGCTGTAAAAAATAAGGAATTCTTACCATTTGCAACAGCATGGATGGAACTGGAGAGCATTATGCTAAGTGAAATAAGCCAGTCAGAGAATGATAAATATCACATGATCTCACTCATTTGTGAAATATAATGAACAACACAAACTGATGAGAAAAAAAAAAGAACCAGAGACAGAAGCATCGAACAGACTGTCCAACCTATGAGGGAAAGCAGGGGGGTGAGAGGGTAAGAGATCAACCAAAGTACTTGAATGCATGCAAATGAGCATAACCAATGGACACAGACAGTAGGAGAGTGAGGGCATGTGTTGGGGGGTGGGAGCGGCCAGGGAGAGGTCAATGGGGGAAAAGGAGACTCATATAACACTTTAAACAACAAATGATTTAAGTTAAAATAATAATAATTTTAAAAATTAAAAAACATATATAACTGGAGGAGAAATCAAGATGGAGGCATAGGTAAGCACCTAAACTGCTGCCTTGCACAACCATTTCAAAACTACAACTAAAAGACAGAACGGACACCATCCAGAACCACAGGAAAGCTGGCTGAGTGGAAATTCTACAACTAGAAGGAAAGAGAAAAGCTCATGGAGAATTGGAGGAACTGCAAAGGGTTGAGGTATGGCAAAGGGTCTTTGTGCACACAGAGAGGAAGGGCGGCTGAGAGCCTGGCTGACTTTCTCTGGCAGGAGGGGGAAGGAAGCCCCTGACTGCACTGAAGCCCAGTTCCGACTGCACTGAACCCTAGTTCTGGACAAAACCCCATGGACACAGGCTCATACAGGGGGAGTCTGGACTGTCAGGTAGAGAGAAAGGCACCCAGAGACTCGGAGACTCGGGGTAGCCCCGGCGGGCAGGGGGCTGGAGGTGCACGCGCAAGTGTGCACAAAGACTGCGAGGTTGCCACAGGCTTTCCCTAGCAGAAGGGAATCGGAAGCTCCTGACTGCACTGAACCTCAGTTCCAAGCGAGCCTCTGGGGACCCACGCTCTTACGGGAGGAATCTGGACTCTCGGGTGGAGGCTCAGGATCCAAAGAAGTCAGAGGGCTGGAGGTGCGCACGCGAATGCGCACAAAGACTGAGGAGGTTGCCACAGGCTTTCCCTAGCAGAAGGGAGTCGGAAGCTCCTGACTGCACTGAACCCCAGTTCTGACTAAACTGAACCCCAGTTCCAGGTAAGCCCCTGGGGACCCACGCTCTTGCAGGGGGAATCTGGACTCTTCGGGTGGAGGCTCGAGAGGCGGGGAAGGCAGAGGTCTAGAGGCGCACACGCACAAGGGCAGGGCTGACGGGAAGCCAAGACTGTCTGCTCCGCCCTGAGACTCCACCCCATCCAAGCTGAGCAGGGGCTTTTGCAATTTGGCAAGTCTAATTCTATAAGGCTATCTCCAGCACCGAACTTCTCCCAGAATAGACACAGCTGATCCTCACAGCCACCTGGCCTGGAGGTCAATTCCTCCCAGTGATACCAACAACAATCAAGACTTAACTACAATAAGGCTGTACACACAGTCCACAAAGGGGTGCACCAAGAGTGTCCACCTCAGGTAACTGGGAGGCCTACCCACTGGGCCATATAGCAAACCTAGCACACAAAGCTACCCTACCAACTCAGGGAAGCAGTGAAAATGCAGCAACAAAGAAACAGATCACAAACGAAAGAAATGGAGGAAAACAAACAACTGGATATAGAATTCAAAACCACGGTTATAAGGCTTTTCAAGCATATCCTAGAAAAGGCCGATAAATGTAACGAGACCCTCAAAAATATGTAAAAGGACCAACTAGAAATTAAACATACACTAACTGAAATAAAAAATATTATACAGAGACCCAACAACAGACTAGAGGAACACAAGAATCAAGTCAAAGAATTGAAATACAATGAAGCAAAAAACACTCAACCAAAAAAGCAAAAAGAAAAAAAATATACAAAAAATTGAAGATAGAGTAAGAAGCCTCTGGGACAACTTCAAGCATACCAACATCAGAATTATGGGGGTGCCAGAAGAAGAGAGAGAGCAAGATACTGAAAACCTATTCAAAGAAATAATGACTGAAAACTTCCCCCACCTGGTGAAAGAAATAGACTTACAAGTCCAGGAAGCACACAGAACCCCAATCAAAAGGAATCCAAAGAGGACCACACCAAGACACATCATAATTAAAATGCTAAGAGCAAAAGACAAAGAGAGAATATTAAAAGCAGCAAGAGAAAAACAGTCAGTTAGCTACAAGGGAGCACCCATACGATTGTCAGCTGATTTCTCAACGGAAACTATGCAGGCCAGATGGGAGTGGCAAGAAATTTTCAAAGTGATGAATAGCAAGAACGTACAACCAAGATTACTCTACCCAGCAAAGCTATCATTCAGAATTGAAGGGCAGATAAAAAGCTTCACAGATAAGAAAAAACTAAAGGAGTTCATCACCACCAAACCAGTATTATATGAAATGCTGAAAGGTATTCTTTAAGAAGAGGAAGAAGAAGAAAAGGTAAAGATAAAAATTATGAACCACAAATACATATCTATCAACAAGTGAACCTAAAAATCAAGTGAATTAAAAACCTGAGGAACAGAATAAACTGGTGAATATAATAGAATCAGGGGCATAGAAAGGGAGTGGACTGATCATTCTCAGGGGGAAAGGGTTATGGGGGGTGGTGCAGGAAGAGACTGGACAAAAATCATACACCTATGGATGAGGACAGTGGGCAAGGAGGTAAGGGTAGAAGGAGGGGTGGGAACCGGGTGGAGGGGAGCTATGGGGGGAAAAAGGAGAAACAATTGCAATAATCTGAATAAAGATTTATTAAATAAATAAGTAAGTAAGTAACATATATACCTGAAACTGAAACCTATATAATTTTACTAACCAATGTCACCCCAATAAATTCAATTAAAAAATTAAAATTAAATTAAAAACATAGACAATAAAAATAAATAAATAAAATAAAATGCTATGGGGGAAATCCATACTTAATAACAAGCAGATGGACTAAAATATATTTGTCATTTGACAGGGAATGTAAGTCAGCAGAGAGGTTAAATAAATTACTGATTCAATGACTTCTTCCCAGCGACACGGTGTCCAACTGTTGGCCAGTAAAGAAAAAGAAAAAACAGAAATTTCCAGTGCTTGCTAGTTTCATATATTCTGTGCACAGTGCCTATTATTAGCATGACACTGAAGCTAAAATTGTACACATTAGGTGGGCAATTACAACAACCTCATTTGCATGCTACTGATTTTTTTCCAAGGAAAAAACACTGAGGTTGGAAAAGGATGTCTGGTCAAAGCCTTGATGTTTTTCATTAAGAATTTTTTTGTTATCCCATTTACCATCACACCAAAAAAATTAAGATACCTAGGAATAAACTTAACTAAGGAGGTAAAAGACCTGTATGCAGAAAACTACAGGACACTAAAAAAGAGATAGAGGAAGAAATAAACAAATGGAAGAACATACCGTGTTCATGGTTTGGTAGAATCAACATTAAAATGTCCATACTACCCAAAACAATCGATAGATTCAATGCACTCCCCATTAAAATACCAAAGGCATATTTCACAGACCTAGAACAAACTTTCCAAAAATTCATCTGGAATTTAAAAAAAAAGACCCCAAATAGCTGCAGCAATCCTGAAAAAGAAGAACAAAGTAGGAGGGATCTCAATACCAGATATCAAGCTGTATTGCAAAGCCACTGTTCTCAAAACTGCCTGGTACTGGCACAAGAACAGACATGAAGATCAATGGAATAGAATAGAGAATCCAGAAACCAACCCAAACCACTGAGCTCAAATAATATCCGACAAAGGAGGCAAGAACATACAATGGAATCAAGACAGTCTCTTCAATAAATGGTGTTGGGAAAATTGGACAGATACATGCAAAAAAATGAAACTGGACCACCAACTTACACCATACACAAAAATAAACTCCAAATGGATCAAGGACTTAAACATAAGACGGGAAACCATAAAAATACTAGAGGAATCCACAGACAGCAAAATCTCAGACATATGCCAAAGAAATTTCTTCACCAATACCGCTCCTAGGGCAATGGAAATTAAAGAGAAAATAAACAAATGGGACCACATCAAAATAAAAAGCTTTTGCACAGCAAAAGAAACCATCAACAAAACAACAAGAAAGTCCACTGCATGGGAGAACATATTTGCCAATGATATCACTGATAAGGGTTTAAATCTCCAACATTTACAGGGAACTCATACAACTTAACAAAAGGAAGGTAAATAACCCAATCAAAAAACGGGCAACCGACCTAAATAGATAAAGAAGACATAAGGAAGGCCAAGAGACATATGAAAACATGCTCAAAGTCACTAATCATCTGAGAGATGCAAATGAAAATGACAATGCGGTACCATTTCACACCTGTCAGAATGGCAATCATCAACAAATCAACAAATGACAAGTGCTGGCGAGAATGTGGAGAAAAAGGAACCCTCATGCACCAAGGTTCCTTTGCTAGTGGGAATGCAAACTGGTGCAGGCACTGTGGAGAACAGTATGGAGTTTCCTCAAAAAACTAAAAATTAAACTCCCATTTGACTGAGTGATCCCACTTTTAGGAATATATCCCAAAAAAACTAGAAACACCAATTATAAAGGATGTATGCACCCATATGTTCAGAGCGGCACAATTCACCATAGCTAAGATTTGGAAGCAGCCTAAGGGCCCATCAGCAGATGAGTGGATTAAAAAACTGTGGTACATCTACACAATGGAATACTACACTGCGGTAAAAAAGGAATTCTTACCATTTGCAACAGCATGGATGGAACTGGAGAGCATTATGCTAAGTGAAATAAGCCAGTCAGAGAAATATAATGGAATATAATGAACAACATAAACTGATGTTTATGTATTTATCTTTCTCTGACTGAAATAAGCCAGTCAGAGAAAGATAAATATCACTCATTTATGGAATATAATGAACAACATAAACTGATGAACAAAAACAGATCCAGAGATGGAGAAGCATCGATCAAACCGTCAAACCTCAGAGGGAAGGTAGGGGAGGGTGAGGGTAAGGGGGAGAGATCAACCAAAGGATGTGTATGCATTCATATAGGCCTAACCAATGGACACAGACAACAGGGGGGTGAGGGCATGAGTGGGGGGTTGGGGAGGCAATGGGGAGATAAGGACATATATATCTTTAATCAATAAAGAAAAAATTAGATCCTCAGGCTTTCAAGGCAATTGTGCAGTTCTCAGTAAAACATCACCCACCTGAATTATTTATAAAGCTTCAGGAAACTGCAAACTCTGGTGAACAACCTTTCTGATATTCTCATCTTCTGGAGGGCTGTTTTGGTGTCTCCCTCTGCTTCCCTTCTGCAGATATTCTGGGCTCTCTTTACTACAGCTTCCCATTTACCTCATAAGTCAGCCCAGCTGCTGAATATAGGCAAAGGATGGGAAGGAGGAATCCAGTCCAGGTGCTCTCTGAGCCCCTAGCGCTTGCCCTCAGCTGCCAGGTGGGTGAAGATAGGTTAGACAAGTGACAAAAGAAGATATAAAACAATGGACACATATATACATATACATATACATATACATATACATATACATATACACTGTTGATTCTAACAGAGCCTAAAAGTATTAATGTCTGTCACTTTCCAAAGGCTCATATCTCCAACACTTTAGAGGCAATTCTTATTCAGAAAATAACTTTTTCACAATCCCAAGAACATAAGTGGATTCTTTTTTTTTTCTATTTGTTTTTTAAGTAATTTTACTATTATCAGACCACAATACTGGAGTATGAAGCCCTTTATAAAGTCATATAACTATTTCATTCTATAGGGGGGAAAAAATGAAGCACTGACCTCAGACATTTGTAGCTTTGAATCCTAGTCCCATCACTGTGTGAACTTGACACATTACTTAACATTTCTGAGCTGTTTCCTCCATGGGACAATACAGATAATACTAGCTACTGGAATTGGCATAGTAAATCATAGCACCAAATATATCCTGGGTATTTAGCAATAGCAGCTATTATGATGGTGGCTCATTATCCAACAATGTTAAAGAGTCTTCTAAGAACCAAGCACTGTGTAAGGCACAGAGAATACAGCCAACTTCATGGAACCCCAGTCTTCCTGGAGACTACAGTCCTTTAAATTGGTAGTCAGGTTGAGTGGAGCTGGCGGGAATGAATAGGAGTTTTGTTTCAAGATCATGAGCTATCCCCTCGCCTTCATTACATTTCCTGATAAAGTGCTCTAATAAAACCACATAATCCCAACCTCTCTCACTTTGTAACCTCGAAATAAAGTGATTTCTCCTGAATAGAGAAACCCTTAGGGCGGGAGAGGAAAATGCAGCTGTGGGTGAACAGCAGGTTACTATTTTGGTGTGGACTAGTTGTTATTGTTGCTGTAGTTGTTTACTAACCACCTTGCCTGCTTGGGATTAAAGTGATAATGTTATACCATGCTGACGTTCTGCTTTGGAAGAAAATGTAAATAGACATTTTCAGCACCTGTACTATTTTTATAAGTAAAGTAGAGACCAGATGCAAGAAATTCCTGCAAGAGTAGGCCTTCCTTCCCCCAGCTGCCAGCACTGGCTTCCCTCTGGTACCTGGGACCCGGGCTTCCCTCACAGCCCTGGCTTCATCTGGAAGGTGGTCCTGAAGGACATCAGGAAGGATGTCCGACCTAATTAGCATATTTACACTTTTATTATAGAAAAATACTTCCCTACACCTGTTGGCTTTATAGGGCAATAGAACCAAAGCTGTTTCCTCTTAAGTTTTTATTCTTCCATAGCAGAAAGGTAAGAGTGCAAAAAGCCGGAAAGTGTGTGTCTCTGGCAAATAAGAAGAGCAGGGGTTTAAATGCACAATTTCCAAAAGGAAGCTTCACTCATCTCATTATAACTGATTGAAATAATATGGACTTTTATTTAGTACAGATGTGTCTTAAATTACTGAATAAGTATGGGGCTAAATATAACATGTATATTAATTTTGAGTAAATTAAACTTTTAAGTACACAAAATATTTGATACTTATAGTCATTATATTGTTGTTAATTTTTAATAAACAAAACCATAGTTACACTTGTATTACCATTTTAAAATTCAAAGTTATCATATTTCTAAAAGAACTTACATAAAAACCTTACATGTTGTTTTTCTCCTGAATTGTGTTATTCTGTTTCCTTGTTTATTACTTTTAAAAAATATGTTTTTATTGATTTTAGAGAGAGGAATGGAGAGAGAGAGACATCAATATTAGAAACATCGATCAGTTGCCTCCTGTATGCACCCTGACCAGTGATCAAACCCACACAAAAATTTATCTTTTTGCCATTATGAATTTTCCAGGATCATATTCCATCAATAAGCATGCATAATCTTTATAATAAGAAAAATATTATAAAAATAAATAAAGTGATATATGCTCCTGACATATGTATTTTTCTAAATTACTTTAATTTCATAATGTGAACCTTCAAGGCTTAGAAATAGGCTAGAAATCATCTGATCGAGTTTCCCAAACTTCAGTCATTTGCACATCAACTTCATGCTTTTTTGCAAAATCTGTGTATGACCTTTATCATATATATTTTAAATCTTATCATTTTTACTTCAAAAGATTAATTGAAAATGAAATTCTATTTCTCAATCTTACCTGGACAATGACCATAACTTGCCATGAAGAAAAGGAAAGCATAAAATAATTAACATAATAATATTAAATGCTAGCCAAATACCATTTCATATTCAAAGATCCCGATCCTGAGGTTTGTTCCCTTTTCATCTAAAAAGGAAGATTAATGGGAGTTTGTGGTCATTAAAGATACTCTAGCACCAACTGAGAGTTCCTCCCTTTGTAATAATTAGAAATGTTAACATAGAATTGAAAAGGGAATCATACTATGAAAGTGTGAATTTATATTACTTAATCTTAATGCCCTTGCTACTTATAAACATGTCTTACGTTATGTCTCTCAAGCTCTGGGAACTACTAGCCTAAACCAGCTGGAGCAAATGAGTCCTACTGCCTCCTAGAAGATCACCAGAATTGCAGAGTTCACAGTTTTATTCATAATTCTTTACAATGATCATCCAGGTGACCATGCATCTCAATAAAATCTGAATCTAACTTTACACCGCATGGTGATCAATCACATTCCCTTTTACACTCCAATGTGTCCTGGTTTGGGACAATCCACCATATAGTCACCAGGGGGATTGTTCATCTGTCCATCATTTTCTGAGCACCTGGCTCTGTGACAATAATTGGACCTGGCTCTGTGACAATAACTGGAAATACAAAGGTGAGGAAATTCCCAGTCATCAAGTACTCAGGAATGGAAGGTCAGGGCAAGGAGGAGAAGGGAACCACTTAATGACAACAAAAGTGATGAAAGTCACACAGAGGTCTATGCCATGTGCTGTTGGGATCACAGGAAAGGAGGGAGATGAATCAGAGGAACACCAGGTTCCTCAGGGAAAGGGGCAAGCAGATCAGCTCATCAGTGATGCCAGACAACGAATCAGTTTGGGGGTATTATTTCTTAATTATCTTATGCACCCAACACCACAACCCCACTCCCTTCTGTCCGCTGTCAGTCTGTTCTCTACCTATGAGTCTATTCCCATTTTGTTTGTTAGTTTATTTAGTTCATTAGATTCCACATGTAAGTGATATCATAAGGTACGTATTTCTCTCTGATTGGTTTATTTCATTTAGCATAATGCTCTCCAGGTCCATCCATGCTGTCGGAAAGGGTAAGGCTTTTTTATGGCCAAGTAATACTCCATTGTGTAAATGTACATCTTTTTATCCATTCATCTACTGATGGGCAACAAAATACAGACATAGACAACAGTATGGCGATTACCAGAGGGAGATGGGAGTGGGAAGAGTAGAAGAGGGGATGGGGGGATAAATGATGATGGAAACTTGATGTGGTGTGGTGAACACACAATACAGTGTGCGGATGATGTATCAAAGAACTGTACACCTCTGGGGGGGGGGGGGGGGCAGGAGCGGCCGGGGAGAGGTCAATGGAGGAAAAAGTTGACATATGTAATACTTGCAACAATAATGAGTTTAAATTTTAAAAAAAAGAGTTGTACACCTGAAACTTATATAATTTTATTAACCAATGTCACCCCAATAAATTCAATAAAAATGTAAAAACAAATAAAAAGTAATGAATCAGCACCATAGAGGCCACAAAAGGTTTTTCCCTTTTAAAACAATGTATTCATTTCCATTTCTAGGTATTCAGGGAACTGGTGTGGTAAGGATTAAAGTGGGGAAAACATACAATTCTCAGCTCTTATTTCTTCAGAGGTTATAAGAAAACCTGTTTGGCCTGGTGAATCATGTAATATGTAGAAAGATAAAAATATCTGCAGAGGGAGAATATTCTCCACAATTTAGTAGGTTTAAAACATAAATTGGATCATATCACTTCCTTGCTTAAACCCTTCATGGATTGATCACTGTTTCAGAATAAACTGCACACTTCACATGGCCCACAAGCTCTGCCCTTCGTCTGCAGCCACAACTCCTGCTGTTCTCACACCAGCTCACTACGCTTTGGCCATCTTGAAAAATGCCAAGTTCTTTCCCACTCGAGCTCTTTCTTGAGCTTTGCTGTCCCTTCTGCCTGGAGCGCTGTTCCCCCAGTAATGTAAAAGTCTGACTTATATACAGGGGAAAGCCCACCTGAGAATGACTCCAGCACAGAGGGAAGTGAGCAAAGCCAAGCAGTCAGGAGAGGTGACTCCGGCTGAGGTCATAGAGCACCCAGGCCATCAGCTGCATGAGAATGGAGACCTCTGCCTGCTTCGCCCACTGCTGTGCCCCGGTGCCTGGAACCTGCCCTGCATGATGGGCGCTGACCTTTTCCGGAACCACAATTGTTTCTGTTGGAGTTCCCCTTATAAAGTCAAAGTACTATTATCACTACACACTTCTCAAACTATAGGATACACAGCCCCAGTTCTGTGCAGAGGAAGAAAAACAGAGTATCCAATACATCTTTCTGGAACATCAAGTTTATTACAGAATTCTAACAAACCAAGGACTTTAATAAGAACCTCCATAAACATGGGAGCAAAGAAGGCAGGGGAGGGAGAAAGGACCCAGGAAAAAGTCCAGTCTCTGAAGTCTCATTCAGGTGGGAGCCAAGGGGTGGACCTTCAGCAAGGGTGGCCTCTCCTTTAGGCCCCCAGAGGGCTCCAGGCAGTCCTACAAACTTAGCAGGTATTTTGGATAAGATGCTTCTGAAGACCACGGAGCTGCTGGATACCCTCCTGATGTGAATCCCGTGCAGTCATCCATCAGACCAAGTCCTCTCATCTTGCATGCACAGCGTGCATTTCAGGCACCTCTCTCACCCACAGTTCTTTGCGTCCAGCCTCTGGCTCTTCTTCCACACCACATGGGAAGCCTCCCTGGAGCTCTGCATCAAGTTCAACATTTAAAACACAGACAGTGACGCTTGATCTCCCCAGCATCTTTGACTGTGGCCCTACCTTAGCGTCCACAATTTTAAAAAATTATTTTGGTTTCACTCCTGTCCTTTTGAGATACTGCTTGTTGGTGCACAGCGTACAGCATGTGAATATTAAGAAAAAAAATGAAGACCCTCTAAGCCACTCCCTGCTGACCATGGCTGTGGCCAGCGGGAGCGGCTGGGGTCCCACCCTCAGGCTGCCCAGCTTGGATGGAGGCAGTTTTAATGGGTGGCTCCTCTGGGGCTCCACCACTACTGCTGGTGCTGCTGCTGCTGTGGGTGGTGAGGGAGCCCCCTGGGCCATACTGGAGCTAGGCTGGGGGTTGGCAGTAATCGACTCTTGGATGAATGGGGGAGTGGTGATCCTTGATTCCAGGCTGGCTGGGGAAGTGGTAATCCTCATTTCAAGGCTAGCTGGGGTATTGTACCTTGATGGCTGAACCTCCAGGCTTGGGGAAGCGCTGCTGTTGGGGAGGGGCAGGGCATTATCCTGATGGTTTGCATGGATATTGCCTTTCATCTTGGTTTTTGTGGTATCTAGAATCATGTACATCCCCATAATATTATTATAGTTTCTTCCTCTGACTGAGGTCTGGATCTTGTGCTGCCTAAATTCCAGGTTCTTCATTATTTCTGTTACCTACTGGTCCAAGTCACCTGGGGGTAGTTCAATGTACAACCTCGGTTCTTCCTCCTAACTCATGTTGAGCCAGGGGTCCTTCACTATATCTTAAGGTCTTTTGCTATGGTTGAGGGTCATTAAAGTTTTTGACCTCCCCTTGACATAAGGTATGGTACATGGAACCGTCCACTCAGTATTTCCTTCTTTAGTTTCCCAAAGTTGTCCCCCACAAATGGCACAACCCCATTACCATCCTGTACAAAACTACCCCCAGGCTCCATACATCAACTTTGGGGCCGTCATAGGTTTGATGCTGAAAGACCTCTGGGGCCGAATAGCAGATGGTGCCCCAGAAGGAGCTCAGTTTCTTGTCTGTAAATTCCCTACTGAAGCCAAAGTCTGCTAATTTGATGGTCATATCACTGTCTCTAAGTACGTTGTCTGGCTTCAGGTCCCTATGGACGATGCCCCTCTGGTGGCTGTACTGTACCACTGATACCAGCTGATGGAACATGGCTCAGGCTTCCTCCTCGGTCATGCATCCATAGTCCACAGTTCTCCAGATAATTAAATAAGTTCCCTCCGCTCACATGCTCCATAAAAAGAAACAATTTTACCTGAGTGACAATCACCTCAAATAATTTTATGGTATTCGGGGGATTTTCCTCTTAAGACAATAAACTCCTTGGAAAAATCTAGAGAAGCCCCACTGACTAATGGCTTTTATAACTACCTCTGTCCCTGCCAGCAAGTGCTGGGCCAACCTCACCTCAGCCAAGGATCCCTTGCCAATGGTGTTCAAGAGGAGGTAATCGCCAATATAGTGCTCCTTGTTGGCAAAGTGGGCTGCAAAATCATGAGACATGGCAACTTCAAAGTAACAAAAATTGAGAAAAATAAGATTTTAAAATAATTTTTAAAAACAGAGTAAAATTAAACACAATAAAGAAAGGAAAAATAAGAAAAAATATAAAAGAAAAATGAGGAAACAAAAACACAAAATGGAAATAAAATGGGAAAAGGAAGCTAACTAGTCTAAGTGCAACAGGTCACCACAAATCAGCTTTCTGGGCTATAATGGACAAAAACCTCAGCCGGGCCAGGGTCTTACACAGGACTGCTTTGTAATTCCCTCTCAGTGGTGCCTTTGAGGTCAGAACAAGAAATGGACCAATCACAGCTGGGCATAAACCACAGATCTCACTTTTTGGTCTCACGATCCTTTTGTTTATGTGGTATATTAAAGATGAACATTTACTTTATTAGAAATAAAAATATGTAAGATACAAAAAATAATATAAAATAAAAATGAAAAGTCTGACTTATTCTCATGCTCCAGGCCTCAGTTCAGATATCACCTGCTTAGAGACAATGTCCCTGATCCATCCATTCCTACCTACTCACCCAGCTGATCAGGTTTGTCGTCTTCATAGCACTGACCACAGTGTGGCTGATTCTTGTTTACTGTCAGTCCTTCCCATGAAGGGAGGAGCATGACTGTAGTGTTCTGTATGTCTAGCATAGTGAGTGGCAACAAAATCAATATTAAAAAATAGAAAAGTTTGGGGGAACAAAATAAAATATTACCAACTACTTATTTAATCAAAATGATCCATAAAAAATATCTTTAAGAAATTCATGTTCTATCCTCACTCAGCTTTGGGGGCAGATAGGACAGAAGAGGGCTGAAGTCTGGGTTTTCAGGTATTGGGTGCTCAGTGAGGTTGAGAAAAGACAAATAGATAGGAGGCTTGCTGTAAAAAGTAAAGAAGATGATTCATCCCTCCAGTGGTACTTGCCAAAGGATATAATGAATTTGGATCTGCAATGAGGCTGCTACGTATTTTACACTTTGAGTATCCATTGCCAGGTAACACAAATGACTTCTCAGGTGACCTTGAGCAGGCCATTTAGGTAAATTTCTGTGTTACTTAAATGAACCATCTCTGTGGAGAGAAACAATGATGAGGCTTGTTAATTTATATTTGTAAACACATTGAAATCTCTGGGTGAAAGAATTTCTGCAGGGGTGCAAAGGATGAGGTAATATGTTGGGGCAAATTCTACCCTTTATGGAGGCAGAAGGGGAGCAGGCAGGCTTAGGGACACAGGGGTAGCCTTTGGTACATTATGTTTCAAACTAATCTTCAAAGAAAGATCCCTACTTTCAGTACGAGTGTTTTAACCACATGTATATGTTATTCTAATAATTACTTTCCTTTAACACTTCCCTCCTAAAGTCTCAGCTTTAGGGAATCTTTAGAGAGATAAGCCTGTGAGTTTTCCCATCTACAACACATTAGTTACTTTCACCTACATCAGTGACACTCAGCTCCTAAGTATGAGAGTCTCTGTTGCTGAGTTGATTGGAACCCAAACGAGGTCATTTCATTAATTCTAGACAGATGTTCACAAGTTCCAGTCAGAGATGAAACTAAGGTCAGAAAGGAGAAAGGGGGAAAATTCAAAAGAAGCTGCCAGTCTACTAGTTAAATATATCCATTTATAAAAATGGCAATAGTTAAGTAATAATGTAAACAACATAGGACATTTTCTGATTTTTTTTCAGCAAGGTAATACAGACTCAAAGATAAGACATTTAATGTAAAACTGTCAAGGCAAAAGCCAAACTCTAGATAACTCTAATCTGAGGTCTCCTACAGGCTGGGGTGTTCAATCAGGTGAATGAGCTGCAAGTTTGGGGACCTTTTAAAATGAAAAATAAATGCATGGATCCGTACCTTTTAACCTAGCAACTCAGGGATTAGTTAACAATATCCTGTATGGTCCACTCCAGTGAGGCTGGAGGGAGTTCCTATGGAGATGTTTTTTTGATGGACCATGTATCCGGGTTGTAGGCCATGATGCTCAGTGTCTTTGTCTTCAGGAAGTGCGCTGTGAAAACATTGCCCTATGAACTTGCATAAATTTATAGAACATTTGTAAGTTCTTAGCAATAAGTTAAAAACTCAATAAAGCAGGTTTGCACATTCCCTGATCTAACCTCACAGGATAGGCCGTCCAGTAAAAATTTCAGAAGGGGACAACTGATGTATATCCAAAGGAATTGATCTTAAGTTAACATCATCAAGGGAAAGACTTTAGGCCAAGGCAGATGAAAAGATTTAACAAGTTTACCATTTGAATTTCACCTATTTTGTCAGTTTGTTCTATGAAACCAGAGGACCAGGGATGATACATGCAATGGAAATGCTATAATATCAGCCAAGCTTTGCACACCTGGTATAGAATTAATTTTTCCAGTGTAACGAGTTCTCTGATCCTATGGGACTCTGTGGGGATTTTCCAAGCAGCAAAAATCCGTTCTACAAGTATTTTTACTTCTATGACTATAGCTCTACCCAATGAGAATACATATGGATCATCATTATCACATTTTTATCCTGGAAGGGGTGGCAGCAATTGGATTGAAATCCACTTTCCAAACATCAAATAGGCCTTTTGTAAAGAGAGATTCCCTTATTTTAGCTATTCCTTTAATCTTTCTTATTAAGAGCATATCAAGAACATATATAAAGAAACCTTTGTTCTTTTAACAGGGAGAACACCCAAATTCCAATTCTGGATCAGCGTACTTAAACTTAAATAAATCCATTCCAAGCTTAGTTTGACCACACATAATATTTCTTTTTCAATACTCCTTTTCCATGAACCTTCTGAAACTTTCATAAATCTTTTACCTTTTGTTCTTTTTCCTTTTTTATTTTAGAACATCATTTACTTTAGGACAAGATTACTTTCTTTTCTTTCAATTAAAGTGTGTTTCCATTGCCCATACTTTCTTCTACCAAACACACATCTTATTCTCAATACACAATCATTTTCAATTACCCTAACATCCTAATCAGGCTTTATCACAAATGTCTGGATCTTCATCTGAGACATCTTGTGCCCTTCTAGCCTTGTAAAATGACACATTAAGGCTCCAAGCTCATTACCCTGGTTTCCCATCTGGTCTGTTAGCTCCAAAGGTAGAGTGTAGTGGGCAACTGCATGTCCTTAATTAAACCCACATCCTTAGTTAGTTTTTATTTACTAAAGATTAATCCTAGATCGTGTGCACTTTAAAAGCAAATGTGCTAGTTTCTATTATTTCTCTAATTTGTATGAACACTCATTTGTTTTAAGCCACTTGAATAGAACCCTTTTACAATCTAAATTTGAATTTACAAATCAATTTTTGACAGTACCATCTAGCAATGGTAATATACTGCCTATGTCTGTAACAAACATAAATAGATACACATACACAGACAGCCCAATACAAAACCCAAAAGAAAAATTATGTATCCAAATGTGTTTTGGGCCAGGCCAGTTCTTTGGTTAGGCAGCTATGCTCCATAGTTGTCTAGTCCGACATGCTCTGCCCATGTGTTGGTCTGCTCCACTCTGCTTTGGTGAGACATCAGTGTTTCAGCTCCAGCCAGGAAATGCAATCTTTAGCCTTAGATTGAAAGAGAAAGTGCACTCTCAAAGTCAAAGGGGAGCTGACAGAAGTCCCCACCCTAGTCCCTGATGCAATTGATGACTCCAAATCCTTGGTTTGATTGGTCCAAAAGACACTGTCCTGACTGATCAAAATGGAGCTGCTCTGATTGATCAGTGAAGAAGTTGATGAGGAAATAGCTGTGTGACTCTCAATGAATGCGAAAAGCTTCTATCCTATTGGTTGAAATAGGATTCCAGGCTGGCTGAGATGGCAGAATCACAGTGGAGGTAGGGGGCTCAGTGCAGAGGCAGGTAGTTCAGTGCAGGCCTCTTTCTAAACGCAGTTTATATAAGAGAGCCCTGTGTAGAAATGGTTGCTAAGCTCATTGTTGCTTTTTGTTTTTGCTATTATTATTAATTTTTTTATTTGAGCCCAGTTAAGCCACCAGGAGCTTTTCTTGATAGGTATCTTTTTTCTCAGGGTCCACAAAGGATAACTCAGACTGTCACTTAAAAGCAGAGTAAGCACCAGAAGTTACCTGGTACTGAGCCTCATTTTTATATGTAACATGGGCATAGTATGACCTATTGATTTCCCACATGAAATACTTCACAATTTATCAGGTCTACAACATAAAATGCACTTATCAATGGAGGCAAAATTGTAGCCAACATAACGACATTATATATATATATCATTATATATATATATATATATATATATATATATATATATATATATATGCCTAAGTGACCATCGCAACTGAACAGATGACCGAACAGGCTGCATGGAGGGACCAGGCTGGCAGGGGGGTTAGTGAGGGGCGACCAAACAACTGAATAACCAGGCTGCATGGGGCAACCAGGCTGACAGGGGGTCAGTGAGGGGCGACCAAACAACTGAGCAGCAGGCTGCGTGGGGTGACCAGGCTGGCGGGGGGTTAGTGAGGGGCAATCAAACGACTGAACAGCAGGCTGTGTGGGGTGACCAGGCCCACAGGGGGGCAGTTGGGGGTGACTAGGCTGGCGGGGGGGGGGCAGTGATGGGCAACCAGGCTGGCAGAGGAGGGCAGTGAGGGGTGACCAGGCTGGCAGTGGGGGCTGTTAGGGGTGACCAGGCCAGTGGGGGGTGAGGGGCAGTTGGGGGTGACCAGGCCAGCATAAGGGGCAGTTAGGGATGATCAGGCAGGCAGGCAGGTGAGCAGTTTAGGAGCCAGTGGTCCCATATTGTGAGAGGGATGTCTGACTGCTGGTTTAGGCCCTATCCCCAGGATCAGATCTAACCCGGCCATCGGACATCCCCCGAAGGATTCCAGATTGAAGAGGGTGCAGGCTGGGCTGAGGGCCTCCCCCCATGCATGAATTTCGTGCATCAGTCCTCTAGTTTCATTATAAGAGAGGATAGGGTTTTCTCCACAAAATCCTTTTCTTCCTACTTTCCAAGAACAGAATGGAAATCTTAATTCTGAATTGCAACATGGTTGACATGTCACATCATAGACCTGGCACCAGTTAAATGAAGCAAAGCACTGGCATGAGAACTTTTTAACATTTCATAGAACACGGGGATTTGAGGGGTTTTGTCCCTGTGGGACAAAGATTGAATGTAGTATTTCAATCATACCCAAAAGAACATAGTTAATCTTTCAGTTACTTAAACCACTCATTCAAAAACAATAATGCAAATGTTCAAAATATTTATGCTTCGTAGGCAAAATATGGCACCTTGAATTATTGTCCTGCGCTCTCATATGCCACTGACTTACGATTCATTTCAGATCAGGTAACCAGAAAATCACTGTGTTCAAAGGGAAGCACTAACAATAAAGTCTTTATACTCACAATCCTTTCATTTTTATTCACACACAACGCTTATTTGCTTCCAAATAAAATAAAATAGCCACCCAAATCAGTGATTAAGGTAGGGATTAGTACTGTCCCTTTAACTGATTGATGTGATCGTAATTTTCCATCTCCATTATGTGTAAAATTCAAAGGCGCTTTTCAGAAGAGTGATTCTATTGTAATATCCTGTTATGCCCAGACTTAATGAGAGCCTTCAATATAAACTTTCCACCTCAACCATAATAAAACTTGTATGTCAGGTTTTCAACCCTGTCTTTTGATGCTTCTTAAAAGTGTTCTGAGAGCATGAATAAGGTCAGAGAGGAATCACATTATTTGGAATGCTGTCTACTCATCTAGTGCCTGTCTTTCTACTATCACTATCCCCAGGCTATGGAAGCAGAAAATCAGGTTCAAACAAAAGCTTAGATCCTTCAGAGTGATTTCAGAGTTAGGAAGGGGCGCTCAGGTACCATGAATGACTTGACAGAGGAATCTGTCCTTTTGACACTGTAGTAGCTGGGAAGTGGGGAGGATGAGATACAGGGCGGAGAGCTCATCACCTACCACTTCCAACCCCTGTATCCCAACCCAACTCTTGTTCTCTTTAAAGATAAATTTCCTCTTTCATCTCCTCACTAGCCTAAACAATCTAGCAGCCCTGAGGGACATTGTCAAGGATGCATTATCGTCAAAAACCCCTTGATATGAAGCACTGACAAGGACACATCACTACTCTGGTATCCTTCCCAGTAATGCATAATCTCAATCTAATAATTAAAAAACATCAGATATCAAATATCAAATTGTGACGCATTCATCAAAATAACTGGCCAATACTCTTCAGAAGTGCCAAGGTCCTGAAAGACAAGAGAAGACTTCAGCACTGTCTGAGACCAGAGGATAATTCAAAGATGTGACTATTAAGTTCAATATAGGATCCTGAATTAGGTCGTTTAACAGGAAAAGGATCTTAGTGAAAAAACTGGTTCGATCCAAGTAAATCCTGTACTTTAGCTAACAGTATTGTACTAAGGTTAACATCTTAGTTTTAGTAAATGTTCTATGGTTATGTAAAATGCTAATGTGGAGAGGCTGCATAAAGAGTATGTGGGTCTTTGTACTATTTTTTTCAACTCTTGTATTAGAATTATCTCAAAGTTAAAAAATTTAACTGTTAAAATACAGAGAACAACATATTATGAGGAAGGAAGGTTATAATTTAAAAGAGAAACTTGGGAAGTTTCAAAAATGCTGACTAATTCCTCAGTAGATGAAGAGTTATTCATTTGAAATCCTCCTGATATACACAGTTCAAAAGTTACATAATATGGTAGTTAATAGCCTGGACTTTAGGATCAGTTGTGTCTTAGTTTAAAACCTGATATTACCAGTTTTTAGCTATGTGTCTAATGACACATTATTTAATCCCTCTTTAACTCAATTTTTCATATGTAAACTAGGGGATTCGAATAGTACCAACTTCATAGGATTGTTCTGAGGAATAAATGAGTACATGTAAAGCTAATCTTAGCACATGTCTAGCATCTAGAAAGCACTTGATAAATGGGAGCCATTAATGTCATCACAGAAACTGGCTATTCACTCCATCAGTTTCTAAATTTTATGCTTTCCTTTTATTTGCAAACATTAATAATTCCCCCATTTCATTCATCCTTTTCCAAATGTTATCCATCCTCCAAGTGCCAATGGAATCTCAATGCCTTTTTTAAACCTTTACTCCCAAAATTTGCATATAATGTATGTATTGTGTAGTTATCACTCACTATCATTTTATGTGTGACAGTCATGTCCCATCAATTAGACTATACCTAAGACACTTGATGGTAAAGACCACCTTGTTTCTTCTTATATTTTCCTTGGCATCAATGTTGAACACATAGTAGGCATTCCAGAAAGCAAGGTAGCCTATGATTGTGATATTTTAAATTTTTCTAGGGGAATCTGATGACCCCATGAATTTAATCACTGGAACATTAGAGGCCTCTCAAAACAGGACCAGAAGATGTATACATATCCTTAAAATCCATTTAGAAAAGAAATAAGAGCCTTTCAAAATCATCTTCACTCCAAATGCAAACTAAATTCTTCACTCCTGTCTCTGGGATTTATGTCATGTGTTTTTGTTTTGTAAAAAGACACTTTACAATAGTCTCTCTGGGACTTCCATAGACACATTTCTTTGGCTGAAATCCCAAAGTCTTAATAACTTTCACATTAGATACCATGACCACAACACAACACCAGGAAGAGCACATCATTTCTTTTAACAATGCCCTCATATAGCATTATGATTTCTTAAGTGTTTATAAGTGTATTGTTTTGATTTTCATAAAAACTCTGAGAGGCCATCTGGAAAGTATTATTATCCCCAGCTTACAGATATGATAACTGAGGCCCAGACTTGCCAAAAATCACATAATTAGTAAATTGCAACTTAGGACTCGTCTTGTTCAACAAGCATATAATGAGTGTTTCTCATAAGCCTCCCCTGTCCTGCATGCTCCCTCAGCCCCATATGCTTGCTCTTATCATAGTATTGTGCTTATCAAGAAGGATTTTAATCATCTACCTACTTGTCTGAATCATCCCCTGAACTATAAGCTCCATGTAGGCAAGTATATGTCTTGCCCTAGGTGAATCCCAAGAAGGCACTCAATAAGCACTTGGGGAACAGATAAATGGGGACAACTCAAAAAATTATGCTGATAGATATGTTGAAAGAGCTCAAGTTAATTGTCCTGGATGAATTCAAATTTCATCATCCCTTTTCCAAATGTAAGCATTTTATAACTCAATTCTTCCCAAAAGAGAACATGGCTATTGGGAAATTAATACACTACAATCCTGGGGAAGAAATAAAGCCTGTCACTGAGATGAATCACACTCTCCAGATGAAGCCCTTTATCCCAACAACTCTCAATCCTGACTGTCACACTCCCTAGGACATCTCTCACCTCCTTCAAAGAATAGAAGTGATAACCTTTAACTTAAAGTTAACAAACTAAAGGGAACTAATACTCCTAAATAATAGTAAGAGGAGCTCACTGACTCTCAGGGTGGTGAAATACTGAAATAGATTCCCAAGTGTGATTGAGAAGCCTTTTGTCATTGAAAACAAATCTTCAAGAAGACAATAAAAATGTATGTGAACTATTTGCCGCCTGAGCCTTTTTTTTTAAGTTGTAGCATCCCTACTTCTCTTGTTATCCTATATTTTATATCGACATTATTGCTCCCACCTCCTTCATCTCATCATCTCCTTCTTTCATTCTATAACCATCTGGTTATACAAGTCCCACCTTCAAAATCAGAACCATGAAACGTTTGCAAACTCGTGATTTTTCAGAAAGTTGGCAGAGAGTTTGTTCTCTATAGTGATGGCATCAAGTTCCCCATGTGGAAAAATGCCAGTCGCTAGTAACAGTATCTGATACTAAGCAATTGGAGTAGTTCCAGGAGGCTGTGAGTTGTCTCCAAAGAGCACCAAACAGGAATTTGAAATAGATCTGGCCTTGACTCTTCCACACATTTCCATGCAACCTCAGATAAATCTCTCAGTTTCTCTAATGCTGTTTTATTTTCTTGTCTCTAGAGCGAGCCTAGGTCATTTCAGAGACTGGGTGCTAAGTTCTACTGTGCTACTGACAACCTTCACTGGGGAGGCGGGGAGTAAAGGGGTGAAGGGGTACATGATCATGAACTCTTAACCACCACAGAGCTTTTTCTTCCAGACTAATTAACAGTGTGGACTGTTTTTCCCCGTTCCTGAAAAACAGAACAGGTTTAATGGAGACAATCTGGGTCAACATTAAAGACAAATATGTATTAATTAAAAAGTAAAGATAAAGATGAAGAATAAGAGAAATTATTTGTAATCACTAAAAAGACAAAAGAAAAATGATGCAAAGTCATTTATGTTTAACCTGCTATAAATACAAATAACCAAAAGAAAAGTTTACTGTTAGGACCATCTGTGTCTGATAAGCATAAGTTTAAATATTGGTACCATCTGCTCAACTGGAATTTAATACTATATCAAATATGCCAAATCACAATTATGATAGTAAGGATAGCAGTCTTGTGGCATTTAATCTAAATACCGACCATTCTTTAATGGGATGAGAAACTAGAGCCAAACCAACTTGGTTGAAAATTACTTTAGTGCTTTATGTTCTGATTAAGACCAAACAGAAACATGTAATTGGCAAAGTGACAAGCTATGAGACTTTCATAGTAGGAGAAACATTCTGGGTAGAGACCAGAATATCGTGGAACATAGGAATGATGAGAAGGAACAATGAAGGCAGAGAATCAAAGTAGAAATTTAATAGTATTTCCATCCATCTAGGGCTAGTCACTAGTACCTAACCACCTGACATACTGTCACATATTAGCCACAGAATATTTTTCAGTGGGGAGCAAGCAAGCAATCAAAACATAGTCTAGTACTGAAATAGCTACTGCCAATATGATAAATTGTTAAATTTTGACACTTTTAAGATCACCTAGTCCAAAGCCTTTATTTTACGAACGAGGAAACTGGGGTCCCCAACATCAGTCTCCTTTCTCCCAGACCAATGTTGATACCATCCATGATGTTTCCTCCAGAGTCCCAGCAGCCAATGGCTTTTGCATAGATCTTCCCTTTCTTACCAAATAAAGTCATGTGCTTTTCAAGCTACACCCCCTAATGCCTTTCCTAAAATTTCCTGCCTATCTTACTATCCTAGAAGCAAGTTTCTCTAAGAAGGCATCTTTTATAATCTTAAGTTCTATTTCACAAAATATGAGTTATTCATATTATCTCCTCATCACTATGGGAGAGTTATGTCATGATTTTTAGGTAAGTATAATTAACAAAATGATTTCTATTATCCTTTGCTCTAGACATACCAGACTAACCACCAATTCCATAAAATTCCAAGGAGCCATCCTTTCAAAGTTCTGTGCCTTTGCACATGCTGTTCCTTCTACCTGGGTGATCTTCCCCACTTCTAAACCTGAATCCAGCAGTTCACCCCCTGCTCATCTTCAAAGACCCAACTCAAATGTTGCCTCTACTTCAGAGTTTCTCCCTCTGTATTTTCATTTTGCCTCAGCTATAACAATTATAAATCTAATAATTATTTGTATTTGTGTTTGTATCTCCACTAGAGCATTAACACCTCACAGGCAGAGATAGAGTTTTACATATCTTCAGCATATAATAGGCAAATCTTTTGTTGTTGAATGTCAATAGGATAACAGAGCCATTGCCAAGATCTACACCATTTTTCTTAATCTAGCCTCCATACACTGACAATGAATGACCTTTTGGTATAAATTTATTATGGTCTGTAAGTATTGGGTCAGTACCCATAAAGTATTATAAGATTTGTGGATACAGAGAAAAAGTGAGAATGGTTATACTCTCAAGTTACTTAAACTCTTATGGTGGGTTTTATGCCTTTTAAAATAAGAATCAGACATTAAAATACTTCCAAAGGGCATGAGGCTCATTCCGATGAGGATAAATTTTCAATAGTGAATATCAAAGACCTGTCTGAAGTTTAATAAGGAATAGAGAATATTATACTATAATTTTTCATCTAAAACGCTAAAAAATTATCTCATTTCTATAATATAAATAAAAATAAAACCTACTACTTATTGGGGGCTAACCATGAACCAGGTCTTTCATTAAGCACTTTATAGTCATAATTTCATTTAACTTTCTCTGCAACACCATCAATAGATACTGTCATCTTTCCCATTTTATAGATGAGGAAACTGAGGCATCAAGAGTTTAAGTTGTAGATCCAAAGTCAAACAATGAATGGTAGAATGAGGGTTTGAGTCAGGCTGATTCCACAGCCCCTGCTCTAGTTAAAACAAAACAAAACACAAACATAGAAGTCAAGGGCTCAACAAATTCACTGAAGCTCCCTAGGCTAAACAAAAGATAGAGGACTTTAGCTCCTCTTAGCAATGGACAAAAGATCCACACCCTTGGGAGAAGCACTGGAACCTCCAAAGAAAGGGGAAGCATGAGACTTTTATCAACTCAGAGGAATGAATTATTAAAAGTTTGAAATCACTAAATCAGTAGACTAAGCTCTGTTCATGAAAACAAGATTTTATCATGCATGCAAAATGACTCCATCCAAAAGCATAAACTGAGAACATGTTATTCCATCAACTGGGTGTGCTTGTGTATTTTCATAGGGTAGAAATTGAACTCGACTTTAGTGCTGCCAGTGTATACATTTCCTGGCAATTATTTATTTATAGCTTATTGGACAGCTTTTAGCTTTCATCTAAAGAGAAAGTTAGTGATGTATTTCTGTTTTCATTAAGGCAGAGTGGAAAAGGCTGAGGTTCCTTTAGGAGAGATCTGGCCCATCTTAGGACCTCATTTTTTATCATAATAATTTTTTTTCCATAGGAAAGGTAATGATTGTGATGTGCATGGTTTACATATAAATTAACAATTTCTTTGTACAGTGATATTAGTTTTCCAAGTGTTTTCCTACAGACATCATCTTATGTGAGCCATGCAAAAACTGGTGAGGTGGATAGATTTGCCGTCATTGTTCGCAGGAAAGCCCAATCATTGCCTTAGCTCACAAAGCTGGTTTAGTAGCACAACTGGGTATGACACCCTAGCCCTATGATTCCAGGTCCACGCTCTTCTACTAAACAGCCACCTATCTTTCTAAACTTGCTTACAAATTACTTCATTGGCTTAGTACCTCTTTAAATAACTTGTTATCCTGGATGGCGGATACACAGTAAATATGAGCGATTTGACCAAGACAGACTAAATTTTTAAAAATGTTTGAAGCTTTTATAGTTTACACTTTTCCAAAGAGAGCTAAAGTCTGCAATTTTTCTTGTGGAATGAGACTGGAGAACTAGCTTTAGAGATAGATGGTCAGAGTCTACCAAATAGGGAGGTTTGAACAATTCATCTTCACTTTTGAATTTGGAACATTCAAAGGCAACATCAAAAGCAAAACTCATTTCCTCCCCATTACTGAAACTGGCTGCTAATATGGCACCTGTTTAGCATCCGATGACTGAAAATGCAAATGCTTCTGTACAAAAGCAAAATACAGGGGAGAAACCAAGATGGCAGTATACGTAAGCACTTAAACCGCTGCTTCACACAACAATTTCAAAACTACAACTAAAAGACAGAACAGACACCATCCAGAACCACAGGAAAGCTGGCTGAATGGAAATTCTACAACTAAAAGGAAAGAGAAAAGCTCACGGAGAACTGGAGGAATGGCAAAGGGTTGAGGTACTGCAAAGGGTCTTTGTGCACGCAGAGAGGAAGGGCCGCTAAGAGCCTGGCTGACTTTCTCTGGTGGGAGGGGGAAGGAAGCCCCTGACTGCACTGAACCCCAGTTCCGACTGCACTGGACCCCAGTTCCAGGCGAAACTTCATGAACCCAGGCTCATACAGGGAGAGTCTGGACTGTCAGGTAGAGAGAAAGGCACTCAGAGACTTGGACACCCAGGGGAGGGGGTCTGGAGGCGCGCCCGCACGAGTGTGCACAAAGATTGAGGAGGTTGCCACAGGCTTTCCCTAGCAGAAGGGAGTCGGAAGCTCCTGACTGCACTGAACCCCAGTTCTGACTGCACTGAACCCCAGTTCCAGGCAAGCCCCTGGGGACCCACGCTCTTGTGGGGGAGAATATGGACTCTCAGACGGAGGCTTGGGAGCCGGGGAAGGCACCTGCAAACGTGCACAAGGGCAGAGCTGACGGGAAGCCAAGACTGTCTGCTCTGCCCTGAGACTCCACCCCATCCAGCTGAGCACAGAGGCTTTTGCAATTTGGCAAGTCTAATCCTATAAGGCTGTCTCCAGCACTGAACTTCTCCCAGAATAGACACAGCTGATCTTCACAGCCAACTGGCCTGGAGGTCAATTCCTCCCAGTGATACCAACAACAATCAAGACTTAACTACAACAAGGCTGTACACACAGTCCACAAAGGGGTGCACCAAGAGTGTCCACCTCAGGTAACTGGGGAGGCTGACCCACTGGGCCATATAGGAAACCTAGCACACAAAGCTACCCTACCAACTCAGGGAAGCAGTGAAAATGCAGCAACAAAGAAACAGATCACAAATGAAAGAAATGGAGGAAAACAAACAACTGGATATAGAATTCAAAACCACGGTTATAAGGCTTTTCAAGCATATCCTAGAAAAGGCCGATAAATATAACGAGACCCTCAAAAATATGTAAAAGGACCAACTAGAAATTAAACATACACTGACTGAAATAAAAAATATTATACAGAGACCTAACAACAGACTAGAGGAACGCAAGAATCAAGTCAAAGATTTGAAATACAAAGAAGCAAAAAACACTCAACCAAAAAAGCAAAAAGAAAAAAAATATACCAAAAATTGAAGATAGAGTAAGAAGCCTTTGGGACAACTTCAAGCGTACCAACATCAGAATTATGGGGGTGCCAGAAGAAGAGAGAGAGCAAGATACTGAAAACCTATTCAAAGAAATAATGACTGAAAACTTCCCCTACCTGGTGAAAGAAATAGACTTACAAGTCCAGGAAGCACACAGAACCCCAATCAAAAGGAATCCAAAGAGGACCACACCAAGACACATCATAATTAAAATGCTAAGAGCAAAAGACAAAGAGAGAATATTAAAAGCAGCAAGAGAAAAACAGTCAGTTAGCTACAAGGGAGCACCCATAGGATTGTCAGCTGATTTCTCAACAGAAACTATGCAGGCCAGTTACCTACAAGGGAGCACCCATATGATTGTCAGCTGATTTCTCAACAGAAACTATGCAGGCCAGACGGGAATGGCAAGAAATTTTCAAAGTGATGAATAGCAAGAACCTACAACCAAGATTACTCTACCCAGCAAAGCTGTCATTCAGAATTGAAGGGCAGATAAAGAGCTTCACAGATAAGAAAAAGCTAAAGGAGTTCATCACCACCAAACCAGTATTATATGAAATGCTGAAAGGTATTCTTTAAGAAGAGGAAGAAGAAAAAAGTAAAGATAAAAATTATGAACAACAAATACATATCTATCAACAAGTGAACCTATAAATCAAGTGAATTAAAAACCTGAGGAGCAGAATAAACTGGTGAATATAATAGAATCAGGGGCATAGAAAGGGAGTGGACTGACAATTCTCAGGGGGAAAAGAGTATGGGGGGTGCAAAAAGAGACTAGACAAAAATCGTACACCTATGGATGAGGACAGTGGAGGTAAGGGCAGAAGGTGGGATGGAAAGCGGGTGGAGGGGAGCTATGGGGGGAAAAAGGAGAAACAATTGTAATAATCTGAATAAAGAGTTATTAAAAAAAACACAAAAGCAAAATACAATAATTGAAGATTATATTCTTTACAATAGATCATCTCTTCCTGCTGTTTTTATTTTTTCCCTAAGTGGGAAATATTATGATTGTGTTTTAATCCTTAGAGACATTTGTCTAATAAATACTAAAGTTTCCTAGGTGCAAAGCAGGTACTGTGGAAATTAAATGAAGGGACTAATTAGTGTTTTTTTAATTCTTTCTTTTCTCCCTCTCCTTTCCTAGGACTGACTGCCAGGACAGGAGAGAATTTATCACAACTAGATACAATCCAAACACCTGAGCAATTTTGCCTTATCTCCCTAGGTAATCTGGGTTCTTTTATGTTTGTTATCTCTCCTGTTTATGAAAGATCTAAAGGGTGTAAAACCCAACTGTAACAATGAATTCCATTTAAAGTGCAAATAATGTAACAGCACAGCCCTTGGGGAAAGGACTTTGATGGACAGGACCTGAAGCCAAACGCTTTGTCTTTTTTTTTTAATACATTTGTATTGATTTCAGAGAGGGAGAGAAAGATGGAAACATCAATGAGAGTGAATCACTGACTGGCTGCCTCCTGCACGCCCCACACTGGGGATTGAGCCTGCAACCAAAGCATGTGCCCTGACCTGGAATCGAACCATGACTTCCTGGTTCATAGGTCAATGCTCATGCTGAGCCATGCTGGGTGGGCAAACTCTCTGTCTTCTACAATAAAATAAAATAAAATGGGGGTGAGATAGAGAAAAGAAAAAAGAACTGTGAGGAGGGCTGACATGCCTCCTTCAATCTCATTTCCATGCTGTAGCACCTGCTTGTCCTACTGCCTTTAACATTATTCTTTGCCTAATTAGTTTTGTCTGCCTGATTAACTCCTTAGTACTTTACTTAAGAACTGCCACCTCAGGAAAGACATCCCTAATCATTCCACTGAATTAAGTATTTTCTCTTCTATTTTTGCCAATACCCTTATCATTTCTATATTATAGAAGTGTTCCATATATTCATACATACCACATTCCTTACATCATGTATAAAGATCTAGTTGCATATATCAAACTGTAGATTTACACTTTCCATGATGGTTACTGCTAAATAAGAAAAAAAATAATATGCCTAATTATGTCTCCCATTTTAGACAGTTATTTTCAAAATAGAGTTCTTACATTTGATATCCTTTTCAACTATGAATTTTTTCCCTTCCTAGTTGAAAACTCACACAATTGGCTGAAATCCAATGGTATCCATTTGAGGCTAAGAATTTGCCTCTTTCAGCATGCTTAAAGATTTCCATCTTTGTGTCAATTATATGAAGCTTATGAGAGATATGCTTATCATCATCAATATCAGCACTTTCACTTTCTATTCTTTACCCATTTTTTATAAAATAATAAGGGCAAGATGCAATAAAATATTCAAATAATTATTCAAATGTATTCATCCTGACAGGTGATAATGCAGTGGAACTTAATTCTCAACTGCAATTTCATACAACCCTTTCTACCCTTATAGCCCTGGAATATGGAACAGTGCAGTGCACTGGGGATTAGTAGGTGCTTAATAAATCTATATCTATACTGGTGAATGACAGGTATGGTACACAAATGACACAAACATTTGAGAATCCCCCAACTCCCCCTTTGTTTTTTAAACTTGACCCAAGGATATGTTTTTTTATTGATTTGAGAGGTGGGGGGGGGGGGTGAGAGAGAGAGAGATGTGAGAGAGAAACATCTATCATGCCTCCCATATTCACCCAGTCTAAGACTGAACTCAAAACCTAGGTATTTTCCCTTATGGGGAATGAACCTGCAACCTTTTGATGTATAGAACGAGTCTCCAAACAACTGAGCTAACCCGGCCAGGGTCCCCCAATTCCTCTTCATTAGAATGGCTTAGAGGCAGTGGAACATACCATACATAGAAGCCATTACAATCAGTGGGTAAGAGAGATGAGCCTTATGAGTAGGATTCAAATGCCAGTGCTGATGCCTCCTACCTTTGGGATCTTGGACTTATTTAGCAACTCTTAGCTAGCCACAACTTTTCATTCTAAAAGGAGAATAACAGAGTTGTTACAAAGTTGAAATAACATAAATATTGGTGCTTTCAACATATGTACAGATGATTTTTTAATATTCCTAATCCCTCTCTCTTCTAACAATCACATTTTCCACACTCAGCCATTCATTTCCAAGGTCATATCCTCAACTGTGTCATTATTAATTGTTCGACCCTCTGTGAGCTCAGTTTTAAACATCCCACCATCTCCTCCTATCTTTCTGGCTTATTTTTTCTAGTACTGATTTCAATTGCCCTTTGACTCTATAGTGAACCTTTATACAGTGAACCTCAATACTATACCGTTTTATGTCCTTCATCTCTTCATGTACTCATTGCATTTCTTTCCCAATTGAAATTCAATGGTCAATATTTTGATAGCTCTATTGGATATATTTTCAACTCTTCTGCCCCTACTTTGCAGAAACCTAATGCCTGCTGGTTAGGATGAAATCTGAGCCTGCTCCCCACCTGCATCCAGGCAGCTGGACTTGGCTGGAGAAAAATGTACAATGTACAACTGTGCTGAATGATCTCACTTTCAATTCATGGCCACTTACTTCAAATGAGTCCATAATACTTTCAGTCAATTCACTCCCCTAGTTCATTCACTCTCCCACAGGCCTAGATAACTATTTTATATCATCTTTTCTCTCTCCAAACCTTTAACACTTCCTTCTCCATCCTCAGTCTTTCAGCTTATCTTCCTGAGCAAATAGAAGCTGTCTGAAGGGACCCTCCACAAGCTCCCATCAAAGCATATCAACTAACTGTTTCTATACCCATATGTTCTATTACTGCTTGTCACACACACACACACACACACACACACACACACACACACACACACACACACACGCATGAATTGATAAGGCTCATAAAGAGTAAACTCTTTATGTACTTGATCCCATTCTTTCCTATTTACCCAAGGATATCACTCCAGCTCTCTCTCTTCTCCTGTATTGTTATTTTTCCCTACCTACTGGATCCCTCCTATCAGCATACAAATATGCTATTTATTCTACCATCTTAAAAAATTCCTCTTTTGATCTCATTTTCTATGTTTCTAATTTCTTTACTTCACTTTATATAAAATTTCTGCACTCTCTGTAGAATCAGATGTAACTTCGCAACTAAAAAGCATTCAGTGTTCAGAGTCAGACAGACTTAACCAGAATCTGAATCTTGACTTTATTAATTCACTAGCTGTAAACTTGAGTAAAGATTTCCCTAGTTCTCAATTTTATTGTCTATAAAATGGGAAAACTAATCTTCACCTAAGATTGCTCTAAAGAGAGAACATTAGAGTATCTACAAATCAATTACCACGGTGTCTGCCATGTGATTTGCACTCAATCGGTAACATTTACAATTAATTTTGAGAAAAGTAAACAGTTAAAGTGGAAAGAAATAAAAACTGTAGGAAATGGGGCAAAGCAAGAGTCTGTTCTTCCCCATCTCTAGGATTCTGTGATTTTTATTGAGATTTCCAAGGGAAAAGGGCTGAGAGGGTCAACTGGTTTTAAAACCAAGAATCGTGTTTCTTCTTAGTTTTGTTTGTAATGTTGCTGTTGTATAATGGAAAGATAATTCTAAAGTAACATAAAATACTTATACCAAAATTATATTCTTAAGTAACTCTCCCCAAATTTAAAACTAGGCAAGCTGCTAAAAGTGGAGCTCATTTGCAATATGTTCTATTATTTTTAAAGTTTGGCTTAGTCCCAGGTTCATGCTTAAAATGGGCCACATTTTTTCTGGGGACCAACAATGCTTATCAGGACATCTGGATTAATCTTGTTTAAGATTACCTCACTCATCTCCATTTTGCTACTGATTCTAGAACCAGAAACTACTAATACATCTTTATAATTTTTATTTTTTTATTTTTTTTATTATTTTCTTGGGTATTTGGTGGCATAGAGAAAGACAAGGATAGAACTTTTCTATTCCATTTCAAATGCTTTTGACATCTTTTTGTACTATGAAATCCTGTGCCTTTTCATATCTGAGGTACCTAGGAAATTAAATTCTTAAAAATAATGCTGTGTAGGAGTCTCTGAGAGAAGAGATTTTATCCCAGAAGTTGTGTGTGGGTAACTGAGGACAGATTTGCAGATTTCAGCCCAATCTGGTTTAATTTTTTTAAAGCATGGGAAAATCGTGTTCCTAAGGCTTGAAATTTGAAGGGTAGAGAGAATGGGAAATCAGGCCTGTCCAGCACCTTCTGCCATCCCACCCCCTGCTGGAGGCTGTGTGTGGGCTTCTCACTTAATCATGGGAGGCAGTTCTCTTGAAGAGCTGCTTTTGGCAGTTTAAGAAAGACAGCACTGCCATCTGGTATTTCTGTGTATGGCACGACAGTCAAGAGTGCTGGAATTGGGGTCAGGGCAACCGGGATGGAATTCTGCTTATACCAATTGGGATATCACATAGCAGTACCTTGTGTCTGTGGGGTAGGGAAGGTTCTTTTAAAGTTCACCCCCATCTATCACCCACACTTGATCTCCATCAGCCCTTGGTTACCACCATTCTTGACATAAATGAATGAACTTTTCTCAAACTCACACTACTCATTTTTTTCCCATATGGAAATTCTGAGACAGCCACTAACCACGACCTTGAACAAGTGAAACTTCTCTGAGCCTCAGTTTCTTATGTAGAGGTTTCTTGAGGATTAAATGAGAAGCATTGGACATAATACCTGACATAGAGTTCAATAAAGGATAGCTATGATCACTGTTAACATCTCAGAGTTCAAATAAATGCCATTACTTACCTACATTTATTTGTCTGGTCAGGAGGACCCCAGATGCAAATTAATTGCATTGCATCTGCTTATTTGGAGGAAAGCTTGTTTTTCCATATAAGGAAGCAATTCCCAAGGCAAATCACAGGCTATAAACAATATAAAAATATATCTATAATAAAAAGAAAGTGTTCCTCCTGTTTTTATATAAAAGGCTGGTATTGGAAATTATTTGCAAACACCCCCAAACTAGATTTTTTTTGTTTAGAATTAATTCTTCATATCAGGATAGAAAGCACCATTTCAACCAGTGATTTTACCATAGTTCCTTAAGCTCTGTGGAGGAAATATATATTATATTGATCCAGTATAATAATATACTAACCTTAGGCTTTATTCATAGTATAGGAAACAATTCCAAACTACTAGGTAGAAAGCATATAAGGTTGGTTGTAAAAACTATTTTCGATAGCAATAACTCCCATTGCTTATGTTGTTACAAAAATAAATAAATAAATAAATAAATAATAAATGGGATAATTAAGGTGACTATGTCTGTAACATATCACAAATTAATTTTTGTTCTTTATTTTTTCTAATAATTGATTTCCTCCAGTTCATCCTTCACTGAGACTTGTTCTGAGTACAAAATGCAAGTCAGATGAAAAGAAATGGAAAGGAATACAAAGCTAAGAACCTGACCAAAACTGCAGAAAAGTAATTTTTCAAAAAATGTAAATTCACCATTTGATTAGAATGTCTGGGTTTAGAATTTTTCAAACATTGATAATCAGCCCTATGTTTTCTGGAATTGTCCCAAGGGCTACCAGAAAAAAAGGAAGAAAGGGGGTATAGGGAAGAATGCCTTACTTACACCCAATTCCTACCACAAGCAAAACCCCACTACTTTAAAAGATTCTGTATGTTGGCTTCAACCTAAGTTGTCATATAAAGCTGGGAGACTCAAAGAGAGGAAACAATCATGAAATCATGACATTCCCCTCACCATCCAGGATGCTCTGATTTTATAAATCAAGCCCCCATCCAGCATTACAGTTTATGGGGCTTTATCAAGGTATCTGTTTGTATCCATTTGGCCAGTGCCTTCAGACCATAAGTGGATGATAATTACACAAGAGGAGAAGACCAAAATATACCCAACATATCTTTGGTTGTAGGCTACTAAATAATACAAGTGCTGGTGCTGCAGGCCCATTAAAACCTGTTTGCTTATTGTGACCATTGGTATCTAAATACTTAACAACTTTCTAAAAAAGCAAATTTAATTTCTCTCTTCTTGGGTGTAGTTACCTTTCCTTAAGACGTTCTCTAGAAGTTCACTCAAGCTAAGATAAAATCTGCTTTAATAGCAGACATCTAATCAAGCAACAGAGTCACTTTACATGTCCTATCACTTGCTACTCAGTGTCCTATGGGGCAATTAATTAAATAGATCTACTATTCCTGTTATATAATTGAGGTACCAGGGAGGCTGGAAGAGTTAAGTGACTCTTGTATCCTCTGTCTCTCGGGTTTTAAGTTTTTCTCTTCTTCACATTCATTTCTACTATACTCATAATAGATTAAAAATCTACACCTGCAAATATATATGTATGTATCTATATAGAATAGGTATAGGTATAGGTACAAGTATAGGTACAGGTATAGGTAGATAGATCTATACTCACACACACACTCACACAGAGGGTGGAGCAAAAGTAGGTTTACAGTTGTTCATATGAATAATAATACAATAATTAATAAACAAAAATACAAGAATAAAGTCTGTGTTTTGCATACTCACAACTGTACTCACAATTGTATATATTATCAGTTACTTTCACCATGAAAATGAATCCTACTATTATAATTTTACATGGTGGGGTGGGGAGGATAGAGAAAAAAAATCACTAATTGAGTGCCTACTATGTGCCAGGCACTGTACTAGGCACAAGAAATACAAGAGAGCAGAACCCATGAAGTTTGAAATATACTGGGAGAAGGCGGGGGGGGAGGGGGAGAGAAGGAGAAGAAGGAGAAGGAGGAGGAGAAGGAGGAGGAGGAGGAGGAGGAGGAGGAGGAGGAGGAGGAAGAAAAAGGAGAAGAAGAAAGTACACTAAACAGGTAATAACACATGTGAACAGTGCTCTTTATGCTGCTAACACAGTGACTAATCTATACTAATAAAAGAGTAATATGCTAATTAGGGCGAATGTCTTCTGGACGTCCATCTGGACAAAGCTACAGCGGCTGCAAGGCCTGGGGGTCAGGTGCTTGACTTCTGTTTTGATAGTGATCAGGATCAGCTCTAATAGATGCATATTCTCTCAGTTTTTCTTCCAGCTACTTGTAAGATGAATCAAAACTGCCTATAGATAAAGTAGTGCCTGTTGAAAAAAGCTAATAAGATGATATGACCTTGGCTTAATCCTCACAGCATTACTGTGAGAAAAGCTTCCTCATTCCCCCTTTACAGGTGAATGTTCTGAGGTATAATGTGGTTAAGATGCTTGGCTGAGTAGAAGTAACACAACTGGTAAGAAGTAACACAACTACAATTTTTATCCAGATAGATCCTATGTTGTCAGTGTATCCAAACATATTCTCTGCATTCCTGGTTAAAACTTAGTATCAAGCAAAACTAGGGGCAAGTTTCATTCATTTTTTTTACATTTCACATTTTCTTTCTTTAAAATGTAGCATTATGAACTTCTGTACTCATCCAACGAATGCGTATTAAGCATACCCTGTGTTCAGCACTGTGGTAGTTACTGAAAATGACTTGTGTATGAGACTGACAAAGTAAATCAATAATCCGCAGTTGAAGTTAAAATAATAATGATACATACCATTTTGAGAATCATAAAAAGAGACTGCAGACATAATTATAAAGTCCTTTTAAAACCAATTATTTGGTCATCTAAGGCTATCATTTGGCTTCTGATTTTACACAGGTACTTTCATAAGACAAAAGTTTGAATGGAAGAGAGAACTGAAGAGTTTAAAAAGATACTGGTTCCTGGAGTAACTAAATCATTCACATGGCTATGGCTGGGGAAAATCTCATTAATAAGAAATGAAATGATTGCTAATGATCTGAAGATTCGTCTAAGTCCGTGGTTGGCAAACTGCAGCTCACGAGCCACATGCGTCTCTTTGGCCCCTTGAGTGTGGCTCTTCCACAAAATACCACGGCCTGGGTGAGTCTATTTTGAAGAAGTGGTGTTAGAAGAAGTTTAAAATTTTTGGCTCTCAAAAGAAATTTCAATCTTTTACTGTTGATATTTGGCTCTGTTGACTAATGAGTCTAAATCATCTGCCGACCACTGGTCTAAGTCATCCTAGGTTATAACTTGTATGACTTCATCAGCCAGCTACTATCTTCAAGTCAACAAATGCATTAAAGATTTAAGCATTTTCTCTTCTCTTGGCTTTAATATAAAACCTGGCTTAATTTTCTGATACTCCAAATTCAGATTAGGAAGCTCCCTGTCTATTCTCATATTAGTTTATACTTGCCCATCACAATTGATTGAAGTTGCCCACTTGCTCATCTTTTCCTAAACCATAAGGTCCATGAGTATACTGTCCACATGCTTCTGTGGAGAAGCACTGGGAAATCATTAGCATAAGGACTTTGTGAATCAAGAACTTGATTCTTAGAAAGGCAACCCTCCTGCACCTTTGGTGGAATTGCAAAGTGGTGCAGCCTCTTTGGAAAATAATATGGAGGTGCCTCAAAAAATTAAAAATAAAACTACTATATGACCCAGCAATCCCACTTCTGAGTATTTACCTGAAAAAATCCAAGACATTAATTGGAAAATATATATGCATCGCTATGTTCATCACTGCATTATTTACAGTAGCCAGGATACAGAAGCAACATAAATGTCCATTGATAAAGATGTGGCCATAATTGATGGCAAGAAGTTTGTATTAAATATAAGAGCAGTATAAGGCAATAAAGAATTTGAAGCAGAAATATGACATGGCCTGATTCACATTAAAAATCTCACCATGTTTGCAATAGAGAGAATAGATCCAAATGGGACAACCCCAAATGTGAGGTGAAAGGAAAATTTAGCTTATTTGCAGAAGTCTAGAAAAGCAATGCTGGTGATCTGGGCCCGAGTATCATCAGTGGAAATGAAAAGAAATGGATGCAGCCCTGGCTGGAGCATTAGCATGGGCACTGAATGGTCAAGGGTGCGATTCCCAACCAAGGGCACGTACCTAGTTGCAGGTTTAATCCCCGGCACTGGTCAGGGCATGTGCAGAAGGGAACCAATTGATGTGTCTCTCCTGTCTCTCTCTCTCTCTCTCTCTCTCTCTCTCTCTCTCTCTCTCTCTCTCTCTCTCTCTCTCTCTCTCTCCTTCTCTCTTCTTCCCACTCTCTTCCAATCTTCCTAATAATCAATGGAAAAAATATTCTAGGGTGAGCATGAACAAAACAAAAAAAATGGATGGATTTGAGAGAGATGAAAAAGAACCAATAGGACTTGTCATAGATTGAAGAGAGTGACTCAGGAGAAGAAAGAGTCAGGATGACACCCATGTTTCATTTTTCCCTGGGAAACTGGGAGACTGAATTGTCATTTACTGAGATGAAGAACACAGGGAGAGAAGGGGTTTGGGAACAGCAGACAATGAATTCAATGGAGGTTCAGCACAGTTGAAAGAATCCCCCTGAAAAAAATTAGAATAGCCAGGATGCAAACTTACCTACCCAAAATAACTCCTCCCCCAGTTGACAGGACCCAGTGCATATCTGGGTTGGCTCATTGCACCTGGATGGCAGCCCTGTCTACTATTGAGAACAGCAGTGGAATACTAGACAGTTCATAAATGATTGGAAAGACAAATAAGGGTTTCTTTTATTGCCTGCCATATCATCAGAGTCAACCTGGGCAATGGAGATAATAAATAGATTCCAATTGCTACTTATCTATATGATAAATATTTAAAAACTAACAATAAAAAATGACCTTCCCTTGACTCCATAACACACAGCATTTCAATCTGCCAAAGCAAATTAAATTTGAACTTGCCATCACTCATGAAGGTTTCTTGCCAGAAATAATGGATTTGAATCTGATCAAGTCTCTAGAATCTATAGTCAAGATTTAACAAAATCACAGAAAATACAGGAGTCAGAAAAATATGTGTTTATGGTGTAACAGAGATCACAGAGATGGATCAGCCAGACCCCGAATGTGGGAGAGTCAACATGACAAACAACTTGGTTTCTTCAAACAAATTGAAAAAGGGGGTGGGAGAGAGAAGAGAAAAAGAGGGAGAAATGGAGAACTTAAAATATATTTAAGATATATATTTTACCTTTGTTGCATATAAATTATATGCAATATTTTTTTCAAATTTTAAAGAGAAAATAAATTGTAACCAAAAGTAATGTATGCACCTCATTTGGATCTTGACTCAAACAAGCCAGCTTTAAGAAAATATTGTGAGGCAATCAAGTGTTTGAGCATCAACTAGATATTATATTAAAGAATTACAACTAGAAGATCCGAACCAAGATAGCGGCATAGGTACACACCTAAACTGCTGCCTCGCACAACAATTTCAAAACTACAACAAAAAGACAAAATGTCTATCACCCAGAACCATGGAAAAGCTGGCTGAGTGGAAATTCTACAACTAGAAGGAAAGAGAAAAGAGCATTGAGACGTGCACAAGTGCTGAAAAGCTGAGGTACGGAGGCACGCGAATCGGACTGGCAGCAGGCGACTGGGTGCACTGTTTTTTTCAACCTGAAGGGAGACAAGCTCCCGATTACTCTGAACTCCAGTTTCTGGGGAGACGCTGGGGACCCAAACTCCTACGGGGAGAAGCTGGACTATCTGCCATAGGGTCGGAAAGTGAGGGTGGTTTTCTTGCAGAGGTGCATGCAGCAATCATTGTTTACTGTGTTGGGGCGCGGGGCACGGGGACTTGGAAATGTGGAGACGCAGAGACGGCTGACTGGCAGCCATCGCTGTTTGCCAGGCCTAACTTAGTGACTCCCTGAGACCCCGCCCTGCACAATCTACAAACCCACCCAAGCTCCAAGCAGCAGCTTTTGCATATAAATGGTCTGCCCTATCACAGCTTAACCTAACAAACTGCAGCTCTGGTCAGACAGCTCCAAAACCTCCAAACCCCAAGCAAAGAGGAGAAAACTGTAGTTCTTGCTGTAGTTCCTGCTGGGTGGCCTCGACAGTAGCTAACCTGCACCCCATTGGAGATCCAAAAGCTAGTGTATCTAGTGGTCAGTGTGAGACGACACCAGATTTCAACTCCTCACATCCATAAGTGATACATTCAAGAGGCAGACTCAGTGAGCACCAAAGCCCCACTGAAGCAAGTCCTGCCCCATAAGTGTGTCTCCAGCAAAGCAGTTCTTCCATTATAGACACAGCAGGTCCTCACAGCCCACTGGCCTGGAGGTCAATTTCTCCCAGTGTACCAACAGCAATCAAGGCTTATCTACACCAAGATTTTGCACTCAGCCCACAAAGGGGTGCACCAAGAGTGTCCACCTCAGGTGATAGGCTGTACCACTGGTCACCTACCACAGAAAACCAATCCATCAACACAGGGAAGCAGCCAAAATGCGGAGACAAAGAAACATGTCACGAATGAAAGAAATGGAGGAAAGCAAACTACTGGACATAGAGTTCAAAACCACTTTTATAAGGTTATTCAAGAATCTTCTAAAAACCACTGAGAAACTTGATGAGACCTCCAAGGAGCTTAGTGAGACCTTCAAGGACCTTAATGAGAATGCCAAAAAAATGGAAAAGGACCAGTCAGAAATGAAGCATACTGTCTGAAATAAAGAATATACAGAACTTCAACTGTAGATCAAAGGACCCCAAGAATCAAACCAAAGATCTGAAATATGAGGAAACAAAAAACACTCAACCAGAAAAACAAAAAGAAAAAAGAATCCAAAAATATAAAGATAGTGTAAGGAGCCTCTGGGACAACTTTAAGCATACCAACATCCGAATTATTGGGGTACCAGAAGAAGAGAGAAAGCAAAATATTGAAAACCTATTAGAAGAAATAATGACAGAAAACTTTCCCTACATGGTGAAAGAAATAGACTTACAAGTCCAAGAAGCGCACAGAACCCCAAACAAAGACATATCATAATTAAAATACCAAGAGCAAAAGCCAAAGAGAATATTAAAAGCAGCAAGAGAAAAGCAGTTAGTTACCTACAAGGGAGCACCCATACAACTGTCAGCTGATTTCTCAACAGAAACTATGCAGGCCAGAAGGGAGTGGCAAGAAATATTCAAAGTGATGAACAGCAAGAACCTACAACCAAGATTACTCTACCCAGCAAAGCTATCATTCAGAATTGAAGGTCAGATAAAGAGCTTCACAGACAAGAAAAAACTAAAGGAGTTCATCACCACCAAACCAGGACTATATGAAATGCTGAAATTCTTTAAGAATTATATGAAATTCTTTAAAAAAAGGAAGAAGAAGAAAAAGGTAAAGATAAAAATTATGAACAACAAAATAACAACAAATACATACCTACCAACAAGTGAATCTAAAAATCAAGTGAATAAAAAAATCTGATAAACAGAATGGACTGATGACTATAATAGAATCAGGGACATAGAAAGGGAGTGGACTGACAATTCTCAGGGGGAAGGGGGTGTGAGGGGTGCAGGAAGAGATTGGACAAAAATCTTAAACTATGGATGAAGACTGTGGCAGGGGGTAAGGGCATGGGGGTGGGGTGGGGAATCAGGTGGAGGGGAGCTATGGGCAGGGGCGGGGGGCCGAGAGGAACACCTGTAATAATCTGAACAATAAAGATTTATTTTAAAAAAAAGAATTACAACTAGTTTTCAAATAAAATTTTTTTCAACGTAATTTCATTATAACATTGATGAGATCCCAAAGGAACTTAACTCTTATTTATATAAATTAGCCTATGGTAAAATTGGTCTCCCTATATATTTTTCATAAAGTTGCAGAACCTATCTATGATGTTAAGTGAGGATTTACTGTATTAATTTTGCATGTAATAATTGCATTTTGTTATTTTTTAGTTCATTTTATTTTTGACATGTATTTTAGATGAATGAAATGATTGATGTATGAAGTTTGCTTTAAAATAATCCAGTACAAACAGGAAGGAAAGTAGGTAGGACTATTTATGAAATAAGATTGGTCTTGTAATGATAATGTAATTATTAAAGCTGGGTGTCTTGACAGTTGGATGTATTTAAAGATGTCTGCACTAAAAAATGTTAACTGACTTGCAAAGAAATCCTGTACTTGAGGAAAGCTATAGCAAAGACCAAAGAAAAAGAGCAACTGTCAGCTGTGATGCAGAAACTGAGCATTCATCTATCAATTTCTGATGGAACTTTTTTTCTATTCATTGTGCTAGCACTCTCTCCTATGCAAGTCACTCCTCTCTACACTTTGTGTTTGGAGGTTTGCCAAATGGAGATTTCTGGCACTTTATAAATTACTAGAAGCCCAATGCACGAAGATTCATGCTTAGAATGGGCTTTTCTTTCCCTGGCTGCCAGCATCGCCTTTCCATTCTGGTCCAGCCCCTTTCTGCTCAGGCCCTGGAGCCTCCTCTTTCCCCTCCAGCCCTGCCTTCCCATGCTTCCTAGAGGCCATGGCAACAGTGCAAGCATCCCATCCGCCCCAGCACTCAGCGCCTGTGTATGCAAATTAACTGCCATCTTTGTCGAGTTAATTTGCATATCACTCATGATTGGCTGGTGGCGTAGCGGAGGTACAGTCAATTTACATATTTGTCTATTATTAGGTAAGATTTCCACCTCTAATTCCTTTGATAGGATTTAAACTCACTAGACTGTCAGGAGCATTTGGTCTTCTCTTTCCCTGTGTGTGTGTGTGTGTGTGTGTGTGTGTGCATGCATGCGCACACATGCATACAAACATTGAGGCAATCTCAGAGACTTCCCTTTTCTGTCCACATGTAGACACTCCTCTTGCTGCCAAATCCATTCAGTGATGTTACAGATCTAGGGAAAAAACTACTTTAATCGTTTTCCACAAGAGATTGGGCTCAGTTAATACATCTTGACATGAAAACAATACAATTTGACATGAAAAAATAATATAATAAAATATTTTACTAACATGCTTATATCACTGTTATATTGAGCCCAGAACTCAGAACACAGCATCTTAAAGACACATAAGAAATTACATCTACCACCCCTGCCCTTTAGCATCACCATTTAATTATCTGTGTAAAATTTTAAATTATAATGCCAAAAAAAAGCACAATTTAAGTGTACAGCTTCATCATGAAGTCAATTTAGACTTGTGCTATTTTTTGGCATTATAATTTAAAACACCTCAAGTCACCTGATCCACAACTATTAAAAGGTTTCTTATGTACAAAAATTCCTGAGAAAAGTAGCACCAAGCCTTAAAACTTTTCTAAATATAATGACAGAACAGAATTTTTGCTGACAACAAGTCTTGATTAGAGAGAAAGAACTTGAAAGCAGGAATGACTAAAACAGAAGGATAAGAGAGTATCTACATAGATAAGACAGTAATTCATCACAGAAAGAGATGTCAGTGGTGGTAAAGTCCAAACCTTCACCATTTTTTACTATACTGTTCTGTTGCTTCATTTTGAAGGGGCCAACCACCATATCTCTATGGGCAAAAAAATTAAGTCATAATTGGTGTTCTTCAAGTAACCAAGAGAAAAAGAGCTAGAATCATTTAAGGACAGATGCATTTCCACCTGTTTTCCTATAAAAACACACCCTCTTATTGAAGCTTTAAAATATTTTTGGGGGGGCTGAAAAATGGCGGCGGAATAGAAGGACGTGTCAAGAGCCTTGTCCCGGAGCAAATAGAGGGAGCAGCTGAGACGAGTGGAATCTAGCACGAATTGGCAAACGAGGCACAGCTGGTGAGACAGTTTGCAGCTGGGAAGAGCAGGGATCCCCCAGATAAAGGTAAAATCAAAGATCTAGGCAGTAAAATCTCCTGGACCTCTGTGCCCAGAAGGTCAGGGAGAAACTACACAGTGCCAAGCCACATCCCTGAGGACAGGCAGATCTGAATAATTTTTTTTTTTAAAGGAAAGGGTCAAAGGGAATGCGGGAGGTAGTGGATTTTAGACCGTGGAGTCTGGATTTGGGATCTGAGCTCAAAGGCAGCCTTTAAGAGCTGCCGGACCTCAGAGTGCCAGCAACAGAGGAACTTGCAAAGACGCGGTCCTTCCTCACCCTGGGGCCTGCGCCTTTCCCCACTGAACCTAGTTAGTGGGACCTTTTGGAGATAGGCACTTACCTGTGACAGAAGTGCGGGAGAAGGGGTGGAGTTGTGGAATCTGGGGAGAGTGGGCAACAGACGGTCCAGGAGAAGTGGTAGCGAGTCTGGTGCTGAGTCATATCTAAGCCTACAGAATCCATTTTTTCCTGAGAGATAGCCCCTCCCTCCAGTCTCCAGGCAACCAATATAGCCACACCCAGATTCCACCCTGATTAACACCATGGAATCTGAATACTCCCTGAGGCCATAGGATCTACTCTAAAGAGAAATCTTTAGAAGTTAAGCACCTCAATTACTCGGCTACACTGCCAGGGCCCTCCAGAGTGCTTCAGTGTACCTCGCTGGCAAACTTACCGCCAGTGCTCCTGTGAGCCGCCACCTGGAGAAAGCGCCTACCCACCACAGACACAGCAGCGAAAGTTGAGTCTGCCCACCCCACAACTACAGAACTCTGGGCAACACAGTTACCCCTTTCCAAAGTGTAGCCCCCTGAGCCACATCACCCTGACAGACGGTTCCTTGGTGCCACTGTGAGGTCCCACTGGGCACACGTGATTTCAAGTAAGGGTGCAAGACAGAAAAAATTGGGACACTCCCCTCCATAGCAGCTGACTTCTGGGCACTTCAGTTGTGCCTCTCAAGCTTGCAGGCCTACATCCAGAGAACCCAAATAGCTCAAGTAGGGAGCTACACTAGATAACCAAGCCCAGGAGAACAGAGAGATTTCACCAGTAGCACCATCATCAAAAGAACCTGGGTAGCAAAGCAATTGGATCTACAATTAAAACATTTCAGGAAAACATGGGGAGACAAAAAAGCAATACCCAAAGGAAAGAAAAAGAGGAATCACCAGAAAAGGAGTTAAATGAAATTGAGGATAGCAGCTTAACAGAGAAAGAATTCAGAGTAATGGTTGTAAGGATATTTAAACGGATGGATGACAAATACACACAACTCAATGACAAATACACACAACTCAATGAGAACTATAAGGAGCTGAATGAAAATGTCACCAACATGAAAATAAACCAAGAGGAGATGAAGAACGACATAGCTGCAATAAAGAACACATTGGAAGGCTTAAACAGTAGACTAGAAGAGGCTGAGGACCGCATCAGTGAATTAGAAGACAAGGTAGGAAAACACACAAAAACACAGTAGCAACTGGAAGGAAGACTTAAAAAGCAAGAGGAAAGCCTAAGGGAGCTTTGGGACAACACAAAACAAAACAATATTCAAATAATAGGGATACCAGAAGGAGAGGAAGAGAAGCAAGGAATAGAAAACCTGTTTGAAGAAATAATGACAGAAAACTTCCCTGATATTGGCAAGAAAAAAACTATGCAAGTCCAAGAAGTACACAGAGTCCCAAACAAGTTGAACCCCAAAAGACCGACACCAAGACACATCATAATTAAATTGGTGAATACCAATGACAAAGTAAGAATCTTAAAGGCTGCCAGAGAGAGACAGAAAGTTACCTACAAGGGATCTCCTATTAGAATAGCAACTGATTTCTCAACAGAAACACACCAGGCCAGAAGGGAATGGAATGAAATATACAAAGTGATGCAAAGCAAGGGACTGAATCCAAGAATACTATACCCAGCAAGGTTATCATTTAAAATTGAAGGTAGAATCAGGAGCTTCACAGACAAAAAAGGGCTAAGAAAGTTTATCACTACCAAGCCAGTGATGCAAGAAATGCTAAAGGGTCTGCTGTAAAAAGAAGAAAGAGAAAGACAAAAAGAAACACGAACACTAAGGGGAAACATATGACAACAAACATGTACTTGTCAATAATAACATTAAACGTAAATGGATTAAATGCACCAATCAAAAGACATAGGGTAGCTGAATGGATAAGAAAACATGACCCATATATTTGCTGTCTACAAGAGACCCACCTCAGAGCAAAGGATTCACACAGACTGAGAGTGAAGGGATGGAAAAATATTTTTCAGGCAAATGGAAATGAGAAAAAAGCTGGGGTAGCAATACTTATATCTGATAAAATAGACCTCAAAGTAAAGGCCATAACAAGAGATAAGGAAGGCCACTACATAATACTAAAGAGAGCAATTCAACAAGAAGATATAACTCTGGTAAACATATATGCACCCAACGCAGGAGCACCGAAATACATAAAAAAAACTCCTGGAAGATATCCAGGGAAAGATCGACAATAATACAATCATAGTAGGAGACTTTAATACACCATTGACATCACTGGATAAATCCTCTAGACAAAAAATCAGCAAAGAAACAGCAATTCTAAATAACGCACTAGATCAGATGGACCTAATTGACATCTTCAGAGCATTTCACCCCAAAGCCTCAGAATATACGTTCTTCTCAAGTGCCCACGGGACATTTACAAAAATAGACCACATATTGCGTCACAAACAAAGCCTCCCTAAATTCAAAAAGACTAAAATCATATCAAGCATTTTCTCAGACCACAATGGCATAATATTAGAAATAAACTATAATAAAAACATTCCAAAAATTCAAACACGTGGAAACTGAATAGCATGCTATTAAACAATGATTGGGTCATCAACAAGATCAAAGAAGAAATTAAAAACATCCTGGAGAATAATGACAATAAAAACACAACAATGCGAATGCTATGGGACACAATGAAAGCAGTCCTGAGAGGGAAGTTTATAGCTCTACAGGCCTACCTCAAAAAACAAGAAAAAATGGTAATAAATCTTCTAACTCAACAACTCAAAGAATTAGAAAGAGAGCAACAAGAAAAGCCCACAGTGAGCAGAAGGAAGGACATAATGAAGATCAGAGCAGAAATGAATGACATAGAGACCAAAAAAACAATACACAGGATCAACAAAACCAAGAGCTGGTTCTTTGAAAGGATAAACAAGATTGATGAACCTCTAGCCAGGCTCACCAAGAAGCAAAGAGAGAGGACCCAAATAAACAAAATCAGAAATGAAAGAGGTGAAATAACAACAGACACCACAGAAATACAAAGGATTGTTAAAAGAACAACTCTATTCTAACAAACTACACAATCTGGAGGATATGGACACATTCCTAGAAAAATACAACCTTCCAAAACTCACTCAGGAAGATTCTAAAAATCTCAATAGGCTGATAACTATGGAAGAAATTGAAGCAGTCATCAAAAAGCTTCCAGCAAACAAAAGCCCAGGGCCTGATGGCTTCACAGGGGAGTTTTACCAAACATTCAAGGAAGAACTAAAACCTATCCTCCTCAGACTATTCCAGAAAATTCAAGAAGAAGGAACACTTCCAAGCTCCTTCTATGATGCCAGCATCACCCTAATACCAAAACCAGATAAAGACAACACAATGAAAGAGAATTACAGGCCAATATCCCTCATGAACATAGATGCTAAAATCCTCAACAAAATTCTAACATATCGAATCCAGCAGTACATCAGAAAGATTATACACCATGACCAAGTAGGATTTATCCCAGGGATGCAAGGATGGTACAATATTTGCAAATCAATAAACGTGATACATCACATAAACAAATTGAGAGATAAAAATCACATAGTCATATCAATTGATGCAGAAAAAGCATTTGATAAAATCCAACACCCTTTCTTGATAAAAACTCTCAGCAAGGTGGGAATAGAAGGATCATACCTCAACATAATAAAAGCCATATACGACAAACCCACAGCCAACATCATACTCAATGGGCAAAAACTAAAACCATTTCCCCTAAGAACAGGAGCAAGACAGGGATGCCCACTCTCACCACTCCTGTTTAATATAGTGCTGGAAGTACTAGCCATTGCGATCAGACAAGAAGAAGAAATAAAAGACATCCAAATTGGAAAAGAAGAAGTAAAACTGTCCTTATTCACAGATGACATGATATTATACATAAAAAACACTAAAGACTCCATAAAAAAATTATTAGACTTAATAACTGAATTCAGTAATGTAGCAGGATACAAAATTAATGCCAAGAAATCTATGGCATTTCTATACACCAATAATGAACTTATAGAAAGAGAGACTAAAAAAGCAATCCCATTTACCATCGCACCAAAAAAATTAAGATACCTAGGAATAAACTTAACTAAAGAGGTAAAAGACCTATACGTAGAAAACTACGCAACACTGAAAAAAGAGATAGAGAAAGACATAAACAGATGGAAGAACATACCATGTTCATGAATTGGTAGAATCAACATCATCAAAATGTCCATACTACCCAAAGCAATCTATAAATTCAATGCAATTCCCATTAAAATACCAACAACATATTTCACAGACCTAGAACGAACTTTCCAAAAATTTATCTGGAATAAAAAAACAACCCGAATAGCTACAGCAATCCTGAGAAAGAAGAACAAAGTAGGTGGGATCTCAATACCAGATATCAAGCTGTATTACAAAGCCACTGTTCTCAAAACAGCCTGGTACTGGCATAAGAACAGACATATAGATCAATGGAATAGAATAGAGAACCCAGAAATTGACCCAAATCAATATGCTCAATTAATATTTGACAAAGGAGGCACGACCATTCAATGGAATCAAGACAGTCTCTTCAACAAATGGTGTTGGGAAAATTGGACAGATACATGCAAAAAACTGAAGCTAGATCACCAACTTACACCATACACAAAAATAAACTCAAAATGGATAAAGGACTTAAACATAAGACGGGAAACCATGAAAATACTAGAGGAATCCACAGGCAGCAAAATCTCAGACATATGGCGAAAGAACTTCTTCACTGATACTACTCCTAGGGCAATGGAAGCTAAAGGGAAAATAAACACATGGGACTACATCAAAATAAAAAGCTTTTGCACATCAAAGAAAACCATCAATAAAACAACAAGAAAGCCCACTGCATGGGAGAACATATTTGCCAATGATATCAATGATAAGGGTTTAATCTCCAACATATACAGAGAACTCATACAACTTAACAAAAAGAAGATAAACAACTCAATTAAAAAATGGGCAACTGATCTAAATAGACACTTTTCAAAAGAAGACAGAAGGCAAGCCAAGAGACATATGAAAACCTGCTCATAGTCACTAATCATCAGAGAGATGCAAATCAAAACAACAATGAGGTACCATCTCACACCTGTCAGAATGGCTTTTATCAACAAATCAACAAACAACAAATGTTGGCAAGGATGCGGAGAAAAAGGAATTCTTTTGCACTGCTGGTGGGAATGCAGACTGGTGCAGCCTTTGTGGAGAACAGTATGGAGCTTCCTCAAAAAACTAAAAATGGAACTCCCATTTGACCCAGTGATCCCACTTCTAGGAATATATCCCAAGAATCTAGAAACACGCAACAGAAAGGAAATATGCACTCCTATGTTCACAGCAGCACAATTCACCATAGCCAAGATTTGGAAACAACCTAAATTCCCATCAGCAGATGAATGGATTAAAAAAATGTGGTATATCTATACAATAGAATACTACGCTGTGGTAAAAAAGAAGGAGTTCCTACCATTTGCAACAATATGGATGGAGATGGAGAATATTATGTTGAGTGAAATAAGCCAAGCAGAGAAAGATAAATATCACATGATCTCACTCATTTGTGGAATATAATGAACGGCATAGACTGATGAACAAGAACAGATCCAGACGCTGAGAAACTGCGATCAGAACATCATACCTCAGGTAAGGTAGGGGAGGGTGGGGGTAAGGTGGAAAGATCAACCAAGGGACTTGTATGCATGCATATGAACCTAATCAATGGACACAGACAACAAGGGGGCGGGGCATAAGTGGGGAGTGGGGGGTTATGGAGAAATAAAGACACATATGTAAAAAATAAAAATTAAAAAAATTAATTAAAAAATTATAAAATAAAAATAAAATACTAAATCTAATCAATACTAGTGGTCACCATAGCCTTAAGAGAAATTGTTTCATGTGACAAAAATTTTTAAATGAAACTCGCTGTAGACTGAAAATTATTTTGGAAGGAAACAAAGAGAAGTTTCCTTCAAAAGTCATAAGGATTGTAATTGAAAGTCAATATATTTGGCCTCTTGAACTAAATAAGTAATTTGTGTTTTTGCCTCCCTGACAAAGTTTATATAAAGCTACAAAAAGAAACTGACAGCCAGTTTGAAATGGAATTGCCAGGGCCTAGGGCAAAGAATATCCTTACATGATATTAGTCTACAATGTCATTATAATTTTAGATATTTTACAACAGCATATTTTACAATTATCCCAAACAAACTTACAAACTAATTCTTTGAATGGTTGGCAGCAATTAAAAAAAAAAAAAAGGACATGAAAGGATTTAATCCCTTGCAGAAGGAATTAAGGCACCGGGAAGGCACTTGAGCATCCTATATTGGCCCCTCTTGCCTTTTGTGCCAAGAGGGACCCTCTTCTCACAATTGAATTGCCCTCAGCTGTTACCTGAGCTTTCTGTTCATGCTGAGCTTGAAGCCTCGTGGTGGCTGGTACCATGGATCTGTCTCACACCCAATTCTATGAGCTGGGCCCTCACTGGAGAAGAAACTCGAGTTCCCCGAGATATGTGATCAGCACCGGGACCCCGCCAGCAGGCCAGGGGTTCCCAAGGCAGGTGCTGGGTGTGAAGGACATGGGGGCATAGGCTACCAAGGAGACAGAACTGAATCTCACACCACCCTGCTTGGCCCCGGAGGATGGCTGGTTAGCCAGAGATGGGTAAGATTCCTCAAAGAAGGAACAACCTAAGACAGGCACAGTCGCAGAGGGGCCATCAGGAGAGAACTTGGGGGGGCAACAGAAGTGGGGCACAGACCCTCAACCCCCCAACATTGCAGGGGCTTGAACCCTCGCCCCTTCTGAAGGAGGTCTCCTGCCCCCATGGCTGCTTCGCGCTTCCCACACCCAGCTCAGATCGGGACCCAGGCAACAGAAAGAGACTTGGCCCAGCTCACATCGAGATACAGGTGACAGACAGAGACTTGGCCCAGCTCAGATCGGGACCCAGGTAACAGACAAGAGACTTGGCCGACAGCATCTGCCCTATATCTAAATTCAGCCTAGCATCTGGAATTCTCAGGGCCCACTCAAGAATGCAAATAATCCTTCCCACTAATATTTACAGGGTAAACTAAGATTGTTGGTAGAGTATTAAATTTGACAGTAAAATAGTAATCAAGTTTTCAGATTAATTTAAATAGGCTAATTGAAATAAGTGAATATTCAAGTAAAGTTAATTGTACTGGACAAAAAGCTGTTCTTAAAGTAATAACTAAAATTTCTGTTGGTAGTTCATCTCATGGTAAAATTCCTGAATATGCAATGAACCTAAAGCAGTCATATGTGTGGGCAAAAAAATTTAAATTGAAAGTTATCAAGACTGCATTATAAAATTTACAAAGACCTCCATTAAATAAAAAAAAGGGGGGGATAGTAGGGCAATATCATGTAAGGAAAAATATCTTATAAGTAAATTACATCTAGAAAATTTTTACTTTACCAAATTAATTTTCATTTGTAATGCTAACAGCAAGATGGCTATTAAAAACACACATGGTGTCTAAATAAGACAAAGGAAAATCATTTGGGCAAAAATAAAAAGGATCCCAAATCAAGTATACAGAAAAGATTCCTTTATTAACTTGTGGTCGAGAATATATTTGTATATTTTCAGAAAACAACCCCAAGACCAGGTGGATTCCTGCAACAGAGAGGAATTGACAGGTGTGCTCCAACCATGAAGACAAGAGAAAAAAACAGTCCAGAGATGGAAGACGCTGACAGCGCCTTGCCACGCGAGCAGTCAGCAGCTGTGCACCACTGCAGGTTACCTAGGACCAAACCAGAGAGGGTTGGACCTGCATTGCCACCATGTGCCCACCATCCAGATATCATTGCTGACATGTACACATAAGGAACTGTTAGACATTGAAATGGGGACTCAGAACTGTTGGACATTGAAATTGGGACTCAGACATTTTTTTGTTTTGTTTTGTTATTATATGTTTATTTCTAGTCTGCAAAGGCAAAACTTTTTAAAGGAAAGAAATGGTGGGAAAAGATACAGAGGCAAAGAAGCATTGAACAGACTGTCAAACTACATTGGGAAGACAGGGGAGGTTGGGCGAGGGGGGCTGTAAGAGACCAACCGAAGGACTTGTACGCATGCATATAAACACTACCAATGGATACAAGACACTGGGGCGGGGGGGAGGGCAGGCAGGTGAAGGCATGTACTGGGGGGTAGGGGAGGTCGGGGGGAGGTCAATGAGGGGGGAAAAAGGAGACATATGTACTACTATTTGTAATACTTAAAACAATAAAAAATTAAAAATATATATTTTTTTCAATACAGTTGACATTCATTACCTAGAAGTCCACTTCTGGGTATGTATCTGAACTAATTAAAAAAGATATATGCACCCTTATGTTCACTGCATGTTGTTTACAATAGCCAAAATTGGAGGCACCTTAAGTGCCCATTAATAGGTGAGTCGATAAAGAAAATATGGGATATATATACAATGGAATATTACTTGGAAATAAAAAACAATGAAATCTTACCATTTGTGACAACATGGATGGACCTAGAGGGTATTATGCTATGTGAAATAAGTTAGACAAAAAATACAAGTACTATATGATTTCACTATTGAAGCTTTTTATTGTTGTTAATCCTCACCAGAGGATACTTTTTGCACTGATTTTTAGAGAGAGTGGAAGGGAGGGATAGAGACAGAGAGAGAGAAACATCCATGTGAGCGAGACATATGAATTGGTTGCCCCCCCGCCCCAGATATGCCCAGATTGGGGCCAGGGATCAAGCCAGCAACTGAAGCACGTACCCTTGACTGAAACCGAACCCTCAATCCTTCAGTCCTCAGACTGATGCTCTAACCACTGAGCAACCTGGCTAGGGCAGTGTTGGGTAATTCACAGTAGCCAGAACCATATATTCCTTCCCAAAAGAGGCCACGCTGCGAAATTCTAAAGAGAAATCATTTCCTGATCTACTTTTCTCCAACACCCAATCTAAGTCAATAGCCCTGAACATATTTACTGTGTAAGTAAAGCAATTTAGAGACTTTTGTGACAACAACCCTTTAAATTTAAGGAAATGAAATAAAGAGAAGAAAGGTTAAAATGTACCTACAAGAAGCAATTTGTTAAAAAAAAAAAAAAAAAAAGGTGAAGAATCTGTGTTTCTATCCGTAATTCACAGAAAGAGTAATCATCCTTATGAATTAAACTCCCTACTTGTGGTCATGTTATCATGGCTTTATGAAAGGCAAATGCCTTTCAATCTGAGTGCTTTTGGGCATTTGTCTGAAGTAACTGACTCATTAATAGGATTAAGGAATGTGCATAATTCTCTCCAACCAAGAATAATCTTCCCACTCTCTCTAGGATTGGAAGATGGCTCTAAATAAGAGGTTCATTTATTTCCATGGATCTGTGATTTTTGTGCCTAAGTGGTGTGAATGAGTACTGAGTATCTGGTTCAAAATCAGGACTTCTATTTTCTAAACCTCTTAGCTCCCATTTCATTCAGAGATGAATCAAGAAGGCATTCTCTGATGTTTATGACATTGCTTTCTATACAACATCAGAAGAGAAGAGAGGTAATGATTTAGCTAGTTGGGTGGGTAAGGAGGAAATGGAACTTTCTCATTGTTTTTAAATTAAAACAAAGCAGTTATCTAAAATACTTTGTAAGGCAGTCCTAGGATAAGCATTTCTATGTTCCTATATCACATTTTCTATGTTGCTGATACATAAATCATAATCCATAGCATCTCACATATCATCTTGGTGTGTAAGCAATGCAGACAAACACATTTCTTATCATCCTCTTAAATGAATAGTACAGACACCTGTTAGCTTTTTAAAATATTTTTTAAAAATATTTTTATTGACTTTAGAGAGGAAGGAAGAGGGAGAGAGATATAGAAACATCAGTGATGAGAGAGAATCATTGATCAACTGTCTCCTGCGTGCTCCCCACTGGGGATGGAGCCAGCAACCCATGCATGTACCCTGACCAGGAATCTAACCCTGACCTCCTGGTTAATAGGTCGATGTTCAACCACTGAGCCATGCCAGCTCGGCATTTTTTAATATGTTTTTATTGATTTTGGAGAGAGAGAGGGGGAGAGGAAAAGAGAGACAGAGATAGAGATAGAGATGATAGAGATGGAGATAGAGATAGAGATAGAGACAGAGACAGAGACAGAGATAGAGATAGAGATAGAGATAGAGATAGAGATAGAGATAGAGATAGAAACATCCATGTGAGGGAAAAACATCTATCAGCAGTTGCTTCCTGCACGTGCTCCAGTGGGAGAGACTGGAGGTGGAACCTGCAACCTGGTTATGTGCCCTGACCAGTGATCAAATCGACAACCTTTTGGTGCATGGGAGGACATTCAACCAACTGAACCACACTGGCCAGGGCAACACCTGTTGACATTAATTGTTCATAATTCTACTTTAACTAACTAGTCAACACTACCTGATGCTGACCATCAATTCTAGATTTACATGAAGATTAAATAAGGCAAGAATCTAGCCTTTTTAATAATACAAGGAATTTTGGTCTCCCAATTTTCCTTTGGAAAACTTGAAGGAAAAAGTCAGGTAAACGGGAAGAAGGGGTCATGTATTAATTTCTCATTGTTTATTTTTACTATGATATGGATCCAGGCAAAGTGATTCTGCATTATCCCTCGGTTATTAGAAGAGTCTTACTGCTTGGAGTTAATTTTATATATATAAACTTATGTGTTTATTATATATAATATTTAACCTAAGTAGTTGAATTTCTCTGTGAAGAGCATGTGTGTGTGTGTGTGTGTGTGTGTGTGTGTGTGTGTGTGTGTGTGTGTTGGCTGGTTTTTTGAGGATGCAGGGGCACTCCCTGAGATTCGTGCTGCCCTTTGGAATTGGGCAGGTTGCAGCTCCTGCCCTCTGTGCTCTCAGCTCCACACCTGTGCTATAGCCTGGGGCTCTGTACCTCTCTGTGGGGCTCACTGGGGCTAGCTCTTGCTGGACAAAGATTGCATACAGTCAGCTTTAGAGCACCTCCCATAGTTTTGGTCTCTTAACCAGAGTATAACAGTTTGATGAATTGGTGCTTATATAGGCACAGTTAGCAGCTTCTAATTAAATAATTATGGCTAAGCAGCTTCATGGAAGCTGTTATGGACCCTAGAAAGCCCGCTGTCAGTCTTTTTGGTCTCTAAACAGAGGAAGAGTTAACAGTGAACTCTGGGTATTAGGCATAAAGGGGAAGTATATCATATGCAGCACACATGCTGTGCAATATAAAGTTGCTGGGTGTTTGTGCTAGCCTGACCAGAGGGTTGGAGAGCAAACTTTTGCTTAGCAATCTCTCAGCAGCCCAGCAAAGAAAGAAGTAATTATATGATCAGGAGCACAGAACCCGTCCAAAGCATCCTAAAGAGGGCTCACAGTGTTAGATGCATGAGTCTTTAATCAATCTTTGACACAGAAATGTCACTGAGATAGTAGGTAAATACAAATCAGGTTCTGGGTCTCATTTAGAAGAACAAGTGATTAAAAACCTATTGTGGTCTTTTGGGGGAAAGAGTTATTATGATTTTATTTGACTGAAGCTTTTTAAGATGCCATTTCAAATATTAGAAATCAGAGAACAAGATAAATATCACAAACCTAGATTTGAACTCTGAGGTGCATTTTTCCATAAAGTGAAAAGATATTTGTTCTACGTAAATCACAGATAATATCAGATTCCTTTACAGAAGGCTGAAAAGCTAGAGTCTTATTTCTACACTAGTGGGAAATTCACCAGAGGAAGAAAGCAGTGTCTGGGATCTGGCAACTGAGCTTCAGCACAGAGGAAGATATAATTATAGGTAAGTGCCAGAGATAGCGTTAGTGGACCAAACCATGCTTATTATTGCACATCAGTATGCTACAGACCTGATTACTGATTTCACATATCTCCACAGGCTGTCCTTTCGACACATACATAGGACTTGACTTCTAAAAACCCAATGTGTGTTAACCCAGTACAGCACAATTCCGCTTCCTACTGACCAGCAATTCAGCAAGGCTCCCAGCACCACCTCCAAAGGAATAAACACAACTATAGGCAAAACTGAGTCCAAGAAATTCATTTGTTCTTTTATGTTCAAATAAATTTGGACATTTTAACCCCCTAAATGTATGGGTTTGCCTTTAAATAAGAAGAGAGGAAATCAAATATTAACACTGGAAACATATTTCTTACGGAATTCACTTCCCAACTCCCAGGCCAGCTGAATATCAGCAGTTAAATCGAGCACTAGAGTTTACATACTGACTTCCTATTCTCCTTTCGGAAGTCAATGGCTTACAATCTATCTAAAAAATGCTATTTCATAAAGCAAAACAATCTGTATTGAACGTTTTAACTTAGGCAAATGGACTGACCTCTAAGAAACTGAGTTCAAAAACTTCAATATAATAGTTTCCTTTCCTTTTTCCCTCTGGTTTCCTTTCATGTCAGTAATTCTATCACCTCAACTGCCTAGATGTTTGCATTTGATTGAGAATTCTTAAGGACCTAACTCCTTCTAGGTGGATCTTAAATGAAGTTCAGCTTAAGTTTGCAATGCAACTCAAGTCTCAGTACAAATTACTGAAGAATCAAATAGAAGACTTGTAAAGCCTATAAAAGAAAATTTTAGACTTGGGGGGAGGGTAAAAAGGGAGTCTTTCGTCAGTGTATACTGCCATCTAGCCAAAATCTCGTCATTCAGTATAACATCCATTTGTGTTTTCAAAGCCCCTGATGAAAGCAAGTCTTCAGCAACTAGCTTAATAGATCCCAAAGTTCTGATAAAAGAACAGACAGCAGCACTTCACCCACTTCGAGTCTACCAACCTCCGTGGACCAACAGCCAAGTTCTAATCATCACCACAACTTCACAATTCAACATCTGGCAAACAGATATACATGTCTGTTTTAATTCCACATAATACCAATATCATTTGCATCTTGTAATTTTGAGGCCTTTGAATATTCTGTGACTTCACTGGAAAAACAGATAAAGTTGCCTTAGGTAACAGACGAGAGCTGAATTATAAACTCTAATACTCTAGCTATACCTCAAGTTAAAAAATAAAAATCCCAGAGTAATATTGCTTAGACACTGACAGAACATGCAGACCATACACATCTGTAAAGAGAATCAATACACATGAACTATAAAAAGAACCCTTTGCACTTACGGTAGAAGACATATTCAGTGTAGCTTGACCAGATCTTGTCATCTGTGTATTGCTTGAGGAAAGATGCTGTCACTGAGGAGTTACAGGCCACCATGTGGAATCCACACTCTGACAACATATCGAAAGCTCTTTCCAGATGCTTGAATTTGAGATAAAATCTGGAGGTGTATCTTTCTGGGGCTCGGTCAGGGTCTCTGCTCTCATTCAACGTTTCTCCAAAGACCTCCTTTGCCAAGGAAATCCTTCCACAAACCAAAATCCGGGGAACTCTCCGAAACTTGGCATCTGCCTGCCCCTCTCTGCCCATGGTGCAGGACCCTCTGTAACCCACAGTAATGAAACCCCACTTGCGGTCAGCAGGGAGCAGTGAGGAAGCAGGGCAGATTCTCGTGTCACTTCCTTGGGAGACATCTTCGAAGTCACTATGGCAGAATTCCTCCGGGCTTTGCTTGATTTCATCAGGGGTCAGGAGTTTGACTAAGTCTGGGAGCTGGAAGTACTCAGCTTCCCTTTTCAGTCTTCCTCTCTCTGGAAAGTGATCAGGCAGGACCACCTGCCTATCCCTGAGATAGTCCAGAATATAACGGAACAAGAATCCATCTCTGTCAATGAAAAACCTTCCCTTGGAGTCCTTGGCTAGATCGTTAACCGTATCTCTCTTTGGGGAAAACATTTTCCACAGGAGGGAATGAGGGATGCTTATTAATGTAGAATGGCGAGTGAAATAAACTTGACCCCCAACATTCAGCTCCATGACTTCAGGGAAGGAGTTTGGAACTGTGGCCCCTTGTTCTCGAGGATAATAACGACTACAGTTTCCACTCAGAGCCATTGTCCGTTTCTTGTTCTCCTCCTCCTATTTTGATTTGAAGGTGCAATCAAAAGGAGTCACAGCCTTATCCTTTACATCAACTTGAAAGCGAGGGAGAAAGAAGGATGCTAACTTGTTAGAAATGACCTCCTCTTACCCCAGTGTTTTTCCCCAAGAAAGCAAAATTTAGAATAGTCCACAGGTGAAGTAGTTGAAACCCTGGCTGGTGGTGAGCTATGACTTCATGGAATATAATCAACTCATCTCCATTCAATCTTCCCCCAGGCTCAGTAGACAAGGCAGGCCAAGTCCCCAGTTACTCAGAGAGCTGTCTAAAGGAAAAGAGAGAAAATTATTTCCTCAAACCCAGCATGAGTCAGAAAAAGAGAGAGCTGATGGAGAGGGGAGGGGAGAGGAAGGGGAGGTAGAGGGAGGGAGGATTGATGGGAGGAAGGGAGGTAGAAAGTATTTTACATAAGCAGCCTTGGAACTACTGATTTTAGCCATTCTCCTAGGAAATAGCTTCTCTCAAGCTATTCTGTGTCTACATGTTTATCCATACACCTCTGTCTCCAGCAATTAGTATTAAAAACATTTCTATTTGCATTTTTGCATTTAAAAAGTAATATGCAATTTTAAGCTTCTAAAATGGGATTTTTTCCCCTCTGGACAGAAAAATCAATAAGCCTCAGAACTTACCTTAGGGAGTGCTGGAAACTCAGTCCTGTGAATAAATACCCATTAGCAAAATGGTCAGAATGCACAGCCACACTGAGTCTATCGATTTTAAGTGCCACAGAAATGTGCTCTTAGAAAAAAATTATATATATTTATATAAATGTATATTTGTATGTATGTATATATTCATTTCCAATCTCAAGTTAAAACAAGTCACAAAAAGTTAAATCGTGATGAGAGGTGACTGGCTTGAAGAAGCAGAGAAAAATATTCAACCAAAGCGTCTCCAGAGAAGTGGGGGCGGGGGGGGGGGGTCAAACCTTCAGCAAGAATCCTTAAAACGGAAGAGTTGCAAGAGGTATCAGGACTTAGAAGCTTTTCAGAAAGCCCAGCAGCAGCAAAACGGAGGTGCCCTGCTGGGGTCCCAGGTAGCCACCCCACCTGCCGACAAGGGCGAACAGGCTCCCATGCTCCTAGCTAGGTGGGAGCCTTTGGGAGCCGTAGGGAGCAGGTACGAGCTAAGCTGGTGAAGCCAGCAGGAGCCGGTGGGATCTGGCACCTTCAAAGCGCAGAGAAGCCAGCGGGTCTGGGCTCCTGCTTCACAGGCGGGCGGCGGAGCTGGGCGGTTCCACAGTTCCCAGTGCAGTTGGGCTGCTGTTGTTTCAGCAGTGCAGGCAAGAAACCATCCAGGGAAATGACTATTACATCATCTTAAAGGAATATGGCTTGGAGAAAGCGGAGGCAGCTCGAGTCACGTCCTCCTCGGTGACAGGTTGCTGCGGTGGCACAGGGACACAGTGCGCTTGCCTTGGGCAAGGGACTCAGGAGCGCTCGCTCAGGGCTTGGGGCGGGGACGCCGCGCGGCCACTTCCCTCCCTGCCCAGTCTGGAAATCTGGAGTTTCCAGGGCCTTTGCTTAGCGCTTTCTTCTCTTTTGACCTCCACTTCCACCACCATCCCCCAAAAACAACCCCCCAAACCTGTGGAGAGATAAACGCAAGTGATTTTTTCACTTGACAAATCTACAAACAAACCATTTGCACAGGCACTGAATTTCAGCTTTAGGGCAAATTTTCCCTTAAAGCTTGCTTTAAAAAAAAAAAGCACACCTAAGGACCCCAAGGTTCTAACTATAAAGTATTTGTTGTGTTTTTTTAAACCAAAGGTACATTAAACCATGTTCTCTTAAACACCCTCCTCTTTTTTCTCCTCCTGTTCCATCCCTCTGCCAATCCCCCAATAAATAAATAAGTAAATAAATATTTAGTCTCTCTGGAATTAATGCCTTTTCAAAAGAATACATGAAGCAGAAGCATGGATACCCTCAGAAAGCCCACAGTTTACACCAGTAAGTCATCATCTTAGCTTACCTGTGAGAAACTGTTACCTGCAACCTTTCTCTGGGGCTGCTTCCTTGCTGAGCATCTCCTTGGCTGTGCCACACCCCTGCCCGCTTATCCCAGGAGGTCCCTGATGGAAGACATGCGGCTAAGAGATAGTTTACTCCTGTCCCAAAGGACTCCCTTAAGTGCATCATTAAGAGTTTCAGGAAGGCATTTCCAGGGCAACATAATCCACTAACAAAGGGCTTCCAGTTGATCCTGCCAGTCAATAATGGCCCGGCAAACAGCTTACAGTAAATCTGTCATTTCCCCTTTAAAACACCAGTGTCTTAGGACTCACATTCTTAATAAGAATATAGTACTTCATCTATGAATAATATATGTGAGCCACACTCCATCCCAAACAATTACTATTAAAAAAACAAAAATGGAGAGTATAATTTAGATACAATTTATGGGACACATGTGTTTATTGCCAACTTTCCCTCAAGGTTTAGCTTGAAGGTAGACTAAGCAGTAGCATAAATTACTAACTTAACAATCATTCTTTCCATAACTATCAGATTACAAAACACATTCTAAGTTTTATCTAACACTCCAACACGTGAGTATATTTGATGTTGTTTCTTAACTACTCTACTAATCTGTTCTGGCCTAAATCTTTGGGTTTTAATGCTGGACCAATCAAGGAAATGTTAATTATTTGATGCACTTATATCGCCATCTACTGTCCCTAAGCTATCGGTGCAGATCTGTATCTGGCAATTTAATGGAGCCAAAAGTTAGATTATTTTTCTCTTTATTTTAAAGTTTTTGTAGTGGCTTAAATATTGGAAATGCCCTGTTCATCTTAATGAAAAAATGAACATTTAGTTGCCACCAGGTAAAGGGAAAAATAAGTGTGAGTCCATGTCTGTTAAGTATTGGATTTGGTTGTAGTTAGAAGTAAACAAATGTTTTATCTCTAACAGAGCAGGCCAGTATATCATGACAACAACTTTGGAGACTGGATATTAAAATATTCTGGGGACATTTTGAGAGGAAGTGGAGAATAGGAGTGAGAAAAACCAAAGCTAAAAGGAACTTGAGAAATGAAAATCACCGTCTCGTTTTAGAGAAATTGAGATCAGAGAGAGAAAACATTCCCACAGGATTACACAACCATGGAGTAACAAGGTGGGGTTTAGACCATTCAATCTGATCAATATCTTGTTTTTAACCTTCCATATACTAGAATAGCAATAGAGAAGAGGCAAATTAAAAACAATAGTAAGTTCAAGATTGCTACATATTTGAAAACAGAAAACAGGAAGTCACTTAAAAGACTTTTTCACATTAAGTTAAATATCAAGGCTAAAAAAATTTACATTAAAAAGAGTATTCTGAATTTCCAAAATGAGGAGCTCTGATCATTGATCTGGGTTTCATAGATTAGGCTGCGCTTTGAGACTAATTCTTAACCTTTTAGAGAATGGACTGCTTAGACTCTAAGCAGTTGGGCCTTAGAGAATCTTATGAAATCTAGAAAATGAACGCAGAAGCATAAAGGTTTGCATTCCATGTCTGGGGAGGAACTATAAAGAGAAGAACCAGGGAGCAACAGGGCCGGGCATGCACATCCCTAGCAATCTGCACTCTACAATGGATCTTCTCTTTGAAATCAGATTACACATACACTCAGAAACACACTCTAAGGATTGAAAAAAGAAACCATCCACCAGACAACCTTAACCTTGTGACCCATGGCTGGACCAAACAACCTGAACTGGTATGTTTTAATAAACACTGTATATCCTATTCTTTGCCCAGTATTGCTTTATATTATTCTTGTGCTAAAATGTTCATTTATTATAGTAAATTGTGAAAAAAATAAACAATTATTTTGCTAGTCCCCTTTAGGCATACTTACTTTTGTAAAAAACATATGTTTTTATTGATTTCAGAGAGGAAGGGAGAGAGAGAGAGAGATAGAAAACATCAATGATGAGAGAGAATCATTGATTGGTTGCCTCCTGCATGGCCCCTAATGGGGATCAAGCCTGCAATCCAGTCATGTGCCCTTGACCAGAATGGAATCGGAAACCCTTCATTCTGTAGGCTGATGCTCTATCCACTGAGCCAAACCAGCTAGGGCTAGACATACTTACTTTTTAATCTACTTGAAGCCTCAAGAAATTAAGTATGTTGGGGCCTCTCTTCCATCTTTTTAAGAGACCAGGGATTGGTTCAAGATTGGTTAACATCCTCTGCTCTGTACGCTTTCTTGTTCCTTTACTGTCTGGGAGGTAAACAAATGAAAAGTAAGATTTAAAAAAATAGGCTGGAAGGAAACAAAGCAATATAACATAAAGAGAGATTTGAATAGTGCTGGAGTAAGCGAGCGTGTCTCAGGGAGGTTGTCAATAAGCCTTGCTGGTGCCTTAATAAGAGGCAAAAAGCCAATTCTAGGCAGTAAGTGTATTCCTGTCCTTCATGTCAGCAGATAACACTGCTGGTATAATGGTTCTCTTCTGGCAGCTCTCCACTGAAACACTGAGGGATGCCACACTGGTCCGAAGGTTAAACATACGGCAACAGATTTCTCTTAAGGGCAGAGCAAGAAAGAATATTTCATTCTGTTGTTAGTAATAGTCAAGCCTATATAGCATATCAAGACATACCATGGGTAAATTGTGGAATTCATAAAGTGCGTCTTAGCCTGTTTCCTGTTCCCCATGGGCACACCCCCCATAGCTGAATGTTGAAGAGTACATTCTCAAAAGGACAATTTTAATTTTGGAACAATGTGATCACTTCCCACATTTTCACCCCAGCCCATCTTTAAGTTTCCTCTTCCCTTGAGCAGAGATAGCTTTTAGGCTGCCTATCTTTTTTATGAGGGAGGGAGGGAATTGATTTCATAAGCTTACTCATATTAAGAGACTGTACACTCATTGTACTAGGTGCCCCAAGGTCTCCTGCATTATCATAATAGCTACTGTTGATGGAAGGCCAGCCATTGAGCACTTAAAACAGTCATTACCCTTTCTTCCAACACTGCCTGACTGGCTGTGTGACATTGGACAGGAGACTCAGCAGTGTCTAGGCAGCATGAAGAAGTTACCAAAGATGCTCAAAGATTGAAATTAGGTTCTCCTTTCAAAATCTTTCCTCTTCTCACATGCAGCTTGAGTTAAAGATCATTGCCATCCAAGCTGAGAGCACAGGTTTTTGCAAGTCTTGTCTCATAAGGGTGTCTCCAGCACAGAAGTTCTCCCATTATAGATTCAACTGGTCCTCACAGCCAATTGGCCTAGAGGTCATTTCCTCCCAGTGATACCAACACAATCAAGGCTTAACTACAACAAGACTGTGCACACAGCCCACAAAGGGGTGCACAAAGAGTGTCCACCTCAGGTAATTGGGGAGGCTGAGCCACTGGGCCCTATAGGACACCTAGCACACAAAGCCACTCTATCAACACAGGGAAGCAGCCAAAATGCAGCGACAAAGAAACAGGTCAGAAATGGAGGAAAGCAAACTACTGAATATAGAGTTCAAAACCACAGTTATAAGGTTTTTCAAGAATCTTCTAGAAACCACTGACAAATTTAGTGAGACCCTCGAGATATGAAAAAGGACCAACTAGAAATTAAGCATACACTGACTGAAATAAAGAATAATATACAGAGATCCAACAGCAGACTAGAGAATCACAAGAATCAAGTCAAAGATTTGAAATATAAAGAAGCAAAAAACACCCAACCAGAAAAGCAAAAAGAAAAAATAACCCAAAAATATGAAGATAGTACAAGGAGCCTCTGGGACAACTTCAAGCATACCAACATCTGAATTATAACGGTGCCAGAAGAAGAGAGAGTGCAAGATATTGAAAACCTATTTGAAGAAATAATGACAGAAAACTTCCCCTACCTGGTGAAAGAAATAGACCTATAAGTCCAGGAAGCACAGAGAACCCCAAACAAAAGGAATCCAAAGAGGACCACACCAAGACACATCATAATTAAAATGCCAAGAGCAAAATACAAAGAGATAATATTAAAAGCAGCAAGAGAAAAACAGTTAGTTACCTACAAGGGAGCACCCATACGATTGTCAGCTGATTTCTCAACAGAAACTATGCAGGCCAGACGGGAATGGCAAGAAATTTTCAAAGTGATGAATAGCAAGGACCTACAACCAAGATTACTCTACCCAGCAAAGCTATCATTCAGAATTGAAGGGCAGACAAAGAGCTTCACAGATAAGAAAAAGCTAAAGGAGTTTATCACCACCAACCCAGTATTATATGAAATGCTGAAAGGTATCCTTTAAGAAGAGGAAGAAGAAAAAGATAAAGATAAAAATTATGAACAACAAATACATATCTATCAACAAGTGAATCTAAAAAGAAATTAAATAAAAAATCGGATGAACAGAATAAACTGGTGAATATAACAGAATCAGGGGCATAGAAAGGGAGTGGACTGACAATTCTCAGGGGGAAGGGAGTGTGGGGGTGTGGGAAGAGACTAGACAAAAATCCTATACCTATGGACGAGGACAGTGTGGGTGGGTAAGGGCAGGGAGTTGGGTGGGAACCGGGTGGAGGGGAGCTATTGGGGGGAAAAAGAGGAACAACTGTAATAATCTGAACAATAAACATTTTTTTAAATAAATAAATAAAAGTTGAATTCTATATAATCTCTGAACTCAAACACTCACAAACACACATACACTCATACTCAAAATCCTACCAGTGGAAGACAACGATGAAAAACTTTTAGATTTCTGAACACTGCCTCTTATTTGCAGAAAGACGCCTGCTGCTGTATTCAGCTATTGATCCTACATAGTTCACATAGGATTTGGACAAACCACTTCACCTCAGGTGGTCTCTGCTTCCATAACTATAAAATGTCTCCCCCTCTAATGATACTGTGACTGGTGGCAAAACAAAAATAAAATACAGCTGTCAAATCTTCTGAGACATACAAGACATACTTCAGAGACAAATTAGTAGGAAGTAATTTGTTAGGTAAGAACAGAAAAAAAGGAAGCAAACAGAGATATTTCTTGTTACATAAAGCCTTACAAGGAAGAATTTGAATTTGACTTGTATAATCTTAAAGTTGGAAGAGCAGAGAGACACTTTGAGGTCACCCACTGCAGCCTCAGATCCACCTAAAAGTTTGAGATAATAAAAAAAAGTTTGGTTTAGTCATTTTTCTACAGTCTCTTCCTAAAAATACTCACAAACTGTACTCTCATAAAATACAAATAATACCTAAAGCTGTTTGTGTCATCATCGTGCCTCTGAGCAGAAGTCTGCAGAATTAAGTTTTCAAATGAAATGTCCTTTTTGAAAGCTGAGCTTTAAAAATTTTGTATGCTGATCTAAAAAGAAAGTAATGCTCTTCAGGTAGGACATTACTGACTATTTCATAGGGTCTAAGATGTTTTGTGTATGTGTGTGTGTTGTATGTGTTTTGTGTGTGTGTGTACGTGTGTGTAGGGGATATATATTCCTGTAGTAGGCACAGATGTGAGATCACCTTAGAGGTTTCTCTTCAAAACAAGGAAACTTTTCTGGAACAAGTGGTCAAAGCCAGGAGTGCACAATTTGGTGGTGAAATTGAGTAAAGCCAATTCGCATATACAGGATGTTCATATGGAAAATAATACAAATTAATAATCCTATCTAATAAAGAGGGAATATGCTGACTATCACGCCCTCACAAAGATGGTGGCACCCACAGTCAATAAAGAGGGAATATGCTAATTGACTGCTACACCCTCACAAGATGGCGGCACCCACAGCCAGATGGCAGCACCCAGTCCCCTCAGCCCCACCTCATCCAGCCAGAGTCCCCCAGTCCCTTCAGCCCTGCCAGGGGGCAGCAGGTCTTGTGCACTTCATCTAGCCTCAGTCCCCCAGTCTCCTCAACTCTGCCTCATGTAGCAAGAGTCCCCCAATCCCTTCAGCCCCTCCTCATCCAACCTCAGTCCCCCAGTCCTCTCAGCCCTGCCTCATCCAGCCAGAGTCCCTCAGTCCCCTCAGCACCACAGGGGAGGGCAGTTAGGGATGATCATGCTGGCAGGGGAGCAATTAGGCTCCAATCAGGCCAGCAGAGGAGTGGTTAGGGGGCTATCAGGCTGGCAGGCAGATTGGTTAGGGCCAATCAGGCAGGCAGGCAGGCGAGTGGTTAGGAGCCAGCAGTCCCGGATTGTGAGAGGGATGTCCAACTGCTGGGATCGGGCCTGAACTGGCAGTCGGACATCCCCCAAGGGGTGCCAGATTGGAGAGGGTGCAGGCTGGGCTGAGGGACACCCCCCCCCACCCCCAATGCACGCATTTCATGCAGCAGGCCTCTAGTTAATAATATAAGAATAAACTTTGTGTTTTATGTACTCACAACTGTAAACCTGCTTTTGTCCCCTGTACGTGTTTTGAAACTGATCCTAATCAGTATGAAACCTAAGCAATAGAAATATAGACTGCATTTCTTTTTTTTTTAACTGGCCTGAGGATATGTTTTATTGATTTGTTTTAGAGAGAGTTAGAAATGTCCATGTGAGATAGAAATATCAATCAGTTGGCTCCCATATGCACCCTGACAGGAGATCGATCCCACAACCTAGATATATGCCCTGACTAGGACTGGGAATTGAAGCACAACCTTTTGGTATAGGGGATGAGGCTCCAACCAAATAAGCCACTCAGCCAGAGCCAGACTCTATTTCTTAAAATAAATTTCCAATAAGGAAAAAAATGGAATGTAGTTGCCTGACTATCAAACAATTGGTTCCAGCAAATACAATGCAATATTTCAAGAACAGTTAGAAAAAATATACCCTGCTTCCTTTACAGATGTTTTACTAGCAGCCTGCTAACCATGTTGTATTATTCACCACACTAGAGGTTTGGTACACAAAATTCATACACTCAGGGGAAGAGGGGGCATGCAGGAGGGGGTTTTCCCTCAGCCTGGATTGCGAGAGGGCGCAGGCCAGGCCAAGGGACCTCACTGGTGCATGATTGGGGCTGGGGCTGTACCATGGGAGGGCTCCAAGGCGTGTCCAGCCCATCTAGCTCAGTCCCAACTGGCCAGACCCCAGTAGCAAGCTAACTAACCAGTTGGAGTATCTGCCTCCTAGTGGTCAGTGCATGTCATAGAGAGTAGTTGAGTGGCCTTAGTATATCATTAGCATATCATTCAGCATTGATTGGCGGAATGGCCAACCAGACCACAGGACACTTGGCATAGTAAGCTTTTATTATATAGGATGATGCTGTTATGTACACTGTAATGTACATGTTGGGATAGTCCTCATTATGTTTGCTAAAGATTATATAATATGTCCCTTGATAAAGGAGTAGTGTAACTTGTAGGGCTGTAATTGTCACCCTTTTATCTCCTACCTAGGAAACCCATTTTTCAAATGACATCTTTGTCATTCCAAAATATACAAGCAGTATCAAATCAGAATAAGCTTAGGTGTTAAGTTAAAAAAACACTCATTTATTTTTAAAAATTCAGTCAAATTTTGTAATAATATGTAAGTGATCTCTAGAGTGCATTTTGATTTTTTCCCCAAATAGTTGTATGCATAAATGGAATTGGTTGAACCCCCAGAAGCAACTTGCAGGAAATAGAGTTTTTAAAATCCTGGTTGTAATGAAAAAGAGCAGGTTTTAGAATCGGGCAGAGCAGGGTTTGAAAGAGGTACCTACCAGCTGTATGATCACGAGCTAATCTCTTTATCTCTCTGAGGATTGTCTCCTCATATATATATTATTAGAAATAAAAATATCCACTTTGCTGGATTGATGTAAGGATTAGCAATAATGCTCTGTGGAAGTGGTTGGCCCACAGCACATGTTCAGTAAGTAATGGGCAATGTGATTATATTTATGTTTGGCTCGATCACCTACTCTGTCCCTCTTCCTCTATTCTCAGCCCATTTCCCATGGGTTTTGTGAATGAGTGGATGGAAGGGCAGGTACCACATTACTCATTCATGCTGGTAATGAGATGTCCTTTTTCTGAAAGTCTGCTTCTCCCTTCTGGGAGGGGGGTAGGGGAAAGGAAAAGGATACTGGGAACGCTGAGCACATTTGTCCTTGGAGATAGATAATTAGTTCATTTAAAAACATATTCTCCTGCCTTATATGCTACTTATACCTTTCAAAGATGAGTGGAAGAAAGTGAATGAACAGGCTGACTCATTCAAAATATTTCACATAATTTTGCAGTGATTCAGCACAATCACTTGGTGTAGTGATTACAGAGACATTTTTCACAACTAATTCCTCACATGTCATACTTGTAGATTGAGATGAATATTACCCATGGCATCTGCACATGAGGAACAGCAGGAGAGAGAAGGGTAGAGACCAGATAACAAGTGGAAAGGCTTAGCTCAAGGGACAAAACTGAACTGTTTTACCAGCCGACTCAAGAAGTCAAAGCTGGGAATTTCAGGTATGCTCTGAATATCTGGTATTTGTATACCTTTTTCTCTTGCCTTTGGAGTTATTTGCAAGAAATCTATGGAACAGGAATTGTTTTTCACTCAATTTAGCATCTCAAGTAGTACAAGTTCTGGCATCTGGAAAGAGCTCAATAAATGTTTGTTGAATTTAATTGCAGGAGCAAGAGAGTATCCTCAGAATTGCCCAAAAAAACCAATACGCTAAGAAGCTAACAGGGTCATGTCAGAATGTGGCTGTTGTTCAAAAATACATGGTAGCTGATTTCAGTTTATTCTCAAAACATGGAGTTCTTCTTGCTGGCTGGGACCTTTTCATTTGGTCAGGTCCCCAAGAAATGAACTGACTGCAAAAATCAGCCTTTCTTAAATCATCGTTGCAGAGAGGTCATCTAGGTACCCAGTGTAGAGCCTAACTGGGATGGAAAAATGAAAGACCCTTTAAAGGAGCATCCTTGGAAGAGGAAAGAATAAAAAAGTTTTGTATTTCACTGACACCAGTTTCTTAAAACACCTATGTCTATGTCTGTGGTCAAACAAATTAATAAAATTAACAAATAAAACTAATTCTGCCAAACATTTTCATATACATTATCTCTTTTAATTCCCACAATAATCCTCAACTGTTGGCATTGTGGGGAGAACAAAAGATCCTCCAAAGGTTAAGTAATTAATAACATGTTACTTACTGTTGTAATTAACCCAGCCTGTCTAATCTCAAAGCGCCCTTGTAACTACATGAACCTTCTTCAGAAATATAGTTCCATTTATTAAATTTCCTCAATAGGTCCCCAATATTTGGATTTAGCACCACACAGAGCCAGAGTAACAACACATTCCTAGCATAGATCACCACTGTACCCCCAATCCTAGTTCAGTGCCTGGCCCAGAGAAAGTACTCCATAAGTACTGTCAAAGGGTTGTTTTGACAAACAACCAAGTGAATGAGTGAATGAACAAACAAACAAGCTACCAGTTGGGACAAGAATATGGAGAAATTTTAACTGGATATAGGAAGAGTCTGATCTCGTGTGGCATGTCTATTTTCTTTTCTCCTGAAATGTTAGTTCCAAATAGGAGAATGATTTCAAAGATGAAAAAGATTCCAAAGATGAAGAAAAAGTTTACAATCACAGAATTAGGCCTTTATGAATCCAAAAGAATGAGTAATTAATTTATTTATGTTCCAGAGTTTAAAAGCTCTTAGAAATCAACCTCTTTGGGATAAGACTCTCTAGGAACAATAAAACCCTAGGTGTTTGGTTTTTTTTTTTTAACTTCTTAGATGCTGAAGAAAATATTAGTTACTTAAAAAATATCTTGCCAAGGGACCAAGCAATTCTAATCCAGCAAATTTATGCATCAGTCACTCTGCATCCTTTCCAAAAAGTGTGTGTGGAGTGGGGTGTGGGATTGGAAAGCCTGGCAATGATTGGCCAGACACAACTACAGGGCACAGACTTAAGGGGCCAATGCACACAATTCAAATGTGACTTGAGAAATATCACTCTTTTGCTATATAATGCAGATTTGTACAGCTTCAGCCAAGGAAATTGCATGTTACCTTTATAGACAATGATCTGAGCCTCAAGCACATCTCACAATTAGAATGTGTGATTCAGTGGCTGCCAAAGGATATCAGGCAATTGTTTGAAATGGAGCCAGTGTCTTATATCTTCCTAATAAACCTGATTGCCATTCATTAGGGAAATGATGACAACCCCCGCCCCCCCAAGATTTATATATCTGATAGAAACAGGATTCAATCTTGTATCACTTGACCAGCCCCTGGAATTTTTCATATACTTAAATAAGATCTTGAGGGTAGTTACATACATCTATGTTGTCAAAGTGCCATTATATTGGACACAGAGGCTAAGATTACACTTAGATAGAATATTAAATAAAATCAAGACAAAAATTATATAAATGGACTAAGGATGGAGAAGTGATGGATTTCTTATGTGCACAGAGAGTAATCAAGTGCACTATAAATTTTTACTGCCATTTTGCCCAAGGACATTTATGCCAATAAGTAGAAGGAAAGAAAGATAAAGTCACTACCCACTGAAAGTGATCAATTAAGTCCATGGGGAGAACATCAGCACTTCACAAGAATAACATCTCCCTCTTAAAAGTTCACCTGCACAGTTACTGGCTCATCAGGTCAACTGAGTCCTTCCCCAATTACTAACAACAACTAAGGTTGCTGGAGCCCAATAAAAAAGCTTTGAGCTCCTTTAAAACACCTCTTCTGATCCATGTCTCCTATCATCATTTATTTACTCAAATATTTACAAATCTATTTGCATAAGAACTATGTTAATTGTAGATAATACAATGATTAATCACACAGGAGAATTATCCTCAACAAGTTGATAATCCAGCAAGCAGAACAGAGGAAAACACTCACTCTGTGTCCACACTTGGACTAGGTAAGTGATGCATAGAAGAAAGTGGTAACTGCTACTAAGAGAAGTGAAAAAGGGAGAGGAACCAAGATGGCGGCATAGGTAACTGCCTGCACTCACCGGCTCCCACAACTACATCAAAATTACAACTAAAATACGGAATAGCCATCATCCAGAACCTCCACAAAGCTTGCTGAATGGAAGTCCTACAAATACAGAAGTAAAGAAGAAAGCACACTGGGACTGGTAGGAGGTGTAGAGGCACAGAATGGAGGGAGATCATCTCTGCAGAGTCTGCCTGTGAGGAGCAAAGGGTTTCAGCCCCACACCAGAAGCCTGGCTCAAGATCCCAGAGCTGGGAAGAGAAGTTCCCATAACTATGGGCTATAAAAATTAGTGTGGATTGGGGCTCAGTGGCACAGAGGCTGCTGGAGACCCAGCTCTTCCTCTTACAAGGCTGTTGCATGAACTGAATTTACAAGGTCCTGCTTCCTCTGAGCTCCAGAACCAGGGCTAGCCTTTGGGGGACACAGATACATACGAGGAGGAACTGGATTGTCTGGCATCAGGGCAGGAACTCAGGGTCGGCTTTCTCCCAGATGGAGGTGCTGGCAGGGATCATTGTTCCTATGCTGGGACCTCCCAGGTCACAGGGCTGACTGGCAGCCATTTCTGTTTGCTCCACCTTGGTGATTCCCTAAAACCCTGCCTCATCCAATTTACAACCCCACCCAAGCTATGTGTAGAGGCTTTTGCATATGAATGGCCTGTCCTTGCTCAGGCTAAAATCAAACAAGCTGCAGCTAGGTCAGAGATCCCCAAAGCTATCAATAAAAGGCCCAAGACCTGGCACCAGCACCAGCCTGCCTTGTTTCATAGCTGGACCTCACCTGGGCACTTCCAAACCCCATACAAAGAGAAATAATCTGCAGAACTGTATGTAGCTCCTGCTAGGTGGACCCAGGCAGCGGCTGACTTTGCACCTCCCTGGAGACCCAAAAGCCAGTGTACCCAGTGATCGGTGTCAGACCATACCAGATTATAACTCTACACATCCATAAGCAACACACTCAAGGGTCAGACTCAGTGAACACCAAAGCCTCACTAAAGCAAGTCCTGCCCCATAAGGGTGTCTCTTGCACAGCCGCTCTCCCACTGTAGTTGCAGCTGGTCCTCACAGCCAATTGGCCTGGAGGTCAATTCCTCCCAGTGAAGCCAACAGCAATCAAGTCTCAACTACAACAAGACTGTGGTTACAACCCACAAAGGGGTACACAGAGAGTGCCCAGCTCAGGTGACTGGGGAGGCTGAGCCACTGTGCCCTATAGGACACCTACTACACAAGGCCATTCTACCATCTCAAGGAGACATAGCACCTCTACCCAATATATAGAAACAAACACAGGGAAGCAGCCAAAATGCAGAGACAAAGAAACATGTCACAAATGAAAGAAATAGAAGAAAGCAAACTACTAAATTTTAAGATTTAAAAACCACATTTATAAGGTTACTGGAGAATCTTCTAGAAACCTCCAAGGGACTTAGTGAGACTTTCAAAGATCTTAGCGAGAGTGCCAAAAAAAAAAAAAAAAAAAAAAATGGAAAAGGACCAGTCAGAAATTAAGCATACACTGACTGAAATAAAGAATAATATACCGCCCTGGCAGGTTTGGCTCAATGGATAGAGTGTCAGCTTGCAAACTGAAGGGTCCTGGGTTTGATTCTGATCAAGGGCACGTGCCTGGGTTGTGGGCTCAATCCCCAGTAGGGGATGTGCAGGAGGCAGCCAATCCATGATTCTCTCTCATTGTGGATGTTTCTATCTCTCTCTCCCTCTTCCTTGCTCTCTAAAATCAATAAAAATAATTTTTTAAAAAATAATAATATACAGGGATTCAACAGTAGAATAGAGAATTCTGAGACTCAAATCAACAATCTAAAATATGAGGAAGCAAAAAATACCCAACCAGAAGAGCAAAAAGAAAAAAGAATCCAAAAATATGAAGATAGTGTAAGGAGCCTCTGGGACAACTTCAAGTGTACCAACATTTGCATTATGGGGATGCCAGAAGAAGAGAGAGAGTAAGATATGGAAAACCTATTGAAGAATTAATGACAGAAAACGTACCCTACCTGGTGAAAGAAATAAGACTTACAAGTCCAGGAGGCACAGAGAATCCCAAGCAAGAGGAACACAAAGAGGACCACACCAAGACACATCATAATTAAAATGCCAAGGGCTAAAGACAGAGAGAGAATATTAAAAGCAGCAAGAGAAAAACAGTTAGTTACCTACAAGGGAGCACCCATAGGACTGTCAGCTGATTTCTCAACAGAAACTATGCAGGCCAGAAGGGAGTGGAAAGAAATATTCAAAGTGATGAATAGCAAGGACCTACAACCAAGATTATTCTACCCAGCAAAGCTATCATTTAGAATTGAAGGTCAGACAAAGAGCTTCACAGACAAGAAAAAGCTAAAGGAATTCATCACCACCAAACCAGTATTATATGAAATGTTGAAGGGTATTCTTTAAGAAGAGGAAGAAGAAGAAAATGATAAAAAATATGAACAATAAAATGACAACAAATACATACCTATTAACAATTGAATCTAAAAATCAAATAAACAAGAAACCTAATGAACATGAACAGAATAAACTGGGAAATAAAATAAAGTCAGAGGCATGGAAATGAAACAGACTGATGATTGTCAGAGGGAAGGGGTGGGGAGGCAGGAAAAGATTAAACAAAGATCATATATGCATATATGCATTACCTATGGACACAGACAATAGGGTTGCAAAGGCCTGGGACAGGGCAGGAACCCAGTGGAGGGGGGCAATGAGGGGAAAAAAGTATCTGCAATACTGTCAACAATAAAGATGTTTTTTAAATTTTTAAATAAATGAATAAAAAGAGAGAGAGAGAAGTGGAAAAGATTTTATGAGAAAGGCATGGAGGTAACCAAAATGATATCCTTATTTTAAAAGTTGAATAAACATCATGCCCAGCACAAAGTTCCCATTAATAAATTATTGAAGGATCAAAGGAAGTGCCACCATGCATCACCACACATTTACTGGACATGAAGTCAGGCACTTACTTGGAGTTCATTTAGAACTGCCCCAAACTGAGCTGACTCATTAGAGTTCTATTGGCTTCAGAAATATTTTATAGGTCTATATAAATGTAAGCCCATTGCAGTACTAGTAGCTAATTTATATTGGGCTCCCAGCCAATGCGGACTAAGAGCCATTTGCCTGGCCCATCCCAATCATTAATTTATTCTACCAGATTCCTCTTTCTGCCATTACTTGTGTGCCAGTGAACATGTTGGTTCAAGATGGCTGATCAATTGTAATGCTGAGGATTCTACAAAAGATCCAGGAAGATCCTGGATGGCAGCAAACAATGTTTACTGCAATAGCTGCTAAGCCTCCAGGAGAGAGAAACCCATAAGGGCAGATTCTGGTTGCCTGATAGAAATCCTTTACTGGAAGGTCAGCATAAGACTCGCTGCAGCCCAGAAAGATTGACCAACAACAATATGAAGAATAAAGAGAAGAAATCTATGGCCAGAAACATATCACAACTTCAGAAGACTGGAAGAGAAAGAAAGATAATTGCCAAAATATGACATCAGTTGCATATCTGCCAGGTATTATGGTGTACTAATCCTTATAGCACCAATTTAGCTAATATGATCATTTCCAGGAACAAGTTCCGACAATAAAAGGGGAATGCCTGTAATTTAAGGCTGGGGGTGCATGTGGAAGAGGATCCGAGACTATTTCTATTTCAGATGCCCTAAGAGCCCTGAAATTAAGGCTATCCTGAGGATTTAGGGAAGTTGACTTTCTGATAGTAATAGCAGCTCTTTAAGGCAATTGTGTAACACAGAGGAACACTAATAAAAGAACCAGTTACTTTTATTCAGCACAAAAGGACAACCTTATGAGTAATTAGTCACTCTTCATTATTACTAATAAAGTTTGACTGATTTATTAACATCATATCCACAACATTGAAGTGGAAAGGGAAAGAAACATACACTGAAATACTGAAACAAAATTTAAGTACTAGAAATTATTATTACCTGTGTAGGGAAGCATTAGGGTATCACTGTGAAAAGTGTGCACTTTGGGATGGGCAGGTCGGGGCTGAATCCCAACTCCATCATTTACCACCTGGGAAAGTTACATTACATTACATTGCATTACTTTCCAGACACAGTTTCTCATCCACAAAACAGGTAATAATTGTAGTTCTTTACAGAAATTTAGTGAGAACTCAATAATAGAATACATATTGAATGCTTAGTTCATCACTAAGCCCACAGTGAGTGTTCAACAAATGTAGCTTTTTGTTTTGGAGTTGTTGTTTTTGTTTGTTTGTTTTTTATTAATCCTCACCTGAGGATATTTTTCCATTGATCTTTTTTAGAAAGAGTGGAAGAGAGAGGGAAAAACAGAGAAACATCAATGTGAGAGAAACACATTGATTGGTTGCCTCCTACATGGGCCTCGACCAGGGTCTGGACCGGGGAGGAGTCTGCAACCAAGGTACATGCCCTTAACCAGAATTGAACCTGGGACACTCCACAGGCCGACGCTCTATCTAATGAGGCAAAATGGCTAGGGTTGTAGCATATATATATATATATATATATATTTGATTTTAGAAAGGAAGGGAGAGGGAGAGATAGATAGAAACATCAATAATGAGAGAGAATCATTGATTGGCTGCCTCCTGCATGTCCCCCACTGGGGATCGAGCCCACAACCTGGGCATGTGCCCTGACATGACCAGGAATCAAACTGTGACCTCCCAGTTCATAGATCAATGCTCAACCACTGAGCCATGCTGGCAGGGCAAAATGTCGCTTTTTTTAATGCATTTTTTCCAAAACCACTTTAGATTATTTGTTCCCTAAATCAAAGTGTAGAGCTCATTAACCTTAGCCAATCCTCACTCTGGACCCCTTACAGATTATGGGAAGGAAGCAGAGAAGTTACACCGATTCCCTTTGAGATGCAGAGCTTCCCGCTGAGAGATGTTCTGGGCAGGTCAAAGGGTACCATATGGCAGTGTTACCATATGCCTGGTCTGTATAACACACTCTCTACTTGCCAAATTGTCATGTTATCATCTCTGGTTCTATGAAGCTTTAGCCCTTGCTCCGCATTTGTTAGCTATCACTTATTCCAGCATGGTTTTTAATACACAAGAAAGTTTGGGCAAAAATCTGCACATTTTAAAAGTCCTCTTTTTCCCTCTTTACATGCTGTCCCTTGTTGACTTGATTCAGTCTCAATGTAACAATTATGAAAATGACTCCAAAATCTAAATGTTTGGCCTTGGCCTCTTTCTGATTTCTATATACCTGTTAGGCATCTTCACATGGACCTACCAACATCTCACACTCAAGGCATTCAAGTCCAAAGCCAAATATACATTGGCCACTCCCATCCATTATATCCCACTAACTTTTCTCTGAGTTAATGGCATCACTAACATTTTTCTACTATCTAGGTAAGAACCCATCATTTGACTTCTCCCTTTCCATTAGCTCCTGATATCTAATAATGAAATCAATCCACTTCATATCTACCATAATTCATTCAGGTATCTCTTCTCTTCCATTTATATTTGTCCCACTCTTGTTCTTTACATCTTTTACCCAGATTCGTATATGTAACAAGTAATTACCGAGCATTTACCATTAGCCAGATGTAAGCTCTACATGTTGGGGACCCAGAGATGAACAAGGTTTACAAGGTTCTTGCCCTCTTGCAACTTTCATACTAGGCAAGGAACACAGATTTTAAATAATTTTAAATAGTGACATGGACTATGAATAAAAATAGAACTAGGTGGGGTTGGGGAGACAAAGAGAAGAAGATGAGGTATGACAGGTTGGGACTCTTTGAGGAAAGGATATGTAAGCTGAGACAAGAAGCCAGCCATGTGAAATTCTGGGAGCAGAATGTCCTAGGCAGATGGAATAGCAAGAACAAAGGCTCAGATGTCTGAGGTCAGACTAAACTTGGCTTATTCAAGGAACCAAAAAGGCCAGGGAGTTGGAGCCTAATGAGCAGACATGAGAGTGTAGGTCTGAGAAGCAGAGTCCAAACTGTGTGGGGCCTCATGCACCGGGTAGGAGTGTAAATTTCATTCTAAAGTGTAAAGGTAAGTTATTCATACACTTAAAGTTATGTGATACACTCTAGTTTACTTGTTTTTTAAAGTTGACTTTGCTGTGGGGAGAATAAATTGTAGGAGAGCAAGACTAGTTGTAGGGCAACCAGGGAACATAACATTATAGGGATCCAAGATTAAGATGCTGGGGGTTCAGACTAGGGTTAAGGGAGGATCAATAAGAAAAAAAACTGGTGAGGATTTGGATACATTGTGGAGGTACTAGTGACAGTATTACTATATGAATCTGCTAATGTTCTCCCTCCTGCTTTTTCATCTCAGTTCATTCAACACAAAACTGATGTCACCCTTCTAAGGATGCCATCTGTTAATGTTAAAAACAAAACAAAATAAAACATTGAAACCTGTAAAGAATTTTTGTGAGTTTATTTGAGCCAAACTGTAGACATATGCCAGGAAGCAGAACCTCAACGAATTGAGATAAGGCTCCGGAGAATGGTGGGTTACATTTGTATTTATACATTGCAATCAAAGCAGGGACATAGGTGGGTTACATGAAATTCATTCGTGATAGATTAAGGAGGTGGGATAAAGCAAGTGGAGGAAACCCGTGGGATTGGATAAAAAGTAAAATGATGGACACATAGTTAGGTGGGTGCAGGAACAATTAACATGATAATGAAGGAATTTGTGGCATCTGTCCTGGCGCCCAGCCCACCACATTCGGTTGTGCCCCAGGGGCTCCAGAGAAAGGGAAGTTACAAGTTACCCAGCCATTTCAAGGGTATGTTATCATAGATGCAAAAAAACAGATAGGCTCATTAAGGTAAAGGTTGACCTTGTCAGTGAAGATACTGGCCTAGGATGTAACTGCCCACCATAACTGCGTTTAGTTAAAGTTTAATTTCAGACCATCCTTTGTGGTTACTTTAGGTCTCTGAGTTTGCAAGACTGTCATGCAGGCCTCCCCTGAGCTTGTCAGGTCAGCATGTGGCCCCTTTCGTCCACACATCCTTTGCCCAGATATGTTATTTGGCTCCCCTGTTATGTATGATTCAAAGCCCTATGCTATGTGGCCATAACTTCTTTAAAGATACATTCAGAAAAGGAGAAAAGAATAACAAAGCTGTTCAAAAGTTCTGAGATAAGTCATTTCACAGACGATGCTATTCACAGAAAGTGGCACTGGCTTTTGATAGGTGAAGAAATACCATTCACGGCTCTTTAACTGCTCCCAATCTGAGAGGTTCTGTCCTAAATGAAAAAGCCACAATGCATCAACCCACTGTTGATGCTATAACATCCAAGGAAAGTTCTAGTAACTAGAAGAAATCAAGTTAACTACTTGGACATAGATAAAATAAAAAAAATTGATTAATTTTTTTATGATCCTTGACTTTATCCGTTTTCTGAAATATAATATCCAATTATAATGCAATTGAACTAATACCTCACAACAAAATTTACTGGTCAAGTTAACTATAAAAATGGAGAACTTGATAAAATAAAATTACATTAAATAAATATATAATAATTATATAATTGCTTGTCTTTCTGCCTTAAGCAATCATTTCTTGGAAATAGAAAATTCATCTCAGGATCATCAAACTAGACTTGAGAAGCACCAGTATTAATAATCAAGAATAACAGAAGGGGGCAGTGTTATCACAGTCTCTTACTAGTACATAGACTTGATGCCCTGAAAGAGAAAAACAGAACTTTATGCAGAGTAACGCTGTCCATTTATGCAGGAGCTGGAAGTGAATTTAGTTTCACTGCTTTTTTCTTTTCACTTGTTAAGTGAAGACTTAACAAGTGAAAAGACTTAACAAGTGAAGAGTTGAGACTCCCCAAACAAAGTTAGTAATAAGTTCCCTTTGATCTACCACCCAGATATTGAAGCAGAAATTTTAGGGAAAAATAGGCAGACTTAGGGATTTTTTAGAATTGGGGTCCATGGAAAAAAAAAACAGGGCCATGACTAGGAGAAGGTACATTTATTTCCATAACACAAGGAAGCCAGGTGCAGTTACATCTCCATGAGACAAGGAAGCAGCAACAGGTATATTTCCATAAGACAAGGGAACTGGAAGTAGCCAAGAAAGGTCTATATTTGCAAAATAAAGAGAAGGAAGCCCTTCATTCAGATAGAAGAAAGCCCAGAGAGGATAGGGGAACAATGGGGAAGGAGAGGGGAGAACACATGTGAGGTTCCACCTTTGAGACCAGGAGTTACTATAGTAACCAGTCTAAGGGAATAGTGACCAATCAGAGGGGATATCAAGGCACCAGGATCTGCAGCCTATATAAGCCATAGGGAAAGGAAACTCAGTGGGACTCTTCTCCCTCCCTACATGGGAGTCAGTTCTCTGGGACTCTTCCCTCTCCCCACCTAGGAGCCTGTACTTGTTCTTCAATAAATCGCCACCTATGCTATACCACTTTCTGTCCGTGGATTCATTTTTAGATTCCGGCAGACAAAGAATCCGGGTTCCAGTCCAAAAATTCTGGATCAATATGTCCTGCCAACCCTTGTGAGAAAAAGACCCCTTCTCACTGTGGTCTCAAGAAATACAAGCCCAGCTCTATGTTTACATTAGTTATTGTTTTTCTCTTCTACAGAATGGATGGTGAAAGAAATTCACCTGTACTGATCATATGAGTGAAATGCTCTACATTTAACATATTTTCATCAGACGGGCCCAAATGGTATTTTGTACCATTAGAAAAGTAAACATACAGCTATATAGCCAGAGACTTAACTCAAAAACATTTGCTGAATGCTTGGTATATATAGAAGAACAGAAGGAAACAGTCCTACCCCTCAAGACAATTTAACAGACAACTCTAGAGAGAGCTCTATGCAGAGAAAGGCTGGTAAACATCCCTAAAAGAAAGGTAAACGTATTTAAAGGAACCTGATTAAGACCTCAACTGGCTGTCTTCAGAGTTTACGGTAGACGAATAGGATAGAAGTTAGGGAAAATATCCCGACTAGACAATGTTGTAATTGTACCTTGACAAATAGTAGAATCTTGAAAAATGGAAGCTAAGCTTTTGTGGAGATGGAAAAAAATTCATTTGACAATTTGGCTGGAGCCAAATGCACTGTGAAGGAAGAGTGAGGGAGTTGCGGAGGAGTTGAAACTTAAATTGTAAACAATGAGTTGTTATTGAAAGCTTTTGAGCAGTCACTTCTACAAGATAATAGAAAGCTCATCCACCCTTCCCCCAGCTATCACCTTTCTCACTTCTCAGAGAAGGAACCTACCACTCAATGATTTCCATCAATAGCCCTACTGAAGGGTATGGCTTTGACATTGAAGTTCTAATCATTTCAGTATTTAGAGCACTTTTGGAAAATATTTTTTTCCCTGTTCCAATCATGGAAGAAAGAGAAATAAAGGGGAAATCTGCTTTATGACCATTTGGCAAAGTAAAGGAATGCATACATTTAATGCAAACCTTGAGTGGCAATCACTGAGGCTCCCCTACAATGGAGAGTGGGGATGATTTATGAGTATTGCAGTATATGTGTCCATTCATTCATTTATTCAACAAATATTTGTTGAGCACATTCTATGTTCCAAGAACCATTCTAGATATTAGGGATACATAGTGAACCCCAAAATAGCCAAAGCCCCTATCTTCATGGAGTTCATGTTCTAGACAAATAAGCATATCAGATGTTAGATGATGATAAGTACAAGTGTGAAAAATAAAGCAGGTTGAGATGGATATCAATTACCATGTTGCAGAGGAGGGCAAAGGGAACAAGGAAGAGATGGGAGAAATGTGTGTTCTTAGTAGTTTACATTTAAAAGGCTTTAAACTTTGGCAGGTGAACTACAATAAGGAAAGACATTCAACAGTCAATAGTAATGATAATACATACAATAATAGATACTGTCTATTATCTCATCTATAGTGACTGTTGTGCTAAGCATTATATATTTATTCTTCACAATAAACCAAAAATGTTATTAGTGAAAATAAAATTGAAGATAAGAAAGGGAGGGCAGAAGGGAGAGAAAAAGAGGAAGGGAGGGAGGGAGGGAGGAAGGGAGGGGAAAATAAAGAAGAGAAAAAAGAAAGAGCAGGAAACAAAGGCTTAGGTAAGTAGCATGGATTTGAATACAGTCTGACTCCAAAGCCTGCACTCTTAACCAGACCCTGGATTGGGGTACAGAGATAAGTAAGTCATGTACTCTGTCTTGGAATTACTCACAGTCTAGTAAGAGAAACAGACTCATAAACAAAAAATTCCAGTACAGTGATAGTGAGACAGCTAAAAAGGGCTAATTCCAATGTAACCCTGATATTTGGGGCTAGTGATCTGAATCCAAGCCAGCAAGCTCAGTGTACATTCTTGATAACCTATAATTAAGTCCCTCTCTCCTTCCCAGATACTGGTCTTGCAGAACCTGTTACTATGAACAGTGCACTGCCCCAGAGGGAGGGTTATTAACACTGGCGCCAGGCCAGACCATCAGATATGTCCTGGAGATCCCCAACACCTGGGGGCCTTCTTGCAAGGCCCATGAAAAAGACCAGAATCATAATCCATGTTTGTGGGACAAAGACCATAGGGAGGGAGATATAAAGGAAAACCCCATGCATGTTCCTTCACTCAGATTTGGAAGGCTGTTCCCTGGGTCCGCTGGTGTATTAAACAGTGTCCCACTCTTTTCTTAGAAGCGTCTTTGGTTTTCTTTGGTCTTCTGCAACAATAGGAGCTATAATTGAGGTATAATAGAGTTAAGAAGACACAGAGGAAAGAGTGACTAAGTGCCTGACAGACATCTTCCTTTGTGTTTATGTAATTCATTACTCTCTCTGAGCCTGTTTACCCACAACAATCTGTAATACCATCCAAAGCTTCTTTCTGGTGGATTTCCCCAGTCTGTCTAACAGGTTGTGGTTAGTGAGCCTCATCCTGCATGCAATAAGTAGCTCTGATACAAGGGCCTCATCAAGTATTTAGAGTTATTCCAGAGAAGGAAGAAAAATAGCCAGATAGCAATCTACCTTAACTACCCTCAGAAAAGGGTGGGGAATGTGACAACCAGGTGAATTAAAATGAAGTGACTGTACCATTTATTTTCAAATATGTTTTTATTGATTTCGGAGAGTGGAAGGGAGAGTGAGAGGGAGAGAGAGAAAGAAACATCAATGATGAGAATCATTTATTGGCTGCCTCCTGCCCCTCTCCAAGTGGGGACTGAATCTGCAACCTGGGCATGTGCCCTGACCAGGAATCAAACCATGAGCTCCTGGTTCATGGGTCAACAATCAACTACTGAGATACACTAGCCAGGCAACTGTACCATATGAAATTGAATGAGAAAGGGGAAAGATTCTGGCAGCCCACCTGAAAGAACCCAAGGCCGTCCTGACTTGTGCAGGTGGCTGACAACACAGTCAGTCAGGAAAAATGGATTCCATGAAGTTCATTACCTAGCATAATTTGCTTTAAATGTCCAGTTCTTAACCTAGACCATGCATGGACCTCACAAAATTTCTGAATCTCCTGAAATTGTATGTAAAACTCTATGTATCTATTGTGCATTTTCTAGAGATACCACGGTTAATGCAAAATTTAAAATAAATAGTATGTGTTCCCAAGTAGGATAAGACCTATGTAGAAAATACTCTGAGAGCTGTTATTCCAATAGATTTTACAATATAGAGTCTATTGGAATAGTACAATATAGAGTCTGGCACAATTTAGAAGGTCCAAAAAGTCTAAGTGAATGCTTTAATAACATTGTTATTTCTCCAAATGCCTGAAAATGAGCAGTACCACCAGGTATAAAGCACATATGAGCATAAAGCCTTGACATGACTTCGGGGCTTGCCTTTGATTATGTTGTGTATAGCTGACCTTTTATTTTCCTACTAGAGGCCTGGTGCACAAAATTCTGCACTGGGAAGGGGAGGGGGCCCTCAGCCCAGCCTGCACCCTCTCGCAGTCTGGGAGCCCTCTGGGGATGTCCGACTGATGGCTTAGGCCCACAGGGAGTGAGCCTAAACAGGCAGTCAGACATCCTTAGCGCTGCTATGGAGGCAGGAGAGGCTCCCGCCACTGCAGCTGCACTCGCCAGCTGTGAGCCCAGCTTCTGGCTGAGCGGCACTTCCCCTGTGGGAGTGCACTGACCACCAGGGGGCAGCTTCTGCATTGAGCTTCTGCCCCCTGCTGGTCAGTGCACATCATAGCGACTGGTCTATTTGCATATTAGCCTTTTATTAGATAGGATTGGCACTTCTGCGTAGGATTAGCTCTTCAAGGCTATAGTTCAATATTGGTTCTCAATACTGTGTGTGTGTGTGTGTGTGTGTGTGTGTGTGTGTGTGTCAGGGATGGGAGATGAATATTTGATTGGAAAGGACAGTATCACATCATCAAGCTGCATACATTCTCCCACCCATCCCTTATCCACCCCACCCCTATTCCAATCCTTTGTGATGTTGCCTGATGACATATTAGCCAGAGGTTAAAATGTCCTACCTAATAACCATTGACCTGGCCACTTTGGGCTAAGTATCCTTTAGAGATTAAGAAAGAGTTTAGGACTAGAAAGCTCACCTCCCAATGTATAACTCTAAAGTCCACCAAAAACTGAACTCTTAGAACTGACTATATTCTCATGGACCTTCTATTGAAAGGAGTAAGAAAAAAGTAAATCTAAGATGAGAATTTGGTCTTGATTATTCTCTATTGCTAGATAACAGTAAGTCTGGGAGTATTCCAAGGCAAATATCATTAGCTTTCAGAAGCACCAAAGGGAAATTTACAGGGAAGGATCACATCAACAGGAAAACCCAGATGAAATCTTAAGGTTTGGACAAGTTCATTATCAACCAAAACATTTGGCTAATGCAGTGGTCTGCAAACTCATTAGTCAACAGAGCGACAAATTGCGGCTCGCGAGCTGCATGTGGCTCATGAGCCGCAATTTGCCGACCACTGGGCTAATGTCTTCATGTAATGCAGCCTTGCTGCTGTGACAAGGAGCAAGAAAGCTACAACAGCTGCAGATGATCAGAGGTTCGCCTACCCTAGTGAAAAATGGCTCCAGACACATAATTTCTCAGTTCAGTATTATGCATAAGCTAGACTCAGAGGGAAGACTGCTATCTACTACACCAACCACAGCCACTGTGGGTGGGGATAGAAGGATGTTAACTGAAGCAGGCTTGTATAATATCTTTTTATGGAATCACAGCCTGAGGTCAAATAGCTGCTGGCAAAAACATAATAAACAGAGCGACCAGTTCTCAATAAATAGCCTCCTTCCTCACACATTCAGCCCAACTTAGAGACATGTGGAAACCATAAGAGTTTTTATATATTACACAAGAACTTTTATAGAAGATTTAATTAACAACCAGACTTGGGCTATATAAAGCAATTCACAGATCAACTGCCAAAGATGAAATTCAATAAACAAGTAAGCAATTAAAAAGTCTAACACTTGCTACCCTCGGGTTATCAATGACTCAGTAAAGACATTTCATTTCACATCTTTATCTATGTTCTACCAACCAAATTTATATCTGAAGGGAAGGAGAAACACAAGGGCTATTGTATTAAACATAAGGATAAAAAAAATCCCTTTTTATCTTTGCCTCCTTCCAATTCATTAACAAGAACTGCCATTTTCTGCAATTTTTATCACTAATTAAAGTATGATGATTCTAGAAGGAAATTTTTTAGATCTCTTACCTTAATCATTTTTTCAAGATATTAAGACATTAACATACCTTTAGTATATTGCCTTTGATGCTTTGTTTATTGGGAGTGCCTTCAAGAGAAAAGGTGGACACTGTGAAGAGAGTGTGGTGCTTGCTTTAGCAAACTAGTTAAAAACTGCTTTTACTTCCTTTTAGCAGGTGAAAAAGTTTTGAGATATACTTTACAATTATGATTTTTTTAACTGAAAAACTAGAATGCTACAAAGTTCTTCTAAATACAATAGTCAATGCTTATGATTATGATAGTTCTACTGATAACATGGATAATTTTTTAAAACTTTAATCACCTTTAGACTCTAACTGGGAATGTCAGCCATTCTTCTTTTTTTTTTTTTAATTTATACTTTTTTAAGTTTTTGATGTTTTTATTGATTTCAGAGAGAGAGAAACCTCAATGATGAGAGAAAATCATGGATTGGCTGACTCCTGCACACTCCCTACTGGGGATTGAGCCCACAACTAGAGCATGTGCCCCGACCTGGAATCAAACCATTACCTCATGGTTCATGGGTCATCACTCAACCACTGAGCTGCACCAGCGGGGCCCCATTCTTTTTTTAAAAAACAAACAATGAGTGTCTAGAGCAGTGGTCGGCAAACTGCCGTTGCCAGCCACATGCGGCTCGCGATCCGTGGTTTGCCGCTCTGTTGACTAATGAGTTTGCCAACCATTGACCTAGACTCTCGATTCCAATAATTATAGGCTGTTGTTGTTCCTTGTGATTAAGCCCCTATCCCAGTGGTCAGCAAACACATTAATCAACAGAGTGGCAAACCGCGGCTCGCGAGCCATATGCCGCAGTTTGTCGACCACTGGTCTAGAGGATTAAAAGTAATGGCAGAGTAAGTGGATACTGCATGGATATGCTCCCAGGAACAAAATGGAATCACAACTAAAATACACGGAAATAATCAACTGAAAATTTGCAGGAGAGAACCCTGATACCTGAGGACTAAAAGTGGAAACCACATAGAGATTGGTAGGAGGAATGGAGGCATGAAAGGGCTGGCTGGGCACCCACAGATAGCAACTCAAGTCCCAGAGAGATATCTCAGCTATAGGGACTTGCCCCTGAGAACTCTGGGATCTAATCCCCAAGCTAGGCCCTCCAGCAGAGAGAAACAAAACTGAGAAGGGTAACCACATAACATCTGGCTATAAAAAGCAGTGGGGTACTGCCTGCCAGGGAGTGACAGCTGAAAATTCAGGCACCCTCTTAAAAGGCCAAAGCACAAAATTCCCTGTAGAGCCACCCACCTTGTGTTCTGGCAGAGGGAGGGCAAAGTGGACTGGAGCTGTGAGCACAGAAGCCAGGACTGGGGACTGGGGGGATAGAGCCAGAAGGCAGATACCCCAAGCTTTCTGGGCTGCAACATTCCCTCAGGAAGAGGAGGATGTCTTTCCCACATAGACATCTTCCCTGCCTGGGGAAGACAGTTGACACAGCCTATTGGTAAACACCTAGCACTGAGGCCACTTAAGATATTAAAAGTAACAATTAGCCTCCAGGCAGAAGCAACTGCCCTACCCTGTTGAAAAAAACTCTCAGCACACCTTAAGACGATTGTCTGAGGGCAATTAAAGTCAGAATCTTATCAATCTATAGGCAGAGACTGTCTCTGGAGGCTTTGAGTCTTTGCCTGATCTATAGTCAGAAATAGCCTTTAACACTGTCCTGAACCAGAGATTGAGAGTCATAGAGGATCTACCTAATACATAGTCACAAATGCAAACAGACAGACAAAAGGAGGAGACAAAGAAACAACCTCAAATGAAAGAACTAGAGAATTCTCCAGAAGAAGAGATAAATGAAGCAGAGTTAAGAAATTTATCTGAAACAGAGTTCAGAATAATGATGGTAAAGATGCTCAACAGCATGAAAAAAAGATATAGTAACTATGACAAAAGAATGGTCTGAGATAAAGAAGGACATAACACAAATGAAGAATACATTGGAAGGAATACATAGCAGATTAGGGGAAACTGAGGATCAAATCAGTGAATTAGAAGACAGGGTTGAAAATATCACTCAATCTGAGAAACAAAAAGAAAAAACAATTTAAAAATAGGAGGAAAGCTTAACAGAGCTGTGGGACAATGTGAAATGTAACAGTATTAGAATAGTGGGTGTTCCAGAAGAGGCAGAAAGGGAGAAAGGTATAGAGAAGGTGTTTGAAGAAATAATGGTAGAAAACTTCACTAACCTGGTAAAAGAAAAAGTCACACAAGTTCAGGAGGCACAAAGGACCCAAACAAGAAGAACCCAAACAAATCCATGCCCAGACACATCGTAATTAAAAGACCAAAAGTTAAAGACAAAAAAGAATCTTAAAGGCAACAAGAGAAAAAACAAAAAACAAACAAACAAAAAAAACCCTGTTACCTACAAAAGAGTTCCCATAAGGCTGACATCTGATTTCTCATCAGAAATTCTGCAGGACAGAAGGGAATGGCATGAAGTACTCAAGGTAATGGAAAGCAAGGATCTGAGACCAAGATTACTGTATCCAGCAAGGCTATCATTCAAAATAGATGGTCAAATAAAGAGCTTCCCAGATTAAAAAAAAAAAAAAAAAAAAGGCTAAAGAGTTCATCACCATCAATCCAGCATTACAAGAAATGCTAAAGGGATTGTTGTAAGGGATTGCTGAGAAGAAGGAACAGAGAGAGAAATCTAGCCATACATAATTAAAAAGGCTATTAAATAAGTACCTCTCAATAATAACCCTAAATGCAAATGGATTAAATGCTCCAATCAAAAGGTGTAGGGTAGCTGAATGGATACAAAAACATGACCCAACTATATGCTGTCTACAAGAGACCCATCTCAAAACAAAAGACACACACAGGATAAAAGTGAAGGGATGGAAAAATATTTTTCATGCAAATGGAAAAGAAAAAAAAAGCGGGAGTAGCAATACTCATATCCAACAAAATAGACTTTAAAATGAAGGCCACCCCAAGAGACAACAAAGGTCACTGCATCTTACTAAAGGGATTGATCCAACAAGAGGCTATAACCCTGGTAAACATATATGTACCCAATATAGGAGCACCTAAATATATAAAAAAAACTTCTAGAAAACTTTAATGGTGAGAACAATACAGTCACAGTAGGGGACTTTTTAACACCCCTCTGACTGCACTGGATAGATCTTCCAAACAAAAACTTAACAAGGAAACAGAGACTCTAAAGAACACTGGATCAGATGGATTTAATTGACATTTATAGAAAATATTACCCTAACACAGCAGCATATACATTCTTCTCAAGTGCACATGCATCATTCACAAAGATAGACCACATGTTAGGACACAAAACAAGAAGACTGAAATCATATCAAGCATCTTCTCAGATCACAGTGGAATGAAATTTGAAATCAACTACAGTAAAAACACCCAAAAACATTCAAACACATGGAGGCTAAATAGCATGTTATTAAACAACTACAGGACTGGTGCATGAAATTTGTGCACGGGTAGGGTCCCTAGACCTGGCTGGTGATCAGGGCCAATCATGGCCTTCCAACTGCCAACTGGGGCCTTCCTTTTGACTGCCAGCTGCCGACTGGGGCCTCCCTTTGTTCTACGCCACCCCTTGGTGGTCACTGCACATCATAGTGAGTGATCAAACTCCTGGTCTCCCAGTTGAACTCCCATGGGGACAAATTTGCATATTAGCCTTTTACATATATAGATGACTGAGTTACCAACAAGATCAAGAAATAAATCAAAAACTTCCTGGAAACAAGTGAAAATGAACACACAACAACCCAAAATCTCTGGGACACAGCAAAAGCAGTCCTAAAAGGGAAATTCATGGCTACAGGCATACCTCAAAAAACAAGAAAAATCAGAAATAAACTATTTAACCCTACAACTTAAAGAACTAGAAAGAGTACAACAAGAAACACCAAGAGTAAGTAAGAGGAAGGAAATAAAGATTACAGCAGAAATAAATAACAGAGACTAAAAAAAAAATACAAAAAAAAACACACAATGAAACCAAGAGCTGGTTTTTTGAAAGGATAAACAAAATTGATAAACTGTTCACTAGACTCATCAAGAAACAAAGACAGAGGACACAAATAAACAAAATCAGAAACAAAAGTGAAATAACCACTGACACTACAGAAATACAAAGGTCTGTAAGAAAATACTATGAACAACTATATTCCAACAAGCTGGACAATGTGGATGAAACAGACAAATTCCTTGAAAAATACAATCGCCCAAAACAAAATCAAGAATCAGAAAACCTGAATAGGTCAGGAACAACTGATAAAATCAAAGCAGTAATGCAACAACTCCTACCAAATAAAAGCCCAGGTCCGGATAGCTTCACAGGGAAATTTTATCAAACATTCAAAGAAGAACTAACACCTATCCTCCTCAAACTATTTCAGAAAATTCAAGAGGAAGGAACACTTTCAAATTCTTCTTACGAGGCCAACATTATCCTAATTCCAAAACCAGATAAAGACACTACAAAGAGAATTACATGCTAATATCCCTGATGAAAATAGATGCTAAAATCCTCAACAAAATATTAGCAAATCGCATTCAGCAATATATTAAAAAGATCATATACCACGATCAAGTGGGATTTATTCCAGGGATGCAAGGCTGGTACAATATTCACAAATCAATAAACATCACATAAACAAATTGAAAGACAAAAATCACATGATCATATCAATAGACACAGAGAATGCATTCAACAAAATCCAACACACAGGTTTATTTTTTTTTCAGAGTTTCAAAATATTCTCATCTGTTAAATTAAGAGTCTCTCCCACAGAAAAGCAGTGGAGGCCCCACAGGGCAAGTACAAAACAGAATTAAAACTCCCAAGGGTCTTGCCTTTACAAAAGAAAAGGCAGGAGGCAGCCCCTGGACAGCTGGTTATGCTGACCGCTCCGGTTGGGCCACGTTGCATAATCCTCAGTGGCATCATCACAACGTCTCTGAGCATTTTGATGGGGGAGGGGGGAGGAAGGGACAGTGTAGTGTGTATGGGGGGAGAGTCCCAGAGGGTCCCCTTTTTTCTATCCCAGAGGATGGAAGCTGGCTACACCTTGAAATGAGGCTATGTGTTTCAAACCTGGGGACAGGGGTAAGAGAGGATCTGTGCTTTGAGCAACCTGAGCCAGAGACAGAGGGGTGTTGGAGAGGTGAGGGGAGGATGCATGATGCTTATTGCTTTGTACCTTTCACTGGGAAGGAGGACAGCAGCCAACAGTAGCTCACAGGTTTGTAAACTGAGCCTGTTGGCTTCAAGAAGGGAGGCAATGAAGTCGAGTTAAATATAAAAGAGTCATTTGTGCAAAAATAACTTAAACAAATAAAAGACCTGGGGAAAGGGGTATTCCCCTTAGCCTGGTGAGGAGCAGGCCATATTACCCTCCCCCAAGGCCTTTTCAGTGACATGGCTTTGCGGGGAGGGGCAGAGCTTCCCTACCCCCTGCAATGGCTCAGGATGGGATTGTAGGGGAAGGGCTTGCATTTGTGCTCTGAGTGGGGAGTAGTGCCCCCACCCACTGTCCACAGGTGCAGGTGGCTGGCAGGGGCTCCCAAGGCTCAGCACTCAGCTTTCCCCAATCAGGGTCAGATCCAGCTCTAGGTATGGCTGCTATGGGGCCAGTTTCCTCCTCTTGTTTTTGGCAGGATGGCCAGGGCGGGCCTGGGGAGGCAGAGGGACAGCCGCTTGGGTTGTGGGGCTGGGGTCCAAGGTAACATCCTGGCGGGAGATATTGCTGTTCCAGATAGGGTTCTATTTTCTCCTCCAGCCTCGACGAGACTTTCTGACTACCCCTGGAGGCACCTTAAGGTCCTCAGAATTGGGCCCAGGAGGGGATGGATCCTTGGGCTCAGCACCCCCTTCAGCCAGTTCCCCATTATGCTGCCAATGGTGGGTCCTTTTTGGGGACCGTTCCATTTGTCCATTGAAGCCTCCACGTGCCCTCCACTTGAGGGCTAATCGGCCAGATTCCCGCCAGCTGCCAGGCTTTCAACCCCAGCCTGGCCTGGCCTCACCATTAATGCTCCTATGTCCCCCTCCTCCCCTCCGGCCCCGTTTCCCTGACCCCCTCCCAGTGAGCAGCTCAGGGACTGGGGGGTCAGGAGAACTGTGGGGTGGGGCTAAGGCACTGAGGGGAGGCCGAGCAGGCTCTGGTTCCAGGGCTGAGGTGGGGCTCTCGGGGGGCAGACAGGGCTTCTGGCTGCTCTGGAGGGATCTGGAGACTTTGTAGCAGGCAGGCTAAGGTACTAGAAGCCTCTGAGATGGGTGGAGGAGCTACACCCCTCCCCCCCCCCCCCCCCGACAGGGAGGAGCTGCAACCCCAATTTGCCAGAGAGAAGAGAGCCAGGAGGCTGTAACAGGCTGGGGAGGGCTCCAGGGCTGCTGGTCAGCAAAGACAGATCACCCAGCAGGTTGGCACTCAGAAGAGGGCTAAGGAGTTGGGGGGGGGGGTCTCCCTGAGTTGGAGGGGGCCTTGCCCAGAGAGGAGGCTCCCAGGTCAGTAGTTGCCGTGGTGACACTGGAGGTAGGTGGTCCATGTTGGGGGGCACTCAGGACACAGGGCTGAGGGGACATCCCAGAGGGGGGATCCAGGCTGGCAGCCAGCAGCGCAGAATTTAAAGCTATGAGGGTGGGGGGGGGCTGAAAGTGGGGGGAACAGTAGCGGGGGCAGGTCTCCTAAACCTGAAAATGTCTCCGCACTTGGACCTCCAGCCCCCTCTGCAGATCCTTCCCCATCCCCAGCTGTGGGACCCAGGGCCAACAGAGGCAGGAAAGAGGCTAGGAGGTTGCTAGGAGGTGCAGAAGGGGGTGGAAGGTCTGAAGTGGGTGGTGGAAGCAGGGAAGCCACCAAAAGTGAAGGCCCTTCGGCTCGCCTGGAGCTAGAGGAGGGCCAGGTGATTCAGGAGGTGGTTGTCCCCCTCCCCCAACCAGCATGCCAAATAAACTGTGGCTGAGTAATGGAGAAGGTGGAGGCTGCCCCAGACTCAGAGGGAGAGGCAAGGCTCCAAGCATCCCTGGGAAGCCAGCTCCACTCAGTGCCAGGCCCTGCTCAGGGCTGGGGAAAGGGAACCCCACCAGCCAGGGGAGGCAGAGGGCAGGTGGTGCTCGCCCCCATCCCCAGTCTGTCCGATGGGCTTTGAAGTACAGGGCTGGGAATTAGGGGGGCTTTGGAGGCAGCTGGTGGGGCAGGGGCACTTGGCACACTGCTGAGGCTGCCACTGGAGGTCCCAGGCAGGGAGGAAAGGATGGGGTGCCTAGGCTGGGGAGGGCTCCCTGAGGAGAGGGTTGGGGGAGGAGGAAGGTGTGCATCTGACCCCAAAAGGTTAAAGCTTCCATCAGAGTGGGAAGAGCCAGGGGTGGGGAGTCCCAGAAGGGACAGCACAGAAGTGAGAATAGGTTGGGATGGCTCAGGGAGATAAAAAGATTGGGGCACAGGAACAGGGGCATGAGAACGGCTCCATCTAGGGGCTTGAGGGCCTCCCCCTTCTAGCAATCGCAATACAGTTGGGGGTCTGCGGGGACGGCGCTGAGTGGGATGGGGTGATGATGAGTGGGAAGCTGAGGGTGCTGGGGCACAGGGCCTTTAGCCCTGTAAAATGCTGGGAGGGGGGTGGGGGGGACGCTGTGCCTGGGCCGCTGCAGAGAGTAGGCTGCTAGCAAGGAAGGGGGTGCCCCAGGGCCTTCCACCATGGGGGCCCCTTCTTGGGGTCCCAGGACCAGGGGCAGGTGCATAGTGACTGAAGACACTGGTGGTTGAGTGGAAGGACCTGGGGGACCACGGGGAGCAGGGAGATTATTGCTTGGGGGCAAAGGAGGGGGTGTTAAGGCATCACTACAGTGGAAGAGAGGAGGATCTGAAGGTGGCGAGGAGGAGGCATGAGGAGCTGGAAGAGAGCCCAAGTCAGGGGGCACCAGGCTGGATCGGAGGGGTGCTCCCCAGTTATATGGGGGGGCATTGAGGCTAATGGCAGGTGGAGGAGGTAGAGCTGGAGAGGGAGCATTGCCCCTTGGGAGGAAACAGGGACTGCTGCTGCCTCCAGAGGGGACTGGATCAGGAAGCCTTGGCAGTGGGAAGAACCCTCCAGGGCCTGCTAGAGGGGGGAAGGCCTGTGGAACTGAGGATGGTTCTGGGGGAAGGGAGCCAGGACCCCCATTAAGTGGAGTTGTAGGAGGGACTCTACAGGGAGGGTGGGTAGAGGGGGGCCCTGGGGACACAGTGTGGAACATTTGGGGGCTCGCTCCCTCTTCAGGAGAAGAGTGTGAGCAGGTGGTCTCCATGCTGTGGTATAAGGTTGCCATGGCAACAGCTTTCCTTCAATGGTTGCACAGCTTGGTCATGTCTTCCTATGATCTGGCCCCACCCCAGCCCCACCTGGGGTCACCGGGACCAAAGGGTCAAAGTTGAAAACCTTGGGGACATTGAGTGGGCACTCCAGACGACACTTGCAGGTCCCATCGCTGAGGAGGTAGCTCCAGATTTGCTCCAAGGAAGACAGCTCTGTGCCACTTGGGCTGATATAGAGCACAGCACCCTCACGAACACAGTGCTGCCAGCTGATGGGTACAGATGTGGCCACAGGGCCCCCAGGTCTGTCTGCTCCACTGCTCTCATTGCCCCCATTCATTGTGTGTAATCAGCTCCCACATGCCTGAACATCTCTGCAAACATTGTGAGGTCCTGTCTAAAGCCAGGCTGCAGGCTTAGCCCACACCACGGCCCATGGTTCAGCCGGCCCTGCCCTGCACAGTTGCGGCCCAGAAGGTGAGTGGGAGGGAGTGGGAGGAGGGTCGGTAGAGTCTGAGCCTCTGGTACAGCCCCAGCCGGTCCTAGCAGGAAGCGCTGCTGCCACCGCTGCCACCGCTGCCACGGATCACCCCCAACACACATGTTTAATAAAAACTCAGTGAAGTGGAAATAGAGGAAGCATATCTCAACATTATAAAGGCTATGACAAGCCTACAGCCAACATCATACTCAATGGGCAAAAACTAAAACCATTTCTCCTAAGAACAGGAACAAGACAAGGATGCCCACTTTCACCACTCCTGTTTGACATAGTACTGGAAGTGCTACTATAGCAATCAGACAAGAAGAAGAAATAAAAGGCATCCAAATTGGAAAAGAAGTAAAACTCATTATTCGCAGATGACATGATATTTTACATAGAAAACCCTAAATACTCCATCAAAAAACTACTAGAACTAATACATGAATTCAGCAATGTAGCAGGATATAAAATTAACAACCAGAAATCTATCGCTTTTTTATACACCAATAATGAACTCACAGAAACGAAAAAAATAATTCCATTTACCAGTGCAACACAAATATTAAGATACCTAGGAGTAAACTTAACTGAGGAGGTAAAAGACCTATACTCAGAAAACTATAGGACATTGAAAAAAAGAGGTAAACAAATGGAAGAATATACCATGTTCATGGGTTGGTAGAATAAACATCATTAAAATGTCCATACTACCCAAAGCAATTTATAGATTTAAAGCAATCCCTATTAAGATACCAATGACATATTTCACAGACCTAGAACAAACTCTCCAAAAATTCATATGGAATAAAAACATAGCCCAAATAACTGCAGCAATCCTGAGAAAGAACAAAGTTGAAGGGATCTCAATACCAGATATCAAGCTATATTACAAAGCCACTGTTCTCAAAACAGCCTGGTACTAGCACAACAACAGACATATAGACAAATGGAACAGAACAGAGAACCCAGAAATCCACCCAAGCCATTATGCTCAATTTATATTTGACAAAGGAGGCAAGAGCATACAATGGAGTCAAGACAGTCTCTTCAATAAATGGTGTTGGGAAAATTGGACAGATACATGCAAAAAAACTGAAACGAGACCACCAACTTACAACATACACAAAAATAAACTCAAAATGGATACAGGGCTTAAACACAAGATGGGAAACCATAAAAATCTTAGAAGAATCCATAAGCAGCAAAATAGCAGACATATGTCACAACTATGTCTTTACCATTACAGCTCCTAGGACAATGGAAACTAAGGAGAAAACAAACAAATGGGACTACATCAAAATAAAAAGCTTTTGCACCACAAAAGAAACCATCAACAAAACAACAAGAAAGCCCACTGCATGGGAGAAAATATTTGCCAATGTTACCTCCGATAAGGGTTTAATCACCAAAATTTACAGGGAACTCACAACTTAACAAAAGGAAGATAAACAATCAAACCAAAAAAAGGACATAGGACCTAAATAGACACCTTCAGAAAGAGGACATACAGAAGACCAAGAGACATATGAAAACATGGTCAAAGTCAATAATCATCCAAAAGATGCAAATCAAAATGACAATGTGGTACCATCTCACACCTATCAGAATGGCTATCATCAACAAATCAACAATCAACCAGTGCTGGTAAGGATGCGGAGAAAAAGGGAAACCTCATGCACTGCTGGTCGAAATGCAGACTGGTGTAGCTACTGTGGAGAACAGTATCGAGTTTCTTCAAAAAACTAAAAATAGAACTCCCATTTCACCCAGTAATCCCACTTCTAGGAATATATCCCAAGAAACTAGAAACACCAGTCAGAAAGGATATATGCACCCCTATGTTCATAGCAGCACAATTCACCATAGCTAAGATTTGGAACAGCCTAAGTGCCCATCAGCAGATGAGTAGATTAAAAAAGCTATGGTACATTTATACCATGGAATATTATGCAGCTGTAAAAAAGAAGGAACTCTTACCATTTGCAGCAGCATGGATGGACCTGGAGAGCATTATGCTGAACGAACTGTGCCATAGAAGGATAAATATCACATGATCTCACTCCTGTGTGGAATATAATGAACAACATAAACTGATGAACAAAAATAGAGCCAGAGAAAAAATTATTTTAGAATATAATAGAAGTAACCCTATTTGCAGATTTTTAATATTTCCTATAACTTTTGTGATGTTTTACTATGTTAGTACAGTTTTGATATTATATTTAAAATATTTTTCTTGAAATAGTTTATTGCATGTAATATATTTAAAATCATTTTTCTTGAAATATTAATTTTTTATTGCATGTAAATAGCTGATTATTTTGTATCTACAACTTGTTAACATATTTATTTTGTATATTGAAAAAATTAATTAATTAATTAATTAATTAAAAAATAAAGTAAAAAATAAAAACTGCCGAGCACATCCTTGGAAAATTCATTTACATATTTTTATATTTTTCCTTATCTATAAACTTTAGGCCCCACTGTAAGTCCTAATTATTATGTGTAAGGTGGGGGAAGGGGTCAACTGAGAGTCCCTGAGGTCTTTACTGACAGTGACCATTGGCATCGACATAAGTGATAAATTCTTCTGTTTCTTTGTAGGCTTCAGTTTCTATACATGACAAGCAACCTTTCTTATGATGCAATTGGAGAAGAGGCTCTGGAACCCATCTCCCTGAGTTAGAATACCACTTCTAAACTGGATCAATGAGGGTGAGTTATCACAGTCTCTTCCAGGTACACCCAGGCGCTTCTGCACCTCAGTTTTCTCATCAGAACATGAGAGCATTTGCCCCACAGAGTTCTTGTGAAGAATAATTGAGCAATATATGTAAAATACTTACGACACTGTTTGGTATATAGAAAGCACTAATTCAAAGTTAACTTTTATTATTACATAAACCATTATAAGCAAAACATGCTTAGAAACAGTAATTTTCCCTGCATATTTGTTCCAAAAGGGATAAAAACAAAACCCTTTCAAAAAAACTCCAATAAAATGTGAATGGGAGTCTAGTAATACTGCATGGAGACCAACCCTCCCTGAGGCTGAGTTTCTGTGGTTCAAGTTGTATTGATGTCACCCTTGTTCCAAGTGTGGGCATATGACTCTTTTGGGCAGATCAGTCAGAGCGTTCATGCTCCCTGTCACCATGGTTACTTCAGCAAAGGGCAAAGGGCTCAATCAGAGCCAAAGAGCTGTGATTTGAGGATGCTTGCTGAGATCATAGGACGATATAAAATTGAGCTACTAAATTCAAACATATCTGAAGCTAGCTGTGTCCTTGGGGCTAATGAATTACTTCTTACAATGCAATCATTTGCATTTAATTTTTTGTTACCTGAAATCCAAACTTAGACAGAAGAGATATCCAGGAAGATATCACAAAAAATATGTAGGTGATATAAAAAAAGATTGAGTGGGTGTCAAAGAGACAAAATAATGTTTAGTTAAGTGCACAATCTCTGAAGCTAACTGCCCAGGTACAAATCCTAACTCTACTGCTCAGCAGCCATGCGATTTTGGACAAGCCACTTACCTCTTTGTGCCTCCATGTCATCCTGTGTAAACTGAGGATAATAAAGTATCTACCTTACAGTAAAATTGATCAGATCCCTTGTTCTGAACACCTTCTGTTTACCCTGTTGCTGAAGGAGTGATTGGCTGAACATGTGACACCTGTCACACTCACACCCCTATGAAGAGGACAGCACAAACCCTGCAGGGCCACATGGAGATTGCACTCCGGAACAGTGACCAAGCAGGGGCTATGGGAGGTAGACTTTGTAGCATCAGCTGGGTGGAATCATCCCTGATTCCCCTGGGGGGATATGATTTGTTTGAATAATTTCACCAGCTTATATGAAGGTAATATCAATTAAGTTGAAGACCAGGTGAGGGTGTAGCTAGTGTGGCTGATCAGGGAACCAGGCTGGTAGGGAGCTTTTCCAAATGAGGCAGGGGGCACATTTGGCAAGAGTAGAGGAGCTCATGGCTAGATTTTGGGACCCTGTGAGGGTCAGAAATGTCATGGCAGCATGTGAAAATTAGGTCTTAGAATAGATTTCTTCACTTCTCTTGGCCTCAGATCCTGACTTGTAAAATTAGAGGGTAGGGAGTGAATAATCTCCAGGTTCGGGTCCATTTTGATTCCCTTTAATTTTCATTATGTGAATCCAGTCAAACAAGGGGTGTGTTGGTAATTTTCTGAGGCACTTGCTGTCCTGATTTGTCCATGAAGACCAGTCTATTTTTGTTCACTTCAAATATATCTCAGTGAATGTAGGCTAATCTCCTAGGGCCCTTTCCCAATTTTAATGTGAAGTTGACACATTTAATTTCCAGGGATTGGGAAGGAGTATATGTTGACAACAGTTAGTACAGAAGTCAATTTTGGAGTTAACAGGAAGAGCTTTTAAAGATAGTCCAGGAAAGAAATATTTATAAACCTAAAATCAACCATTTTTTAAAAATGATGTCAATCTTTCTTAGCAAGAGTCAATAAATGTTTATATTTACTTCCACTGGGAAAATTCATTATCTTGGACAGTAGGGGATTTGCAATTTTCATTAAATTCTGCAAATTTAGGACTGTAGGAGAGTCAAAAACATCTTGACTGCTTAATGCAAAATCAAAAGGCAAAAATGTTTGTCTATGACTTCCAGACCTTAATTTGCAGAATTTAATGAAAATCATAAGTTGATATCACATGCCTCTAATATTTATAAAATTATTCTCATTTAAGGAAGACTTTGATTAGTATTATAATTAATAATCTTAACAAAAAGTCATATCTAAGTACATGAAAAGTATTATGATTAAGATAGAGTAACCTGCCCTCTCCAGTAAGTATTCTCTGTTCAGGGAACATGCGTTCTCTGACACAGAAAAGAATGAAAGTAAGAATAACAATTGAAGAAAAGGATGTGCTGCTGCTGCCCATGGGCTAAAGGCTAGGATGCATGGCTCCCACACAGCCACCTCTCTCATCTAGTGACTTATCTCAGGTGAGACACCGTTATTATCAAAACTACCAGTGTGAAAATCACATAAAAGTGAAAAATTACAATTCTGTACCTTAGGCATATGTACTACAAAAGGAAAGATATAAAGTTAAGCCAAGAATGTTTAAAATTTATATTTAAACTTGTCTGGCTTAAAGCTCCCAGAGCAGCCATAGCTAGCCTGATATTATCTCATAATAAAATAGAGTTTAACATGACATTCTTTATAACAGCAAGGAGTTAAACTATAATGATAAGCAGTGGTAGTTTGAAGTGTCTATAACTGAGAGGGTCATGAAGAATTCTAACTGAAAAATATAAAAGATGAACTGCCTAAAGGAAGTATATTACACTCATAGTAATTTCTAGGCTGCTCTCTCACGGAGTCTAATAAAACCTGATTCCTCTATGATTTTCAGAAATATCATATATTAAAATGTCTATGGCAACAGTTTTATATGACTAGACACTGACATTTTCTTTCTTTGCAAATAAACATATTTTATACAATGCAATACATCTTATGCAGTGTGTCCTGAAAAATTCCATGTGTTGGGGAAAGAGAAGGGAGAAAGGAAGATAAAGCAAAAAGATGAAGACATTTTCTTTATTGTTTGAAATTATATAAAAACACCAAGAAAAATCAAATACAGCTAGCACTGTCCACAATTTTCAATTACAGCTACTGTAACATAAGAGTGATTCTTAACCAACAGTGTGTGCTATCAAAAGGTATTTGTGACTTAAATGTACAATGCAGACAAACCCAATTTGGAAAATCTGACACAGAGATGAAAACATACTTTTAATATACTCTACCGTACCAAGGGGCAAATAATAGAATAATACAGAATCATCAGGGAAGCATCAGAGTGAATGTGTGCAAGTGATCTCATAAATGCATAGTTTGTTCAAGTTTAATCATTACGCTTTTTTAAAAGTCCATTTGATTGGTGACAAAATCCTGCTTCTGTACATATATAAATTCAGCACTGATAACAACTGCAAACATTCATTGAACTCATTAAACTCTTTATACGTAGGCATTGAGCCTTACATGCATTATCTCAGACACTACTACTTCCTTTTACACATGAGAAAAGTGAGTAACAAAGACTTGAAGTAACTTACTGAAGATCCAAGGCTAATAAGTGGAAGGATGTACATGCACTGTTAACCACTATACATTATTAATTAAACTAGAGGCCCGGTGTACAAAATTAGTGCATGGGTAGGGTCCCTAGGCCTGGCCTGCGATCACGGCCAATTGGGGCCTTCTTTCGTTCTGCGCCGCCCCCTGGTGGTCAGTGCATGTCATAGCGAGCAGTTGAACACCTGGTTGGTAGAACTCCAGAGGGGACAATTTGCATATTAGCCTTTTATTATATAGGATTACATGACTAATATAAGGTAAAGCTGAATATTAGGTGATGTGTCTTATGCCCAATGAGAAGATTACAAAAAAATTTTTAATCAACTTGAATATGTATACACTTTGGGACATAGATGCAATTAACAACTAACTGCAATTTTAGTGTATATACATATACTAGGGGCCCAATGCACGAATTCGTGCACCTTGAAAGGAACTGTGGGCCGTGAGGCTGTGGTGGGCACAGGGGCAGGTCTCAGTCTATCCTCCGTGGCCCCATCCAGCCCCTCCTACCACGGTCCCACTCTTGCTGCTGCTGCCACTCCCACGTCTGACAGGCTGGCTCCACTCACACCCGCTGATGGTGCAGTGCAATTGGGGCCAGCACTAGCAGCGGGTGTGAGTGGCAGCTCTGCCCCAATCACCCCTCAGGAGCAGGGGGAGGTGGAGAAGCCCTCAGGGGCGATGGGGGCCAGTAGCCACCACTCACTCCCGCAGATGGCGCCGAGCGATTGGGATCAGTGCCAGGAGCCAGCAACGGGCGCAAGCTGTGGCTCCAGTGCTGGCTGTGGGTGTGAGCAGAGCCAGTGCCGGCAGTGGGGGCTGTCGCCGGCAGCAGGTGCGAGAGGTGGCTGCTGCTCCTGATCACCCCTCAGGAGCAAGGGGAGGTGGAGAAGCCCTGAGGGGAGGTTGGGCCCAGCAGCTGCTGCTCACACTCACTGATGGCGCCAAGAGATTGGGGCTGGCGCTGGGTGCTGGCAGGGCATGTGAGAGGTGGCTCTGGTGCCAGCAGCAGGTATGAGCAGGGCTGGCACCAACAGCAGGTGCAAGCACCAGGCAGGACTGTGATGCGCAGGAGCAAAGAATTTTTAGTAACCACCAGAGGCTCAACCCAATGATAGTGACCAGCACCCCACCTTGGTCTGGCACCCCTGCTCACCTGCTCCACTATCCTGCTGCAGCCGACACCTGCCATGTTTTACACTCTGCGCCACACTTGCCATGTTCTGCCCGTGCCCCCTGGTGGTCAGCGCATGTCATAGCAATATGTTGTTTGGTGGTTGTTCGGCCATTCGGTCTATTTGCATATTAGACTTTTATTATATAGGATAACAATAAAAATCATACAGTCTAGTGGTTTACCACAAGGACTTGGGAGCCAGACTGTGTCTGGGTTCAAACCTCAAGTCTACTATTTCCTAGCCTAATGTTTGACAAGTTATGTAACTACTCTGTTCTCAGTTTCATTCTATGTCAAATATATAGTGCCTACCTTATTGGGTTGCTAGGAAAAGTAATTAAGTTAAAAGGTGCAAAATACTTAGAGCTGTGCCTGGCTCTGCATAGGTATAAGTATGCATAGGTGTTAGCTGTCAAGTATTTCAAATGCTTCACTTGCATCTTTGACACAGGTGCTCTGCCCTCACTAGGGCCCAGTCCTCTGATGATGATGTTGTTGTTTTTTTATATTATCTCCCCTTCTAAGTTATTTGAGATATAAAATTTCCATTAATATCATAGAAATTCGTATTCCAAACCACAGTATCCATTCACCTAATATAAATGTCTTTGTTATTTAGAATGATATTTGTGATCTGTATAAAAATACTTACAGTATGACTTTAAAAATTATCGAAAAAGATTTTTTTGGCAACAACATGAGGCCCTTGAGAGTTTTGTCTTCCCAAAGTAAAATAATTCAGAGTAAAATAATTTAAATAATAGAAGCACATTTTGATGAGGAAACTTTTTCTAAGGGATAAAGGATAATTTGGGGAAAATATATTTGTCATATTTGGGACATGCGGTTACATAATTAATAATCCAGGTGTAGTGAAAACATATCTTGAGCACTTACAATGGTTTTACCATAATTGTCAGGTTTCATTGTTGAACTTGACATGATACCCTCAAAAATGCCAAATCCCTACCTTATTTGGAGCTTGTAGATATCGCTGAAAGTAGGGGAAAACTACGCACGTTCAAACCATAACTTTCTGGCACAATTCCCCAGGACATATTTATGATAAAACAAGGGGAAAAGAAGGTAATTCTAAAATATCTAAATACAATTTCACTGAAAAAAAAAAGGAATATTTTGAAGCATGTAAAAGTGTTAGTATGCATACTAGCATGATTATCAAACTAATTAAAATATATTACTTTACTTTTTTTGTTACAATTTTGGTAATTGGCATACTAGTTTCCAGGGAAGGACTAGACCGCTGTCACAAGCCCACTTCCTGGTCCATCATGTATTCACCTGGGTGAGTTTTTGTATTCCTAATGAAGTCTGCTCAATGACTCTAACAGAGGTCAGCACATTTACCAATTACTCCAGTTTTCTTTACTATAAACTTACTGCAACCTCTTTTGGGGTGCAGAGGTATAACAAATAAATAAATGGATAGATAAGATAGATAGATAGGTAAATGAAGTTTCCAAAAAGAAAGACCTACCTGACTAGCTGTGAAATTCACTGGTGTTCTCAAAACCCCCAAGAGGCTTCTACAGGATACCTTGGCTTATAATTCAACGTCAAACAATATGGAAGATTTAATCATGTGACTCAATTTTCCTGCTTGGCTTCTCAACGAAGGCAGAAGCTAGAGAGAAAAAAAATCCAACAAATATGGTAATTGCTTTCATAGACAGAAGCAGAACTTGAATAATATCTATATCCAACAATTCATTCCTAATTAGATCATTATTAATGTTCATATTCTTTTTTATTTCACTTTTTAATTATAGTTGACATTCAATATTATTTTATATTATTTTCAGGTGGATAATATAGTGGTTAGACAACTATATAATTTACAAAGTAACCCCCCTGATATTTCAAGTGTTCACCTGGCACCATACGTAGTTATTGAAATATCACTGACTATATTCCCTACGCTGTACTTTATATGCCCATGACTATTTTGTAACTACCAATTTGTACTTCTTAATTCCTTCACCTTTTTTATCCAACCCCCTACCCCTCTCCCCTCTGGCAAGCATCAGTTTGTTCTCTGTATCTATGAGTCTGTTTCTGTTTTGTGTGTTAATTTATTTTGTTCTTTGGATTCTGCATATAAGCAAAATCATATGGTATTTGTCTTTCTGTATGACTTATTTCATTTTAATAGTTATTCTTGCACTTTGCTCATTTTTGAGAGTAATATTTCTTTTGGATAGGAAAAAATAAAAATATCAGGAGAAACAGAGAGACTAGAAATTTTTTCAATGAAAGGATCACAATCATAAGTAGATAAAGTGATAGATTACTGAACACCAGAGAATTTCACAGGTCATTGTTCATGACTAGAAACTCAGCTTCATAGCTAATGTAGCTTAGAGAGTACAATCATGTAATTTATCAATCAAACTGGGATATTTTTGAGAGTGAAAAAGGAATCATATTAATAATTCTGCTGGGAAAATCATGCATAAAATGGGACAATCTCCAGCAAATCAGGATATATGGTCAGTCTATCTTGAGTTATACAGATGGTACCAACATCAATACATTCTAAAATTATTTGTAAAGGTGGTAAATTAAATAGTTGGATGAGCAATTTCAGACATTCTCTAATGCAGTAGACAACTTCAAAGTGTAGCTGCCTGTTCATCTCTAGAGTACAGTCCTTGGTGTTTTGGTTTATATTCTTTTGCTGCTGCTATTTTTGTTTGGAGGTGAATGTGTTCTTATTTTTACTTTTTTGTTTCATTTTAGCCAATAAAATTTTATCATTCCTTTAGAAATTCCATTCCAGAGCAATGGCCAGATTTGTCAGGATTTTGGTCCCAGCACACAACGCAATGGCTCTCGATATAAATATTAGCACTATAAATCCTGAAGAGAGTTCTGCTCATTGGTTAATAACATGGCATCTGGAGTAAAGGGTAGTTAGGATTTCTCCACTTTGAAAAAGTGATTTAACACAGCAGCCAGAGCAATCTTTCCTTTTCTTTCTTTCTTTCTTTTTTTTTTTTTTTAAGAAAATAGTCTATGTCACTCATCAGTCATAACCTTCAATGGTTTCCCTTTTCTTTTAGAACCAACACCAGAATCCAACAAGACAAGGTATTCTGGCCTGTGCTTGTAGCTCAGCCTCACTTCTAATGTGGCTCCCCTCACTCGCTACTTCAATCACCCTGGCTTCCTTTACACCAGTCATTTCCTAAGTCTGATGTTGTGACAAGGTGGATGGGGGGATGCTACTGGCGTCTACTAGGTAGAGGTCAGGGATGCCGCTAAACCTCCCTTAGAGCACAGGGCTGCCCTCTACAACAAAGAATCATTTGGACCAAAATGTTAACCATATAGAGGTTGAGAAATCTTGATTTACACCTTTCCTTACACCATGTTTACTCTAATCCCAGGCCTTGCACACCCTGAAATATTCATGCTCTTCTCTTCCCTTCCTTTTTCCTTCTTTTTTCCCGTTCCCCCTTTTCCCTAATTAACTCCTGGTCACTATTTTGATCACTTTCCTCGTAGTGGCTTTTCAGATTCTTATTCCCAGATGATTGCTACACCCTTTCAAGGAATTATGAAGCACATAAGAATATCAGTAACAATTTCACATGTATTTATATGTGTTTGATTATCCCCCTCTCTCACCAACTCCATGTGAGCAGTACTATCTAGCTTATATTCACCATAGTCTCCACGGTATCCCCAGCAGTTAGCACAGCTGGTAGAGTTGTCCTGTAACATTGCATTCAATGTTATTAAAGGAACGTTTAACAGCCTAACCTATAATAGGAGAAAAATAGAGTAACTACTTCATTAGGGTAAAGATAATACACATAAACTCTTTAGCAGAGTGCCTGGATCACAGTAAGTCCGGGGAGACCGAGGTTCGTTAGTTGGTGGACAAGAGACAGGCTCTCTCCGTAGCATTTTTACAGTTACACCAGGGCAAAGGCGACCTCTCCGAACTCTCCTCCCCGCAAATAGTGATTAACAGTTGCTGCGCCTGCGCTTTTGCCTCTACCGTTAACCAGGCTACCGGAAGTATTTCTCCTCTTCTCATTGGTCCATATTGCGCATGCACCGTACCAGGTTCCCCACCCCATTGGTGTCCAACCAATGAGAGCAAAATCTACCAACACGCCTGCGCGAGCGGGGCGTGCCCCGGAAGCAGTTCTTTGGCCTGTGACACGTAGCAACGGTGTCTCTTCAGGGTACCAAGTGGAGTTCGGGGGATTATCTGGCGCCGGGGGAACTCCTGCCGCCGCCTTGGCGTTTGGTGAGTGTCCCAGGTCCGTGGCTTTGCTCGGCTTCTCCCCACCCCCGTGAGGCGCGGCTTGTTGCCGCCTTTCGGCACCGTCGGGTCCTTTCCTCAAACCTTCGCTCCCTTGCAAGCCCTTGCTGTGACGCGGCCTCTGCAGCAAAGGCGCGGCCTTCCAAGAGTCTGCACCTTTCTGGCAGGCCCAGGCCTTATTTTGCGAGGAGGCAGCCGCGTTGTCATTTGTAAATCCCAGCCTCGAGATGAAAAGTCCTTGTTGTTTTCCACCCAGTGGAGCCACTCCTCCCACGACCCCGCCCCTAACCCAGGGTTTATCAGTTCCTTGAAGTGGACTTACCTTCCCTGGCCTGGACTTAGAAACTAGACGTTTCCTTAGCCACCCCAATACCCCCTCCCCGCCCCACCCTCCAAATGCTGTTTCACAAAATTTCAGAAGAAATATTTGCTGCCTTTTAGGGTTGTTTGCTTGAGCAAAGTATCAGGAACGAATTAAGTAGGATCTTGAACATAAGCACTCCTTCCCATTTCTCTTCTATTGCAGATCATTTGCAATGTCAGGCTTTGATAACTTAAACACGGATTTCTACCAGACAAGTTACAGCATCGATGACCAATCACAGCAGTCCTATGATTATGGAGGAAGTGGAGGACCCTATAGCAAGTAACTTTTCAAGTTTGGCCATTTATTTATCAAGGTTTTAGTGAAAGCATGTGCCCAGAATGTTTGGTTCTGCCTGAAATGGAATGTGTGAACTTGTCTCTGCTGATCAGGAATCTGATTTTTCATAACCTTCCTCGGGAGAGAACTGTGACACGAGTTTGGGTATGAAAGGATTGCCCTATTTAGAGTTTGGTATCTTGGGCAAAATCTTCAGGTGTGACATAGGTGGAAAAGTAGATTGTTGAAGGGCTTTCTCTATTCACAGTATTTCTACATCATTTAAGATATGAATAGGAGTTCACATACTTAGAAGATAGGCTACTTAGGACCACTTAAAAATTAATATTTTTGATGGCTTCTTAAATAATTAAAATAGTCCAAGTTTCAGACTCTATCAACATTAGTTGAAGTGCTAGTGACACTATTTAACTGTGAAAACTTCCATTATGAATCAGGTGATTTTCATTTAGCAATTGATAGGCATTTTTGTTATTACTTATACTAAAAGCTTGGCACACAAGTTGCCAGTTGCATGTTGAAGAGGGGGACTCAAAGCCTTTCAGCCCTGAACTGTTAAAAAATGATTTTTTAATAATTTCTGGTATTTGTAGCAAAAATAACTGAAGGTTTTCTATCAATCTCTAGGACATCATATCCTTAGTTTGTAAGGATCTTAAGGATAATTTTATCAGCCTCCTAATCAGTGAAGGAATTTCCTATATATCAGGAAATTTTTGAAGATGATCTAGGATTCCTTTAAGAATCTAATAAAAACTATGGGCCTATTTCTGAGAAATATGTGCATGCACTGAAATATCCACATACATGTGCATATGACTTAAGACAGTTTATGTGTCATCTGATGTTCACCTGTGAACCATGAATTAAAAACCTCTTGAAGACTAGCACAGGATAAGGGCAAGGGAAGATGGTGTATTCAGTCAGTCTGAGAGAAACATGTAGTGCTAGAATGTATTTGTTTGAATTCATAAATCTGAATGAAAGTGTCCAAAATATTAAATAAACCAAGAAAGAAACAAATGCAGCTTCATAGTCTGGTCTGATATGTTTGCAACCTGTAGATCTCTTGAATCTGCTTATTTTGATATAGTCTAACACCCTTCCTCCTCCCCCCCACACACATACTCAATAAAAAACCTAACATAGTGAACCCATAATGGGAGTGAGCATGGAAAGAATTCTCTCTGTGAGTCACTTTTGTTTCTGTTAAATTCTCAAACTACATATCATTGAGGATTTATCTTTTTTGTTCAGTTGGACAGAATCAGAAAAAAAAAAACTTGTGAAATTTTTATTCATTTATTTACACACACACACACACACACACACACACACACACACACATATATATATATTGCACTTGTTCTATGTTTGAGAGGGCAAATGTATGTAAGATTAGCCAGATTGCAGCTATAGAGCTTTGGAAAACCTGCTCTGTATGCATGCCTATTTTTAACCAAATTATATGTATTGGTGTTTGGACTCAGCAGAATTATGCCCTTTAAGTTGCAACCTCCTGGGTTTATCTGTCTCTGCCTTCCTTTCCTATCCTGCTCATGTTTGCATTACTTTAAGGTGTAACTTATCATTCCACTTGACCTCTCATTTCAGTTTTTCAGAGCAGTTTTAGATATTCTGCTGCTAACTATTCTCACAATTTCATTCCAACCAAATTATGTACCATTGCTCCAGTACTAGTAAAGAAGTTTTGTTCCAGGTTCTTACATAACCATTATGCCAGTTAATGAATATGAGTTTATAGGTGATGCTTAGGAAAACAAGAATTCTAATTTTTTTTAGTAATTGGTTTCTGAGCTTTATTTAAAAAGAAAAACCGGCCTCTTCTACTTCTTTATGTACCTTTAATTAAATCTATACCTAATGACATTTTAAATGTCCGTCTCAGTTTATTGAATAATACTTCGTTTTGCTAACTTAGTAACAAAGATCAGCTGATAACATATCTATTGATGAAAATGTAAATTTGAATAAAATATTACTTGGATTGTCTTCAAATTTGACTTATTTATTATTATAGTTTTGCATCTTCCCTATGAAGTCGGCTTTAACATTTTGCATAGTTTATTCTATGGGTACTTTATAAATGTAATTCATATATTAATATAAAACACAAATAAAAACAAAGCCTATTTAATCTTAATCTGTTGAGTTTTATGAATGTCATTTTTGGCCAGGACCCACATTCTAGATAGGCCTCTAAGACATGTAGTAATACCATACATATTTTTTTAAGTATTGAAAGCTCCTAAGTTTTTATCTTTGACTTAACTGGTAATACTTTTATATACTATAAAAGTATATGAAAAAGTATATGAAAATCTGTGGATTTTCATGAACTTAAGTAGCCAACCCAGTATATGTTAAAAGGCTTTGTCTTTGCAGTTGATTATGAGTGTTGGGTTTACTTTCTGCTGCTTCTCCTATTGTAAAAGTGTTGATCCACAAAGATCATGTCTATCATACTGTGTTTTAGATTAAAGCTAGCAGAGGCGAGTCAGGAATTTTTCTGACCAGATCCTGCCAGCAAAAAGAAATAATATTTCATGATATTGTCATTCTCACCTTGGATCTTGAAGAAGGAATGGTAGTGCACCTTTGAAACTATCATTTGTTTGCAGCATTTCTCTTTCTTACATGAAATTTATGGGTTTATATCAGTGTTTTGTAGAATGGACTGCAGTCTAAACAAGTTCCTTGAGACCTTTCAGAGTTTTTAAGGTCAAAACTTTTTATAACAATACTAAGACATTATTTACCTTTTTAGGTGTAGTGACTTTTGCACGGATGTTGCAAAAGCAATGTTCAGTAAAACTGCTGGTACCCAAATGTGAATTAGGACAAAGGCATCAGATTGTTCTAATAATCATTGTATTCTTCATTGCCACACACTTGTTAGGGAGTGGGAGAACCAACTTTATTTAATGATGCCCTTGATGAAGGAGTAAGAATTATAGTTTTATTATATTCTGACCCTTAAGTACACATACTTTTTAAATATTGTATGTGATAAAATAGGATATAGTCATAAAGCATTTCTACTTCATACTGAAGTACAATGATTATCTCTTGGAAAGGCCCCTGTGCAATTTGAGTCTCAAGCTGAATCAGCTGCTTTTTCATGGAAACCATTTTTATTGGAAAGAACAACGGACAGGCAAACTGTGGCTATTCAGACTGAGTATTTTGACAGGTATTGTCTAAAAAATGAATGAAATGAGCCTGTTACTTCAAGGAAAACAATTGACAATATGTGTGGTCAATGATCAAATTAGTGTTTTCAGGCAAAAATGAAGATTTTAAAAAATTTGTATCCATCACCATGAATTTGTCAGCTTCCCAATAATTAACTATTTTTTCTGATGAAAGCAGTGGTGACATTAACATGTGATTTTTATATTTATATTAGACTAGAAGCCCGGTGCACCCCTCTGCCTGCCTGCCTGATTTCCCCTAACCACTCATCTGCCTGCCTGAATCTGTGCATGGGTAGTGTCTGGCTGGCCCTCTCCAATCGGAGCCAGTAGGGCAGGCAAGCTGGCGGGGGGGTGGGGAGGGCGGGGGGGAAGGGTAGGAGACTGGGGAGGTTGGCTGGCCAGCTCCACCCCCTAGTCATACTCCCAGTGGAGGGGACAATTTGCATAATAGCGTTTTATTATATAGGATACAGGATGGGGCAAAAGTAGGTTTACAGTTGTGAGTTTGGGTAACAGTTTATTCTTATTTCTTTTATTATTATTTATTAATTACTAGAGGCCTGGTGCATGAAATTTGTGCACAGGGGAGGGAGGGTCCCTCAGCCCAGCCTGCACCCTCTCCCAATCTGGGACCGGGACTGCTGGCTCCTAATTGCTCGCCTGCCTGTCTGCCTGATCTCTCCTAACCACTTGCCAGCCTGTCTGATTGCCCCTAACCCCTCTGCCTGCCTGCTTGATTGCCCCTAACCACTTGCCAGCTTGTCTGATTGCCCCTAACCCCTCTGCCTGCCTGCTTGATTGCCCCTAACCACTTGCCAGCCTGTCTGATTGCCCCTAACCCCTCTGCCTGCCTGCCTGATTGCCCCTAACCACTTGCCTGCCTGCCTGATTGCCCCTAACCACTCTGCCTGCCTGCCTGATCGCCCCTAACAGCCTCTCCCTCGGCCCCCACCACCGTGGCTTCATCTGGCAGGACATTCAGAAGGTCATTTGGCTGTCTGGTCTAATTAGCAAATTACGCTTTCATTATTATAGATTATATTTTCCATATGAACAACTATAACCCTATTTTTGCCCCACCTTGTATAATTTATATTAAATGTCAATATTTAGAACATCTACATAACTCATACAGTACTAATATTTTCTAAGGTGAAAGATTCATGTGATCTGAAGAGAAATGAGAATATACTAATATTTTCTAAATGGCCAGTGCATGATGTTACAAAATCACACAAGATTAAAGAATGAATCCTTTCGAAGTATAAGACAACAGATTAATGTATTCTGATACAACAGAATACAAAACATCATTAGTATTGCTTCAATTTTCATGTTTCAACTTAAATTTAAAAGTCTAACACTTTGCTTTGAATTTTGATATAATATCAAAAGGAATATTCTTGATAATCTTAGAGGGTTCTTAAAATTACTCTATTTTCCAACTGCAAGTTTACAACACTAGATTTTCTTCAGATACTTCAGCTAAAACAATATATCACAACAGACTGTAGAAGCAGGTAAAATAATTTTTAGCTGCCTTCTATTAAATCAGACAGACATAAATGAGATTGTTAAAAATAAAATACAGTGTCACTTTACTTATCCATAGTCTTAGACATAGCTATCTTTATATACAGACAGTCCTCGGGTTACGTTGCACTCAACGTACGTCATTTCCTGGTTACATCCCCATCTCCCATTTATTTATTAAAAAAAAAAGTTCCGTCATTTCGATGTATGTACATATGTATTTTATGTTCTTTATTAGTTATTTACCACAAGTAAAGGTCAGAAATTGTTATCTTTCTTTTAAATTTTTTTTTACTGTTTCACTTCATTACTGCTGTGTATGTGCTCCATGTGAGTGATGTAAGTGCTTATGTAGGTGGGTTCCAACTTAAGGGCAAAAATCGCATTACGTCGCGCAGTAGGAATGGATGTCCGATGGAACGGATCTCCGACGTGCCCTGAGGACCTACTGTATAATAAAATAGAAAAGATTTTTAAGTTTTCATTTGTGGATTTCCTACTGTTTAGAAGTTAAATAGTTTGTAAAATGCTTAAGTGCTGGGTCAGGGAGTGTTGGCATCATCAGGAACCTTCTCTATAAAACATAGACAGTTTGTTATTGGTGGTCAGTTTGATCTTGGTATTTATCAACCTTCATTTGTAAAAACTGGCAAGGTAGATGTCCTAGGACTTGCACAACTAATATTCGCTAGCTGTCAGGGATATTGGCTGTTAGGAGTGACATAATTTTGAGAAATGTAACTTACTTTGACTTACAGACAGTATGCTGGCTATGACTATTCGCAACAAGGTCGCTATGTCCCTCCAGAAATGATACAGCCGCAGCAGCCCTACACCGGGCAGATTTTCCAGCCAACTCAGACATTTACTCCAACTACACCTCAGCCATTCTACGGAAACAGCTTTGAGGATGAGCCACCTTTATTGGAAGGTCAGATTGGTTGCAACACTTGATAGTATTTTATAGTATGCAGCTGGTTAGTAAAATAAATCTCAGTTTAGAGAAGTTGTCTTTTCTTTGAAAAGAATAATGTTTTAGAAAAAGGTTTCTGCTAAGTGATCCATTTTGAACAGATTATATATGAAACCTCATTGAGCCAGAAGGGACCAGATTTTTAATCTTTATAAAGTGATAATAAAGTATGTTAGTATATTAGCATTGACTTTCATTTCATATTGATTAAATTCTATCTGTGGAAGATATTAAAGGAAATGGCATGGTATTGATTATTCTATATGAAAATAAGCTGGCGGAACTAGTAACATCACTGAGAAGAATGGTGGTTTTCAAATTGTATTCCAAAACCCATAAAGCAGTAGTTCTGGACATTTTCTTTAGGGACAGGGGGAATTTGATACCCTTTGAAAGTATAATGAAAGCTTTGAATACACTTTCCAGACAAATGAACAAATAAAGACATAGTTTTGCGTACAATTTCATGGGGACTTCAGGTATTCCTGAAGCCCCAGATAAAAGACACCTTGCTATTAAACTTGTCCATATAATTTTTGCTATGCAGTCATAGCTGAGAGGGTCTGTTTCATCATATTCCTATCCTTTTCCAGCACAAAACCAGAAATTGGTTATTTGTGGGATAAGCACCTACTCAGTAAGGACTGGTTTTGAGGACTTTCCCAAATAGTAGTATCGGTATTGCTAGATCCTCTTTTAATGCTGGGTGTTTCATTTTGTCTCCTGTTCTAACATAGATTCTGGTAAACTAATGTTATATCCCAAATCCTAATTGATTTCCTTGTTTTCTTTTCTTTTAGAATTAGGTATCAATTTTGACCACATCTGGCAAAAAACACTAACTGTGTTACATCCATTAAAAGTAGCAGATGGCAGCATCATGAATGAGACTGATTTGGCAGGACCCATGGTTTTTTGCCTTGCCTTTGGAGCCACATTATTACTGGTAAGATTTTAGTTTCAGCTCTCAATGTGAGATTAAAGAACTCTCTAAATGTTCTACCAAGACTGCTTATACATCAAATCTTTGTTGTGTTCTGACTTGCTTGAATTGATACCTATTCATCATATCTCCATGGATAATAAATATAACATATTGAGAAATCATTTCTTGTTCCAATAAGTGATCCAATTGTTAGGGGAAAACAAAACAAAAAATAAATAAATAATGTGTGGCTTTGTTTCTTCAAAAGAATCCCTTCTTTTCAGAGATTTATAAAAAAATTTTAGCCTATTGCTCTTTATTTCCAGACTTTGGATAGTGTTTCCTTGGGATACTGGTGGTTATTTTTCTATATAAATATATATATTTTTAATTTCTTTATTGATTAAGGCATTACATATGTGTCGTTATTCCCCCATTACCTTCCACCCCCCATTCATGCCCTTACCCCCCTGTTGTCTGTGTCCATTGTATATATTATTTTGACTTTTAATGAATGGAAACATTAAAGAACAAGTTTTAGTCCCTATCTCCCACCTCCCTAAGAATGTTAAAACATATTGAAAATGAAAAGTTGTAAAGATAATTATTAATATTTGTTTTATATTTCAAATGTGTCTGAATTAGGAGAGATAAATGATGTAATGAATAGAAAATGTGGTTTTTAGTCAGAGCAGCTGGGCATGAACTCAGTACTCCTACTCTGTCCTTGAGCTCTGATAGATAATTCTGTGCTTTCCACCTAATAAGATTGTGAGAACACATTTAAAATTTTAAAACACTGTGCAAGTATGAGGGTTTATTATTACTATATGAACAGATTTAAATGAACTCAGCTGAGCCCTTCCAGACTTCTACATGTTTAATCAAGTATTTACAAATAAATATTTAGTCTAACAAAAATCCTGAGGATTTTTCCATTTATCATAATTTATAGAAGCATTTTTACAATTGAATTTTATATGTTAAAAATCTTAAAAAAAAAACAGTAACTTTTGAAGGCTTCTTTGAAGACTGATTCTAATGATAATGTGACCTGGATACAATGATACAATATTTGTTCACATAGCTTGACTAATGGTACGGTAACTGCAATTTACCTAGCCTTTACTGTCTTAATTTTTTGTTTGTTTATTTTTGATCAAAGGACTTATAAATCAACAATTTAGAAAAAGAAATAAAACAGTGCCTCTATTCTATTCCTCTTGCCTAGTTATTCAGTTCACTTTTCTTCTTCCCTCCTACAGAACCTTGGCTTCCTGCTTTTACTCTGGCTTTCATCCCCTAGCTCCTGTAACACATATAAAAAGAATGATGAAATTATTTCCACTGTTAAAAAGATTATGGCTGCATCTGCCAATGAGATTAAATTGCTTTGGAGCAGTTTTGGTGGAATTAGTTTTTTTTTAAATGATATTAGCTTTCCATTTGTCTCTGTAGTCTTTGCATAAAATCAGCCAGATGTCTTTTTAGAAATGTATTACTATACCATAATTTTATATCTATTTGTTGAATTCCATGCCAACTTTAAATACTAACTGGAAAATGAAAAACCAAATATTGGGAGGTGGATAGTTTAAACTTCGTGTGTGTGTGTGTGTGTGTGTGTGTGTGTGTGTGTGTGTGTATTTTAATTTGTTTGCTTGTTTTTTAGGAGGAGGGGAAGAGAGAAAGAAAGAAATATCAATGTCAGAGAGAAACATTGATCAGTTGCCTCCCGTACTCACCCTGACCAGCAACCAACCCCACAACCTGGGCACGTGCCCCGACCAGGAATCAGATGTAAAAGCTAATCTGTTCTGTGTTTTACTTCTCTGCATAAAGAGTTAAATACCTCTTTAGATTTTGATGCCCAGACCAGGAATCAGATATAAAAGCTAATCTGTTCTGTTTTACTTATCTGCATAAAGAGTTAAATACCTCTTTAGATTTTGATGCTCATAAATTGTGAAATGAGGGCAAAAAATTATTTTATTTATTTATGCATGCCCTTTGACCTGTAATCTTTTCTTTATCCTTAGGCTGGCAAAATCCAGTTTGGCTATGTATATGGGATCAGTGCAATTGGATGTCTAGGAATGTTTTGTTTATTAAACTTAATGAGTATGACGGGTGTTTCATTTGGTTGTGTGGCAAGTGTCCTGGGATATTGTCTTCTTCCCATGATCATACTTTCCAGCTTTGCAGTGATATTTTCTTTGCAGTAAGTATGATCTTTATTTTTGGTGTTGATTTACTAATTCTGTGTAATAGGATTTACCTCACTATAGGTTTGAGATAAATCACTGACTCTGTGACTGAGGACTGCTACATGCTCTTTTAATTGATGAGGAAACTGAGAATACATTTTAAAACCTTTTATACCATCTCTGATTTGACCTGTAATAAAGAATTTCACTAGTTTTGTGTTCACTTACCAGTGTCTGTAAATAATTAAACAGTGGTGATTGTGAAAGTAAATATTAAATTTAGTATGGAAAAGGTTAATTTGTTAAAAATTATATTTATTTTCTGATATCTTTAGACTATATCTGATTTTTTTAAAGATGTTTGGCATATATTAAGTGAGTGAATAGTAAACATATACTCTCTTTTTGGCAGTGTTTTAACTGAAAATGAAACTTTTTTTAGCACAAGGCTATTATTAGCCTACCAGAGGCCTGGTGCATGAATTCATGCATGGGTGGGGTCCCTTGGCCTGGCCGGCGATCAGGGCCATTACCCAGTCCTGATCGGGTGGCTGGCCAGGGAGAGGGACCACGGGAGATTGGCCAGCCACAGGAGGTTGGCTGTGGGAGTGCACTGACCACCCAGGGGCAGCTCCTGCATTGAGCATCTGCCCCTGGATGGTCAGTGTGCATCATAGCTAGGGGCCGGTCATCTGGTCGTAAAGGTCGCTTAGGCTTTTGTATATATAGATCATATTCTTAGATGTACTTGTAAGCAGCTTTAAATTTGTGTAATTTTTAGATAATAATTTAGGAAAGGTTAAAAAGTGTGAAAGTTCCTCCTCATGGCCAGTGGGCAGGGATCTCAACAGTGCAAGCTCCTCCTTGTGGCCGGTTTTGGACAGGACTAGTGAGCAAGCTTTATTTCACTTAGTAAGTTACAATGGAGCTTTAAGAGAAGAGCATCTATCAACTAGTTGATACCAGAGATTTCGCAAGTTGATGGCTTTACAGTATTCCTGCTTTGGATAAAAACACTTCAAGTTTTCAGTATAGACATTGCTTCATTCTTCTCACTTGTTAAGATTGATATATTTATATTTGAATTCTACAGAAGATATTTTCTACTTAAAACTGTTTTCCTACTAGGGATGATTTTGCTTCCAGGGGACATTTGGCAATACATGGAGACAATTTTGGTCACAACTCTTGGGGGCAAGGGGTGCTACTGAACATTCTCACAATGCACAGAACAGTCCCTACAACAAAAGTATATCTAGCCCAATGTCAGTAGTGCCAAGATTGAAAACCCTGGGCTAAAAGGAGCAAAATGTATTCATAAATGAATTTTTTTTATCACATTGTTCATTTATCCTCCTTGAATTCACTGCAAAGTACATTTGAACATTTGCGGGGGGGATCTTGATTATTTCTACAGATGTCTACATGTGGATTTAAAATGCTTTTTTAAAGACTTGCTTATTATATTCTTACGTAACTAATCTCATCTACTGTCTTTTTTTTTTTTTTTTGCCTTCTCGTTTTTTTTCTTTTTGGTTACAGAGGAATGGTAGGAATCATTCTCACTGCTGGAATTATTGGATGGTGTAGTTTTTCTGCTTCCAAAATTTTTATTTCTGCACTAGCCATGGAAGGACAGCAACTTCTAGTAGCATATCCTTGCGCTTTGTTATATGGAGTCTTTGCCCTAATTTCTGTTTTTTGAACTGAATTTATCTGGAATGTGGACATCATTGGGCCAAATACACAAAAAGGACTTCGAACTCTTAAACCGGACCAGCAAACTGCTACAGTGCAACTCTCACGCAGGTCTAACATTTAACTATTGGAGCAGTGGATGTAAACATTGATCTTTTGTTCATTTTTATAGAACTTTGGAATACTAGACTGGATTTACCTGCAGAGTGATTAGCTTTAAGTGTTTGTGCTTATACAAATAAGAAGTGCTATTTCCTCCCTGTTCCTGCAGCCTTTGAAAACAACGTTTTTCCTTAAATTATATTATGGTGTTTTTGATAGAATTTTTATCAACTGTGGGAAACTAACCACAGAGCTGATAATCTTTTTTAAAAACAACCAGGTCATAGTAAAGAAGACACAAGACTTACTGCAAAATATTTTTCCAAGTAATTAGGAAAAAAATCTGTATTCTCAAGTTGGATGCACTTCAAGCAAATAAATAATCGCAATATAGAGTTTATGACTTTGCACTTCAAAAATTTGACATTCCTTTCAGTTATCTCCTGGAAGTTTTGCTAAAATTCAACGATATGGAATTTCAGTCTGCCTTATTGTAGACGTGAAATGTAAACACCTGTTTAGATATTAGCATTAATTAGACCATAGTGATGTAGACTGACCACATTAATGCTTATAGTTGGATCTCCATGTTTCCCAGGAAAAAGAAAATCACTAACCTTTTTTGAAAAAAATATTTAAAATGTCACAGTTTCAGTATTGCAGATATCAATGTAAAGTGCATTTGATGCTTATTAAAATTTTCCCAATGAATTTTAACTGTGTTGTCAAGTTTACTTTTACTAAACTACTGTTCTCATTTTCTTTAAGTAGGGTCTGATTTTCATGTATAGTCCCAATTTATCCTAAGCTTTAAAAATAGAAGTCATCTAGTACATGATCAGAAAAAAAAGATTTAATGAAAAGCAATTTACTTGGAGTTACAACATTATTTCTTTGTATCAAACTTAAACATGGTTAATATTGTCATGCTCTCTTGCCAAATAATCTCTAAGAAATACTAAATTTTGTATATTGATTACAGGCTTTTTCTGAAGAAACTGCCTCAGTAGTTCAGTTATAGTTATGAGAATGGTGCTAGATGGAGAGGAAAATGTTGCCTTTTTAAAAAGAGATTTTTAGACTAAATAAAAAGAAATTCCAGGCTGACATAGTCATGGTTCTTTTTTAGAGCTGGCTTTTAGTAATGAAAGGTGGTTAAGATAAAACATTTCTTATAAGAAGATAATGATTTTTTATCTCTGGAGTCATATGAATATGTTTTCTTCATTAAACTTTATGATCTTGAGAAATATACTCAGTAATAATTGGTTCATGGCTGGGTTTTCAAATTTACAAAATTGTTTCAGAATAAATTTTTTTAATTGATTTTTTTTTTAGAGACACGAAGGGTGGGGGGAGAGAGAGAATATTGATCAGAATCAAACCCACAACCTTTTGGAGGACAATACTCCAACCAACTGAGCAACACCGGCCAGGGCTAGAATAATATTTTCTACTAGATAGATGCTTGGTGCACGGATTCATGCACTAGTGGGGTCCCTTGGCCTGGCCTGTAGGGATCAGTGGACCTCCGTGCCACTGTAGCCCAGCCTTACCCACCAGCCTGGTGGGCTCCAGCCCGCTGTCCCATTGATCCTGCATAGCACGAAGTAGTGCACGAAGTGCCAGGCGGCCAGGGAGGAACCCAAGCCCAGGCCAGGTGCTGTGCTGCTCCCGCTCATCCTGGCCCTGCTGTGCCTGCCACCAGCACTTGATAGGCTTCACTGCTGCTCCGCGCACCCGTCCTAGGGCGATACCCATGGAGCAGATGGGTTCGCGCCCAGTCAGTCCAGATGCCAGTCCCAATCCTGGTCCCGGTCCAGATGGGGGAGGGGCGCACACCGCCACAACTGTGCTCATCAGCCATGAACCCAGCTCTGGTCCCTGTTGGTCAGCCGAGCGGTGCTCCCCACTGTGGGAGCACACTTGACCACCAGGGGGCATCTCCCCCATGGTGGTCAGTGTGCATCATAGCTACAGGTCAACTGGTCACTTAGGCTTTAATATATATAGGTTGTAATCCTTGCATGGTATCTTTTTTGCCTTTTTCAGTTATGAGTTTTATAATTCTTATTAAGGCAAATGTAATGATCACCTTATGTTAATACTAGGTAGTTCTTCCTAATGAACAGGGTAGATGATGCTTTGGAAATTAAATTCTCTCACCGTTGGTTAGACTTAAGACAACAAGTCTTCAGCCAGATTCCCAAATGGATCAAGTTGTGTTTTCTCTTTTTATCTGTTGAGAGACAGTGTATCAGTTTTTAGAGTATGCATAAACATGATTGGACATGTTGTGTGTGTTTTGCCTCTCTGACCCCCCAACAAAGTAATTTTTAGTTTAAATCAATGTTGTAGAGATTTTTGTTTTGGGTTGTCTTTTATTTGACTCCAAAATGATTAGGTGCAAAACTATTTTATATTTAACTTGTTATTCTATCAAAACAGCCATAAAGTAGAGTTGCATTTAATGCAAGAGTGTAGTTCTAGAGTTTGCTAGGTTACATGAACTGTCATGGATAGACAAAATTTCCCTTATAAAGTTATCTTTAAAAACACAGTATATGTAATCATGTTTATGCATACTCTAGAAACTGATACACTGTCTCTCAAAAAGTTTATTATATGGTAACTTTTTTTTCACTAGCATTGGAATAGATTTCTGTTTTTCTAGTTAAAATCAGGTAGAGCATCTGGCTTGCTTTTAGGACCTATTTTATGCAAAAACAAACATAGACCTTTTAATACTAGAGACACTCTCAGATAGCTAACAGCTCACCCAATGATTGTCACTGAGTAACTGAAACTATTTGTTACTTATTGCAGGCATACATGTATGCCAGCTCATGTAGTTGATTTTTCGTATGATATAAATGTAATGTTACCAATGGGTCTTTTCAAGATCTGTCTGTATAGTAGGCTTGTAGGAATAGGCATTCTTCAGGTATAGTTGTAAAGGTAATGCAAAATTCTATAAAACCTAAATTGCTAACTATCCTGATATTGGACATTTAATTAGAGAATTTTTAAAAATGTATCTTATTACATGATTTTTGGTAGATTGTAAGTACTGTGTACTTAACATTTTGCAAGTATGTATTTTTTTTAAATTTCTTTATTGATTAAGGTATCACATATTTGTCCTTATCCCCCCATTCCCATCCCAAATCCCTCCCCACGCATGCCCCCACCCCCCTGTTGTCTGTGACCACTGGTTAGGCTTATATGCATGCATACAAGTCCTTTGGTTGATCTCTCCCCCTTACCCCCACCCTCCCCTACCTTCCCTCTGACGTTTGACAGTCTGATCAATGCTTCCCTGTCTCCGGGTCTGTTTTTGTTCATCAGTTTATGTTGTTCATTATTTCCCCTAGATGAGTGAGATCATGTGATACTAGAAACACACTTATAAGAACCGAAAATGGGACAAGCAATAATGGTTATGCTGAGAGGCAAATGAATCAGTCTGTAGTGAGTTTCTTTCTGGGCCAACAGTTCTTTTGAGTCCCAATTTCAATGTCAACCAGTTCCTTATGTGTACATGTCAGCAATGATATTTCAGTTCTGGATGGTGGACAACTGGTGGTAATGCAGGTCCGACCCTCTCTGGTTTGGTCCTGGGCAACCTGCAGCGATGCACAGCTGCTGACTGCTAGAATGGCAAGGCGTCATCAGCGTCTTCCATCTCTGGACTGTTTCTCTTCTGTCTTCATGGCTGGAACAGTCCTGTCAATTCCTCTCTGTTGCAGGAATCCACATGGTCTTAGAGTTGTTTTCTGAAAATATACAAACATATTCTCGACCAAAAGTTAATAAAGGAATCCTTTCTATAAATTTGACTTGGGATCCTTTTTCATTTTTTACCCAAACAATTTTCCTTTGGCTTGTTTTGACACCATGTGTGTTTTTCATGGGTGTCTTGCTGTTAGCATTTCAAATGAAAGTAAATTTTCTAAAGTAAAAATTTTCTAGATGTAATTTACTTACAAGATATTTTTCCTTACATGATATTCTTCTACTATCCCCCCTTTTTTGATTTAAATATTAGGAGGCTTTTGGAAATTTTATAATATAGTTTTGATAGCTTTTAAATTTTAATTTTTTGCACTAAAAAATGACTGCTTTAGGTTCATTACATGTTACACAATTTTACCATGAGATGAACTACCAATAAAAAAATTTAGTTAACACTTTAGGAACAACTTTGTCCAGTACTATTAATTTTTCTAGAATATTCGCTTATTTCAATTAGCCAATTTAAATTAGTCTGAGAACTTAACTACTATTTTACTGTCAAATTTAATACTCTAACACCAATCTTATTTTACCCTGTAAATATTAGTGGAAAGGATTATTTGCCTTCTTGAGTAGGCCCTGAGCATTTGTGGTGCTAGGGTGGATTTAGACATCGAAAACCCACTTCCCCCACACCATGGGTATAAGACAACTAAAACAAGTCTTGTTGCAGTGAGAGGGCAGCTGCTATCGGCCAAGTCTCTGTTGCCTGGGTCCCGAGTTGAGCTGGACATGGGAAGCGAAGCAGCCATGGGGGCAGAAGACCTCCCCCAGAAGGGGTGAGGGTTCAGGCCCCTGCAAAGTTGCCGGGGGGGGGGGGGGGGGAATTGAGGGTCTATGCCCCACCTCTGTTGACCCCCAAGTTCTCTCCTGATGGCCCCTCTGCAACTGTGCCTGTCTTAGGTTGTTCCTTCCATGAGGAATCTTACCTGTCTCTGGCTAACCAGCCATCCTCCGGGGCCAAGCAGGGTGATGTGAGGTTCAGTTCTGTCTCCTTGGTAGCCTATGCCCCCGTGGCCTCCATGCCCAAAATCTGCCTTGGGATCCCCTTGCCTGCTGGTGGGGCCCTGGCACTGATCACATATGCAAGTATGTATTTTTAACCTTAATAGTTATTGCTCAACTCAAATGTATTCCAAAGCTAAGTAAGAATAGTTATTTCTAAAGTAAAAATTATGCAATTATGTTTGTAGTACTCATTACCTACAAAAACAAAGCCTTTTGCCCTGAGTAGTGTAACTAATTGGTTAGAGTGTCGACCCATGTACTGGAGGGTCTTGGGTTCGATTCCTGGTCAGGGATGCTGCCTTGGTTGAAGGTTTGATCCTTGGCCCAGTCAGGGAGCGTGCAGGAGGCAAACAATCGATGTCTCTCTCTGTCTGTCTCTGACTCTCTCTCAGACTCACTCTTTCTCTCCCCCTCCTCCCCTCCTCACCCCCCTACCTTCCTCCCTTCCATTCTCTTAAGAATCTTGGAAAAAAGATCCTTGGGTGAGGATTAACAAAAAAGATTTTTTTAAGGAGTCCTTTCTGAAATTAGATACTTTTCCCCCATATAAATGGAAGAATTTAGAATTTGGGGCAAAAAGAGAACTGTAGAAATTAGATTACCTGGACCTAATCATGGAGAATTATGGGAAATCAAGACCACATTTATATTTTTGCCTGTTGCCATATAGAGCAGATCTAATGTCATGATGTAGACAATTTGTGTAGTTTTTCTGTTGGAGAAAAAAAATATATATTTATGACAGTGTTTAGCTTTTCATAATATAGGGCCAAAAGTTTTCCAAAAAATCTTGCATGTTTCATATCACAGCATGAAGACCACTTACCAAAGAATAGCACTGGGTCTTTAAAGCACTAGCTAGAGCATGCTTGCTTCCTATGCAAATTCCAAATTATCTCAATTTTTATGTTTTTTAATTTCTTTGGAAATGAAAGTGTACATTATTCCTAAGCAATTTTTTGGTATTTAATGATAGGCTTGTTTTAACATGAATTGAAGAATGAAACATTTAGAATCAGGCAAAAACATAAATACTATTTCAAAGATAGTTATAGTAGTTAATGAGTTTGTTTTTAGGAATATTTAGGATTTGGGGAAGGAGTGGCAATAACAAGATATTACAGGTTATTGGAAGTTTCCTAAAGAATTGTTGCATATGCTTAAATGAATAGGTAAGCGATCTACCATTAGCTTATTAAGCATATAGTGTTTACATTCAAACAACCTAAATAAAGCCTATCCTCACTGCACTCTCTACAATTTAGGCTGTTATTACTGTACATCATCAATGAAGAAATAATTGATTTTTAATTAACTTTACTGCCACCATCCAAATTATTGAAGTTTGAATTTTGGTACATTACTATTACTTGAATTTCAGTAAGTACTTTGTTCAGTAATAATTAAATACCCATTTATAAGTGGGCAATAGGTAAAATGAAACATTAAATATTAAATTGTTGATTTCTAGGGATTGGCAGAGTAGTTAGTCAAAAGTGTTTTATATTATTAATGAATGTGCATCTCATTGGTGACCATAAAATGTGAAGAATAAATCTGGTAGTATGCAGTTCTGATCTTTGCATCACAGATGAGAGACTATTTCTTCCACCCTTATGCACAAAGTTCCTATTCTAGTTAATGAAGAACATTGTCTGCTGATGGAGCACAATGTCCTGTATTTGTGAAAATAAATTAAAATGATGACATACTCAAATGAAGACTAATTAAATATAGAGCTGTTCTAATTTAAAAGCACGAATACTTTCTTGAGCACATTAGGTTCTAAAAATCGGATATTACATTTTTTTGTGAGCTTAACTAATTAGGCTTACCTTGCATTATAAATTTGGTTTATTTCTGAAACTACCACTAAATCTGCTGATAGCTTGCAGGGTGATTAATTATGCATTAAGATGTTTTAAATAGCTTTTCAACACTTTTACAAAAATAATATTTAAAATGAAACAAATGAAATACTCAAGAGGCTTAAGATGCTTCTAAAATTATACCTATTTGGCTTAACTTTGATTCTCCCAGAAGCTGAGAAAGCAATATGGTCATTTCATTTTTTCCTCCAGGAAAATATAGTTTAAATGAATGACTTTTGTAAAATTTAGTGACACATTTGCTTACAGGTTTTGGCTTTGTGATCTTTGATAATATTGTAGTGCTTGTTAGAGTATTTTCTTGAGACAATCAATGGTTTAAAAGCCCTATGGTTTTTTATGTTTTAATTTTCAAAATAGGAATGTATTTTTCTGATTACACACCATCATTATGATAAAAAATAATACCTCTAAATGGCAATAAAAAAGAGTGTATTATTGTCTCAATATGGATGACCCTCAAAAACATTGTTATTTTTTTTAAAAAGCCATGTATGAAAGATCACACATGATTCAATTTATATGAATCACCAGAAAAGGCAAATCTATAGAGACAACACATTTGTAATTGCATGGACGTGGAAATGACTACGCAAGAGCTGAGGGGAACTTTGAGTGATGATGGTTGCATAACTAAAATCATTAAAGTGTACACTTAAGCCCAGCTGGTGTGCTCAGTAGTTGAGATTTGACCCATGAACCCAGGAGGTCAAGATTTGATTCCTGGTCAGGGCATATGCCCAGGTTGCTGGCTCAGTCCCCATTAGGGTGTCATGCAGGAGGCAGCCGATTGATGATTATCATCGTCGATGCTTCTATCCCTTTCTCTCTGAAATCAATAAAAATATATTTGAAAAAAATATTTCCACCCCCAAAAATCAATTTCCCAACTCTCATATACCATAGCAACCACTAATTATTTTCTGTTTCTGGATTTGATTACACTGGGCATCTCATATAAATAGAAGCATAGGATGTAGCTTTTGTTTCTGGCTTCTTTCAATTAGCACAATGTTTTCAAAGTCTTGTTTGTTTCTTTTTTTATTTATTGATTAAGGTATTACATATGTGTCCTTATCCCCCATTGCCCATACCCCCGACTCATGCCCTCACCCCCCTGGTGTCTGTATCCATTGGTTAGGCTTATATGCATGCATACAAGTCCTTTGGTTGATCTCTCCTCCCTTACCCCCACCCTTCCCTACCTTCACTCTGAGGTTTGACAGATTGATGTTTCTCTGTCTCTGGATCTGTTTTTGCTATTTTTTTAAACTTAGCAATCTATTATGGGTATTATTATATATATTGAACATAGGAATGTACTTCATTCTTTTTAATAGCTGGATATTATATGAGCAGAGTCTAATTTATTTTGGCAGTCTCCTGTCACTGAACAAGTAGGATTTTTGTACCTTTTTTAAAATATTGGTATTGGTATCTTTCATTATTAGACTGTCACATTTGCTTTTAATGGTGCTCAGGTTGATAATCATTTAAACTCAGAATTTAATCCTAAATATTTCAGTAAATTTATTCCCTAATGGTTCTGTTCTGTGTGAGAATAGTTTTCTGTGATTTGTTGAAACAAGTAAGTCATATCTATATTCACACAAGGCATTGCTCTTTGGTGCTCAGTGATATCAGCATTTTTACAATACTCTGAAGCAGTAGAATGTGAATATTGCTAAAAGCAGCAATTTTCAACTTTTTTCATCTCATGGCACAAGTAAACTAATTACTAAAATTCAGTGGAAAACCAAAAAATACACTTGTTGCCGATCTGACAAAAAAATAAAGGTTTACAGTAATTTTGATTCACATAGGATAGCTATTGTGTTGGCTGTTATTTTTTTATTTATTATTAATATTATAGAGAGGAAAAACATTGATGGGAGAAAGAAACATTGATCAGCTGCCTCCTGCATGTCTCCCTACCCACAACCTGGGTATGTGCCCTGACCAGAAATCGAACCCTCCATCTTTCAGAGTATGGGTCAGCACTCCAACAAACTGAGCCACATTAGCCAGGGCAGCTGATGTCATTCTTTTTTATTTGACAATCTGAGAGAAAAGAGGTCAGTGTCTCTTAGACAGGTATTGCATATTTCAAAAATTCTTGTGGCAAAGGTATGCCATGGCACACTGGTTGAAAATCACTGGCTAAAAGGACTATGTCATACTCAGACCTCAAATTACTCCCACCTTAGAAGGGAAGACTTCATTCAAAGGAGCTGCCTTTCTTTTTTTCTTGCCCTTTTAGAAGAGTCATTCCAACAGTGTCATTTATAGGTCACTGTTTTTACATAGCTTAAAAAAAAATTCTGAACTGTGCCCATTTTTAATTTCTCTTTGAGCGGGTCAGTATGGCCATAGGCGGGCGACGGAGGCGGGGACTCTCCCGCGGCTGGGGCGGAGCCAAAGCCGTGGAGCCCCGGCTGCCGGGCTAGGGAGGACCGGCGCCCCAGCGCCCGCAGCGATGTGTCGGGCTATGCGCGCCGCCCGGGCATCTCCCCGCTGTCCCGGCTCTGCAGCCTTGTCATTCCGGACGATTTTATCTACGGAAAGGGGAAGGGCACTAAGCCAGGCCCACCAGGAGCCCAGGAGATACACTTTGGAGACCAGAAGCTAGCGGACCTGGAAGAGGCAAACCTGTTCTCCTTTAAAGAGTTTCTGAAAACCAAGAACCTCAGCCTGCTGAAAGAGGACGCGGACAACAGCCGGCTCCACTCGCAGGAAGCCAGGAGGCACTCCCTGGGCCTCGACTGCATTTCTCCGCCTTCCCAGCCCGTGGGCTTCGGCCTGGAGTTCCAGCAGCCGTTTTTCGAGGACCCAACGGGAGCTGGGGACCTCCTGGATGAGGACGAGGATGAGGACGGCTGGAGTGGCGCCTACCTGCCGTCCGTCCGCAGTGGAGCAGACCCACTAGAGGGTCTCAGCCAGCGCGTCGCCCTGCAGCACGTACATGTCCTTCTCCAGCCCATCGGAGGTGGCAGGGCCTGAGTCCCTGGTGGACACTGAGTGACTCCAACTCCCGGGTCTCTCCCGTGGGAGCCCCAGTGCAGACTTTGCCGCCCACGGAGAGTGTCTGGGGGACAGGCACCTTCGGACGCTGCAGATCAGCTACAAAGCCCTGAAAGACGAGAACTCGAAGCTCAGGAGGAAGCTGACGGAGGTGCAGAGCTTCTCGGAGACGCAAACCGAGATGTTGAGGACGCTGGAGCCGAAGTTAGAAGCAAAAATGATCAAGGAGAGTGACTACCACGACCTGGAATCCGTGGTCCAGCAGGTGGAGCAGAACCTGAAGCTGATGAAAAAACGTGCGGTAAAGGCGGAAAGTCACGTCATGAAACTGAAACAAGACATAAGCTTGCTCCAGACGCAGGTCTCCAACTTCAAGAGGGAGAATGAGGCCCTGTGCTTGGGCCAGGGCACCAGACTGACGGTGGTGAAGCAGAACACGGGCGTGGCCCCGCATAATCTGCGCATGGTCATGAGCAACGTGCACACCTCCATCAAGCAGCTGGTTTCTGGAGCTGAAACACTGAACCTTGTTGCTGAGATCCTTAAATCTATAGACGGGATCTGTGAAATCAAGGAGGTCGGGGAGGAGGAGTCTTGAGAAGCTTCTAGTTCGCAGCTCTGTTTACATCCTGCAGTCATCGCTCCCTGGATGTGAAATGCCAATGTGTCTTTAAATAGGCAGTCTTCCCAGAAAAGCTGTTTATCGCGAGATGCTACTTTCATGACTGAGAAGAGTATTATTAGTTCTGCAGCGAGGAGCAGTGGAGCTAGTGAGTGTCCCCGAGGTTTCTGTCCATGCAGCCCTTGCTCCCGGGTGAATCCCTGCAGTAAGACATGACCCAGTGGAAGACGTGTTTATGAAAGCCACCGATGGTTCTAAGTGCTGAACCTGGGAACAGCAGTTCTGTGATACGAGTCTTCCATTCTTATTCCAGAACACTCACTCTAAGATAAGTTCGAACGATTGTGCTTGATTTCACAAGTAAAGGAAAACACTAAATGAGCCGAAATCAAATGATTGCCTTGGACAGGGCCTCGTGCCCTTTTGCCTTTGCTCAGTGCCCCTCTGGCTCAGTCCACCCCGGCAGCCTTCACAGGGGCGGCCCTGCGACTGGCGGCCTGAGTGTGGGCACCCCAGATGGTTGGATGCTGCTATCCTCCTGTAGGGACCAAGGTTGGCACGGATTCTACACTGTGAAAGCCATCGAAACGCACCTCTTTAGGGTGCGTTTGAAAAAATGTTTTGTATGGAGGGTTTTGATACATGTTCCAAGCGGCCTTTTGTATAATGAAGTCGAATCCAGAGGACTTGCAGAGCCTCCTGGTAACACGAGCCTCCCGCTGCTGTTCCAGCCGCTTCTGACGGAGGGAGGTGTGACATGCACTCAGTGCCTTGTGGCTGTTTCTGCAGATGTTGTTTTTTAAAATAAATGTTCCCTCCTGTTCAGATTGACAGCTTTCTTAATAAATACTAAAATGCAAAAAAAAAAAAAAAAAAAAAAGAACTTAGTCATTTCCGGGAATCCCTAATACTTTACTCAGGTATGCTTTAACTGAATCAATACTCATTGTTAGAGATAAGATCAAAAGTATCATATAGAACTGATAGTGGCTGTGTTCAAATTAGACCTGTTACCCAATTTGTTCCTATTTAAATTCCCAAGAGTTACATTTTACCATAGCAGCGGTTTAAAAGCAGACTGAAATCAGCATGTCTAATTCAGACATCTGCAGATAAAAGTTTACTTTATAAATTTTAAATTTGTTCCTTCTGCTTTTTTGTTTGGATGGGGTTGTTTGTTTGGAGGACACTTGATTTTTTTGGCATCTATACTAATAACGTCTTCCAGGCGTCCTTCCTGACAAAGCCGGAGGCATGCCCCTCGCCCAGGCGGCCCTGCCCCCCAGTGGGGACTCCCACCCTAATCCCAGCGTGGCCGGCCTGCAAACCCCTGGTGACCCCTTGCCCAGGCTGGCCCCGCCCCCAGCAAGGAACCCCACCCCAGCTGGGGGTGGCCCCTCACCCAGGCCAGCCCTGTCCCAGCGGGGACCCCACCCTGATTGGGGCAGGCCATTGGGCCCTGCCCAGGCACTAGGCCTCTATCCTATATAATATGCTAATTGACCCTAATGGCAGAACCAGTCACTATGAGGTGCACTGACCACCTCTTGGTCCCTTCCCGGGGACCTCAGGCACCAATCACTCAATGGTGAATGGGGAACCAGGGGTGGGTGGCAGCGGGGGGCGGGGCCAGGTGTGAGTAGCTGGGGAAGATGGCCCTGATCGCAGGCCAGGCCTAGGGACCATGCCCGCCCACAAATTTTATGCGCTGGGCCTCTAGTTCTATTTATAATGTCCTATGACCTGTAAGTAGGCTTGCATTTTTAATGCACTTTTTAAAAAAATTGATATTTCTTATTGCTTAAATGTGGTACATTTTAATCACTACATGAGCAAGCATATTGAACAACATCCCCTAGCTTACATAAATGCCAGTGTCTGTCACAGTTTAAAACATAGGCTCAATTTTTACCACCTCTTTAGACCATATTCTATTCTGACTCTGGCCTGGGTCACACTTTTCCTAGTGGGATAACATGGTTTTCACTTTTTCTATAAAAGATGCAGTCATTTCTCTGGTTTCATAAGAGATTAATCTGCATCTCCAATGAAATGAATGGTGTTTAAACATGGCTAGCTTTGATCATCTGCTTTGAACCAAAGATAGAATTTAATATTTGACATGAGTCACACTGATTTTCTGTTTTTATTCATACTGCAAAAATAAGAGAGAATCATTTATGAAGAAACCATGGAGCCAGGACTCAGCTAGAGGCAGAATGGGAATTGAATGAAAAATAAGAAAGTTAAGACTGAACTGAAGACAATAGAGGGGAGTCTGGAGTCTTAGCCAGCAGAGGAAAGGTTAGAGAGATTGTGCTAAGATGTGCTAGAGAATTTGTTTCAGTGCTTATATAAACACTGCTATAAAATTTTAGTCTATCAAATAAAGCCTATTTACATGGTGTAAAAGCAGTCAGGACTAAAAGTAAATCACACAGCAAGTAGAAAGGTGTAACTCTTTAAATCAATTTTATAAAGAAACTCAATTTTATAGCAGTTTTAAATACATATCTATATATCACAAGGCAATTCTTGCTGATATTAACATGTTTGCAAACCTCAAATCCATTTAAGCCCGAGGGTTGGGAAATTTTTCTTAGCCACTAATTTAAATTGCTGATGCTGCAGTTAGCTTGGGTCTTTTTGTTCTCTCCTTATCAGAGATGGGATCAGGTCACCATCCTTAAGACTAAAGCAGGGAACCTGTGGTCCCTGGCCAAGTTGTGGAAGAGAGTATCCATTCACTGCAACTCTTGGGCTTCATTCCACCATCCCCCTAGGCTGAGTGTGCTCCTGCTGCTGGTACTACTACAAAAATAAATTCTTCCACATTGGCATTTATAATGTTCTCATTCAGAGAAGAGCTTGTGAATTGAAACATTTAAAAAATTAAAAATCCTATATAATAAAAGCCTAATATGCAAATTGTCTTGACCAGGAGTTTGACCACTCGCTATGATGTGTGCTGACCACCAGGGAGTGGTGTGGAACATGGTGGGCATCGGCGACGCGGCACTGGCAGCAGGAGGCAGTGGAGGCGCTACCGGCCCCGATGGGCTGCGACAAGAGCGGGACTGCGGCAGGATGGTGGAGCAGGTGAGTGGGCGGCACCAGGCCAAGGCGGGTGTGAGTGGGGACTGATTGCCCCACTGATTGACATTTCCATTACAGAGAAAGGGCAAATAGCAATATTAAAATATTTCTTCTAATTATTTTCCTTGCAATGTGCATGCATCCATGCACCAGGCCACTAGTAAATAAATAAGAAAAGAAAAAAACTCAAGGACACAGATAACAGTGTGGTGATTGTGGGGTGGGGGGTGAGGGAAGGAGGGCATATGGAGTCTGGAGAGGTGGAGGAGAATTTAAGGAAAAAATATCTCATTAAAATTCTTATATTGACTATATGTTAAAATGATAATAATTTTGATATATAGGGTAAATATATTATTAAGTTTAAAATGAAATGAAAGAGATATAAAAGGTAGGCAGTTTATCTTCATTTTAAAGAGAAACAATATAGTTAATGCCTAGAATATGGGTTCTATCCCTATCTCTCTGTCTCTAACCATTTGGTGTCTTACCCTAGGCTTCTGTTTATATCTATTTGAATTTTAACTGACTCTAATATGGAAAGGAGATGTATTTGTAGCATTCGTTGTGCTTATCAAAGTTTTATGTTGCCTGGTCTCGGTTCTTTTAACAAAAAAGCCAAAGAACCAAATATTTCATCCTTAATTGATATATTGGATATCGTTTTGCAAGCCATATGGAGAAGAATACAGACCTTGCTTGAGGTTGTCCCACCTTTCCTCAGTGAGCTTTCCCATCAAATGCAGTTTAAAGCCATTAAAGTGCCCACTGTGAACAAAGTCCTGCTTTTGGCTTCCTCCTTAGAAACAGAATATTCTCTGCTCTAATGCTTTATTTCCCCCACCCCCACAACTTATTTTCTTTTCTGATGGCCCTTGGACTCTTCTCTTAATCCCTTCCACATTCTTCACATCTTCCTTTAATTGTATAGCCCAGATAGGGACATGCATATTTCATGTATCTGATGACAAACGTATAACAGTGATCTCACATTTACTTCTTTTTATGTGGCTAAGAATGACACATTTCTTGCATACTTTTGAACTGAGAACTGAGAGTGAAAAATACCTATCTTAACACTAGCCCTGCTCATAATTTAGTGAGACCTTAAGTCATTTTTTTTCATTTTAGTTTTTCTCTCTATAAAATTAAGTTATATTCGATTATCTAAACCATTTCAATTCTGAAATATATATGTCACTTTTAGATATAATATGGGCTGTATATGTATGTTATATACAGGGTGGGGCAAAAGTAGGTTTCCAGTTCACATAGGAAATAATACAATAGTAATAATAATGCAAGAATAAACTTTTACATATTCATAACTATAAGCCTACTTTTGCCTAATCCTATATAATATTATACATTTATATATAAAATATAAATATGCATATGACTTTTATAGTGGTAATAAAATCTCAATCATATTCAAAATCTATATTGATAAAGTATTTCCAACATATATTCTAATTGTATCAGGCTATATGAAAGTGTATATATATATATATATATATATGTGTATATATATATATATATACATATATATATGAATATTTTCTTTGTTTAAAAGCATGCACACGCACACACACACACATTTCTCATCTGGCAAAAATATTAAGTGAGAGGATTAATGACTAGATGCTCTTTTCCAGACCTCTTGAATTGATTTGAAGAAGTTTTAACCATGCCTTAGAAAAAAAGTCTAATTCTGCCCCAATAACTCATAATGTAATTTTGGCTTTTAAATATTTTGTCCTTCTAGTCTAATTGCATTGAAAAAGATTATTAAGGAGGCACGTCTCCATAGGTCAGAGTTTTTATTCTACCATTAAAGTAATTTCTTCTTTTTGGTTCATCAGTGTCCCTTCAAGCTGATAAAAATAACCTAATTCACTCTGAGGTACCAAGGACTTCCACCTGTATGATCACTGGCCTCCTGGGGTATAACATGTCCTTTCTCAAAAACTCAGTAGCCATTTCCTTAGTTCAATACCTAAAATGTCCAAATAAAAGCTGAGCTCCTCTTAAGGAAAGCAATTATATTCATTTTAGCAATCTGGGAAGTGCAGGAAAAACCAGCATGGCTTTCAAAAGGCAATGCCTATAAAGGAAAGGGACATATTTAGATTCATTATTTATAAATTTGATCTTCATAATATATAATATATATAATGAGATTTTAAAAATTATAATACCAATAAATACCCATGCACCCTACCTCTATGTTGAAATGTAAAGACATTAAGTAGAGTTGAAATGCCCTGTGTATATTCTAATTGCAGCCCACCTTCTCACCAGATGTTACTATTTTTAAAAAATATATGTTTTTATTGAGTTCAGAGAGGAAGGGACAGGGAAAGAGAGATAGAAACATAAGTGATGAGAGAGAATCATTGATCTGCTTCCTGCATGCCCCCCCCCCCCCCCCCAATGGGGATCAAGTCTGCAACCTGGGCATGTGCCCTTAACCAGAATTGACCCCAAGACCCTCCAGTCCACAGGCCGACAACACTTTATCCACTGAGCCAAACTGGCTAGGGCATCACCAGATGTTACTATTATTCTGAATTTTACAGTTATCATTCTTACCATTTCTTTATATTTTTTACCATGTGTGTGTCTAGCCTTAACCAATATAGTATTAGCATGTTTTTGACACTCATATAAATGGTTATCTTTCTGTAACTTGCTCTTTTCTCTCATAAGTTTGTGAGATTTAGCTGTGTGATTACTTCATGAAGCTCTATTTACTAGTATGTACAATTCCATTAATATATTGCAATGTGTGTGGCCGAAGCCGGTTTGGCTCAGTGGATAGAGCATTGGCCTGTGGACTAAAGGGTCCCAGGTTCAATTCCGGTCAAGGGCATGTACCTGGGTTGTGGGTACATCCCCAGTAGGGGGTGTGCAGGAGGCAGCTGATCGATGTTTCTAACTATCTCTCTCCCTTCCTCTCTGTGAAAAATCAATAAAATATATTAAAAAAAATATATATATATATATTGCAATGTGTGATTCATTTTCCTGCTGGTGGACATTAATTTTGTCTTCAGTTGCTTGCTTTTACAAACAATGGTCTGTAAACAGCCCCGTGCATGTCTTCTTGTGTGCATGTGTGCAAGCTTTTTCTAGGGACCCAAGTAGGGGTGGAGACTACATCTTTTCCTCTATGGTTTGTGTCTGTCTTATCCCAAAGCCATAAAAGCAGCCTCAGTATTTTCTTCTAAGGATTTTAAAGTTTTGCTTTTCACATTTACATATTTGTGACCCACTTGGTATATAAAATATCCTCCCCCCCCCATGCATCACCACTTTTTTCACCTTTTATTTAATCCCTCCAGGTAAGGCACTAATAAGCTAACCATAAGGCATTTTTCTAGGTTAGTCCTAAAAAGAATAGAATGGGGGAAAACCCTTTTTTCCCCTTTAAAGAAAATAATCTCCCTTTAAAATTTGTCTAACTTTTCCTCCCTCCTCTAGGCTCATTCTCTCAGTTCTCACTTACATGGAGTTGGCTTCATGAATAGAAAACATATGTCTTAGAGGAAGCAGTACCTTGGGGTAGTATGATTTCCTATCTTCTAAACAAGAGGTCAGTAAACTTTTTCTGTGAAGGGCCAGATAATAAATGTTAGACTTTGCAGATCAAGAGGCAAAATCTTGATGACATATATAATATACTAGAGGCCTGGTGCATGAAATTCATGCACTGGGTGGGTGACTCTCAGCCCAGCCTGCCCTCTCTCACAGGCTGGGAGCCCTCAGGGGATGTCCCACAGTCTGGCCATAGCGGCTCAGAGCACGCCCCCCTGGGCGGATCTGCTGGGAGCCTTGCTCTCAGGGAAGGCTGCGCAGCATGCCTGTGGACCCCCAGCAGGAGTGGCCTGGGAGCTCTGCAGCACCAGGACTGGGGGCGGGCTCCGAGCGGCTCAGAGCCCGCCCCCAGCCCTGGTGTGTGGTGTGTGTTTGCTAGGGCTGGGGGCATGCTCTAAGCTGGTCATGACGCAGCCTCATGAGCTGGTCGTGAAGTCTCGGCCTAATTTGCACATTTCTCTCTTATTATATAGGATGATAAATAGCTATATAAATATCAAGAGAAAAAAATTTCACAAATATTTTATTAAACTTAAAAATACAATAATAATTGTGTACACTTTTTGATAATGCAGGTCTACTAATGTGTAGAATGGAATTCTTCCTGATTATCTAATTTAATTTATTATTCCTAATAACCTGATGAGGTAGGTATTGTTAATACCTACATTTCATTCACAATGTTACCCTGATAGCAAATGCTGCCACCATCATTGAAGATGCCAGAGCTTGTACTCTTGACCTTGATATAACTTTCAAAGGGAAATTAATAGTTGATCTTATTTCACAGATGAAGAAATAGAAGCTTAAAGGGGTTAAGTAAATTGGCAAGCTTATATAGATTGCTGTAGGACCATGTCTGTCTAATTTTAAAGCCATGCTCTTTCTCTTCTACTCTGCTACTTCAAGTCTTCCAATAACCTCTAAATCATGGGTGATAGCTGCAATTAGCACATCAGGTCCCAGGTTATGTTACCATTTTAATGGAAATATTTTAATACAGAAAGCAACAGCTGTGTACATTTTTTCTTTTTAATTATAAAAGTTATAAATGAGCATACTTACAAAGATCATACAATACTAATGGGTATGTGGTGAAAGGTAAAAAGTAAAATCCATTAACTCATTTTTTTCTCTCTGTGAGAGAATCCATATAAAAACATCTGCCTGTGCCTTTAAGGAGCTCTAACAATCAAAGCACACTTGAGATAATAAAGAGAAAGCCTAAGAAACTCATCCAGGGCAGAGATTGTGCCATCAAAGCCCTGGCACCTTATATCCTTTATTAAGAAAGTTGCAAATGATATTAATTCCCAGTTGAATGATCCATTTGATTAAATCTGATAAACTTTAAGATAAAAATTTGACAAAAGCATAAACACTCTTTGTCTACTTGGCTTCAAATATGCATTCAAAAATGCTTTGTGGAGTAAAATCAACAACTAAAATGTACTTGTCACATACCATGTGTCAGGCACTGTCCGTTGTGTCATACATATCTCATTAAAGATTACAGCAGTCCAATGAGGTAGGTGTTATTATTATTTCTGTGTAAATTACTTTAAAGACTCAAAGTATTTGCCCAGTTGTTACACAGCCAGCAATGAGTATAGCCATGATTTGACCAAGAGAGTAGTTCTGAAAACTTGAAAATGTGGTAACATTTGAAAAGAATCCATGCTGCCTTGTAATTTATTTTCAGCCCTAAGGGCAACCTAGAAAAAATAAATCATATGCTCAGCATTGAAATGATAAATGAATTAATTTTTGCCTCTTCTCCCAAAGGGCTTTTTCTTGGGCAGCAAATCAGAAGCTGAGCCATCTCTTTGAGGTCTGGATCAGTGAATTTTGGTTTATTTCTGAAACAAATTAGATCTGCCTCTAGTTCTAAATTCTAGATTGCATGAGAACATGAAGCTCAAGTCCCTACAGGGTGTTATTCACTTTGCCTCACGGGCTCCTGGAGAATTCTTTCAGGCACTGCAGGTATGTTGTACATGCACTTAGGTGTATGTTATATATATGTTTCCTCACATGGAGGGGCCAAGCAGAAGTGGAAGGTGCTAGGCAAAAGGGCAAAACCAGATTCTACCTCTGGCTCTGCCCCAAACCCATCATATGGATTTGGATAAAGTTAAGGTGTTTTTTTCTTTAATTTTTATTTATTGATTTGAGAGAGAGAGCATTGGTTTTTGTTATTCCACTTACTTATGCATTCATTGGCTGATTCTTGTATGTGCCCCGATCAGGGATCAGCCTACAAGCTATCTGGCCAGGACTTAAAAGTTAAGGTTTAAATTCACTGTAAAATGGTGATAAAAATGGTTTCTCTGTCCACTTCACTGAACCAAAAAAGAGACCATTTATGTGAAATGGATTTACAAAGTCCAAAGGGATCCAAACATGCAGAGCACTGTTTTCTAGATAACAAACCTGGCTATATGCTCATGCGCTGGTTGCATTAACCTGTGGTGAGGGGAAAACTAGAATCCAAGCCAGACCTACTGAAGCAGAGATCTGACCTGGTTCCCACTAACACAAAGGGCAGGCTAGTTCAGCTGTGTTAAAAAGTCCCGCTCAAACCCTCCATATTTGAAATTCAATTTTGTCAGGAGAAAGTCACGTGGTTAAGAGCCCAGGCTTTGTCATCTGACCAGTGAGAGCTCAAAAGCCAACTTCCCCACTAGAATCTTGTGGCAACGTCTTCTCTCAGCTTCAGTGTTCACATCTGCTGGACAAAGATAATTACAGCATCTGTGTATGAGGCTATGGGGATAAATGAGCAAAGAATGCTAAGAGTTTAATAAGGAGCCTTGTACACGGAAAGCAGTGAATGGTAGTAAGTACTATATATAGAACCGTGATAGTCTTAGTAGCAGTTGTGTAGAAACATCATCAGGGGACTTGGACACAACTTCCGTACAATTGTTAATGTAATTACTTAGGACCTAATTTGCAAGTCTTGTGCCTAAACATGGACGGGTGATCTTGCATACAATATATATATATATATATTTTTTTTTTTACTGAGCAAGAGATATTTTTTGCTTTTTAAAAAAGTTATCTCTAATACAGATTTTCCCCCTTGCATCCAGATGTATATTTTCTTTTGTTTATATCTAACTCATTATTATCCGCATCTGGGGGCCTCTTTGCCAGTTAAATGATGTGACCTTGACCATGGATTTCATTCTGTGTGACTAACTCATGAAGTCACATGTTTGAACCTCATTGCAAAGACTATTTTAAAGATGCATTTGTCATTTGTATGATAGTTAGCATTTTCTTAATGAGATTTATCCGATTTGGTTCAAATAAAACAAATACCTGGTTACTCAGCTTGATATGCACATCTTAAAATAAGTTTGATGAGATCCACTATTGGAATTTTCTTTGTTTCATGGAGGTTAATTTGGTTGAAGAATGACATGAATGGTTAAAATCCTAAAGCATAGTTTGAAGGACTGTTAATAAGCCTGTAGTTATTGTAATGGTACTTGGGCACTATCTCATTTCCACGTAGCTTCAGAGCTATAAATAGCTCTAATTTGTTTTCTTTGTACACTTACTGGATTAATTACAATAGAACAAGCCAATGGTATTGTTGTAGCCGCTGGCTAAACTCGATGCAAACACAAGAATTAAAATGATTGCTTTTTAACTGCTCCCCCTTTCAGAAGTTCAATGAGCTGGGATCTACAGTGTTAAAAGCCATAAAGAATTTTATTTCAGACCCACTGAGGCTTTTCTCACCAGCGTGTTTTCATTGTTAACAGCAGATTTTAGTGTTGCTGGGACTTTCCTTCAGAAAGGAAACACCTGGGTCCTACTTCCATGTGATATCTGCTTAATAAACAAACAAACAAACAACGTATTGTTTCTGTCACACTCGGATCACCAAGTGTTTCCATTCACCTATCCAAATTGATGCTGGTAACACCATCATGTGCAGGCATTCTCTCTCTCTCTCTCTCTCTCTCTCTCTCTCTCTCTCTCTCTCTCTCTCTCTCTCTCTCTCTCCCCCCCTCCCCTCCTCCTGTTACTCTCCCCCCCCCCCCCCCCCAAAGAGAAACTGCTTCCTCTGCCATCAGTAAAGGTTACATATGCTTATTTCAGCATGTCCTCCACCAAACTATTGGGTGCATTACTCAAGCCAGCAATTGTTCTGATCTGCTCCCTCATTCTGTATCTTGTTTCTTAATGTCTCATTATAGCTGGGAGGGTACGATTTTTGTAAATGTACAAGAAAAGGGCCGCTGGGAAGCAAGGAAGTGAAAAATGGTTACTGCTCAAAGTACAGTCCTCTCATCCTAAAAAGGTTGCTGAGCCATTCTTGGTTCTCCTGTTATGTTCCTTCATGGTTTGCCAATTAACTTTTCCCAGTGCAAGGGGGTCACTGATCTAGATAGTAGCCTTTGGTTTCCTATCCCACTGACTCCAGCAAAGTTGTTATAAATGCACTGTACTTCCTTTTTTATTTCCCTTAGTGGTTGAGCTGCTTTGTGAGAATTTGATGCACAGGTTTAATCTCTTTACAAAGTGGAGACCAAGCAAAAATAGAAGGGGGGAAAGGACACTCAAATGGGCTAGAATGAGAGCAAACTTCAGCTGCAAACTTTCTAATTGAGATACCTAGATTTTTGTTGCTTTTGAGAATTTTAAAAGAGCACCATTGACAAATGGGAATATTTTATTCCCTCTGAGTATTTCAGAAGGATTTTCCACATCATAATCTGACTGAACAATTCTCTCTAAAGTCCACATTTCAAATGTCAAGTGATTTTACCTGGCCTTTTGTAAAGAAGGGTTCAGCTGGCAATTGGAGAAGCTTATCACCTGCAAGTTTTCCACTGTACCCAGCACTTTTTGAAGTATTGAACATTCCTCAGAACTCAATTCTGAGCACTCAGTTTTCTGTTTCCATCCTGCCCTCCAAGGCAGTTCATTGTCTCTTTCACATTCAGCTTTTGCCTCCAGGTTAGAGATATCCAAAACTATATCCCAATCACTAACCTCTCACCCATGCTCAAATCACTACCATCAACTGCCCGCTGGACATTTCTATAATGTTTTGTTGTCAATTCAAACTCAGCGTATGCACAATGGAACTTACCTTTCTCTCTTCCCCTCTCCTCTGCTGACAGGCTGTCTCTCCACAATCCACTATTTTCTCTCTTTCTATTAGTTTCTCTCCCCCAGCTCCCTCCCCCCTCCCTCCCTCCCTCCTTCCCTCCTCCTCTGTCCCTTCTCACAGCTATTCCAGTAATGATCAAGACTGCAGTTATCCCTTAATTCTCTCTCTCCCAGCTTCTTGCATCTATGTACTAGATACTTCTTCTGTATGCTTTTATGGCTCTCCTGTGCTTCCTTTCTCTACAGTCCTGTAACTAAACGTTCAGTTTAAATAAACATTTATTCAACCAATGCCAGGCACTGTAATAGACACACTGAAGATTTGATGTTGACAAAGAAATTGTCTCTGAATTATTACAATACTCTTCCCACTGGTAACTTGGAAGCCTGTGTCTCTCCCTCTCCAATACATTGGCCAAAAATTAATATTCCCAGATTCAACTTTAATGATATTTTTCTAAATATCATCTATCTATCACAACTGTTGTATTCATTATGATCTTAAACCTTTAGGACTCAACCTGTAAGCATCCCAGGCCACTTAGCTGCATTTAGAATCATGGCTGGTGTCCACTAGCAAAATGAAATACCATCACTCCTTCATCTCCCAGCCTTATTTCCTCCAAACACTGCAGTGGACCAATTCCCTTGGGATGAAAGTCATACTACCAGAAGCAAGAGTCTCTGGGGAAGATTGGAGTGTCCAGGATAATGAGGTCCATGGATTAACTTGCTAGCTGAACAAGATAGCACCACTTAGTGACAACCCACTGCCTGCCTATACCCATAATGCCAGGTGTATATATGAACAATATTTATGGGCCTTTTGTAAATAGACTAGTGCAGCCCTTGCCAGTTTGGCTCAGTGGATAGAGTGTCAGCCTGTGAACCGAAGAGTCCCATGTTCAATTCTGGTCAAGGGCACGTACCTCGTTTGCAGGCTTCTCCCTGGCCTGGGCCCTGGTTATGGCTTGTGCAGGAGGCAACCAATCGATGTGTTTCTCTCACATTGATATTTCACCCTGTCTTTCCCTCTCTCTTCTACTCTTTCTAAAAACCAATGGAAAATATGTACGAGTGAGGATTAAAAAACAAAAATGGACTAGTACAGACTGACCATACTCTGGTCATAGCACATCAGGGAAAACCTTCCTGCTGAAGTAGCATCCATTTCTTTATTTTTATGTCCTCTTTTTTATTATTACAGAAGCAATGCATACATATTGTAAACAAATTCAAATAGTACAAAAGTATATAAAGTAGGAATTGAAAGTCCTTATATGGCCTCCACTCCCCACAGATGACCAGATATGAGGAGAACATGTTGCACTGACATTTTCTCTAAAATTGTCAGTCCCATTGTCATTTCAACATCCCTCCTTTCTCAATGCCCCTCGTAACAATAGAGCTGACTCATTCCATCCCAAATTTCTGCCCTCAGTAGCATTCCTAAAAGTAGGAGAAAAGGTAGAAGCCAGGGCGAGCACCCAGACCCTTGAGTGACCAGGGTATACCATTCCCCCAGGCCCAGGTTGGCAATGATGGGGCTCATTATGCACACCAACTAGAGTCTGTGCTACTAGCTGGATGCTTTTTGACCACTAGGTGGTTCTGTAACCTATCTGATGTAATTCCCACTTGCTGGCTGAGGTGAAGAACAGGGACATTTGGGGTAGGATTCTTGTCCCCACACCTTCCCTATTTATTTCTATTTTAATTTTTAGCCACTCTGTCCTGTCCATATAGAATGTGGTCATGTAGTCCATACCCATAGTCTTACTAAAGCTGCTCTGTGTTCCCTGTTAGGAAAGAGAAGAGGGCCATTTCCTCCACCAGGCCAGGCTCAGGCTCAAGCTCAGGCTCATACTACCAGCTGCTTTCTAACTGTGGAGACAGATGAGAGGGACTCTGGTTGCAGCAGGAATGGAAATCTTCTCATGCTCATTGATGGCTCCATCTACTGCATTCATTCATTCTACTTATTGATGCCTATTATAATCAGGGAATCATGTTGGGTCCAGAAGATAGAGAGAGACTGGGGCATCTAGTCCTTGAGAGTGTAATAGTCATATAGGAGCAACAAACAAGTTGCTCGCCCAACACCCGTCCTCTCTTCTGGATCTCAGTTTTCCCTGGGGAACATGTCCCCACCTTCCCTCCCTCAGTCCATGGGTAGCAGGTGTCTGACCTCTGGTGAGGTCTGTAACTCCATCCTGGCCTGAGTTTTACATCCTCACTCACACTTATTGGTTCAGGGATAAGCATGTGAACTGATTCCATGAGATGCAACCTGAGAAATTTTGCTGGGAATATGGAAAAACAAAGTGTTTTCTTCTATTATGCTTGTCTTGAACCTGGGATTATGTAAGCCTGAGTATGTTGGCAGCCATCTTACGAAGTCTGAGGATGAAGCTAGTGTGGAGGAAAGCAGACGTAAGAGATAGAAAGAGACTAGGCCCTGGGGATGTCATTTGAGTCCTCAAATCAAAATGTCGTTGGAGCTAGATCTATTCCTGAAGTGTCAGTAGATTTCCACGTTGCTTGATCTTATTTGAATCATATTTTCTGTCAATTATACCAGATATAATAAGTAATATATGTGTAATCTAAATTAATAAAAGTGTAATATGCTAATTAGACCAGACGTACTTCCAGATGACCTACTGGATGAAGCTGCGGCTGCGAGGGCTGAAGCAAGCCGCTGAGGCTGCGACCGACTGGCAGGCTGGGGTGGGTGGGTGGGGCCTCCCTCTGTGAGGGAAGCCCAGGTCCTGGGTGCCAGAGGGAAGCTGGTGCCGGCAGCCGGGGGAAGGAAGGCTTACTCTTGCACGAATTTCGTGCATCAAGCCTCTAGTAATAAGTAATAGAGCGATAATTACAATGCAGTGTGATAGATGAGTGATATAATAGAGGTTAGGACAAGCTCTTATTGCAATAAATAGGAGTGATATCTAACTTAGGGGCAGGAATGTCTTCTTTAAGACAGGTTTATATACATATTTATTTAAGAACTTATATCGAGCACTGTTTAGTAAACTCGAGTTTACTAGAGTTGCCATAACAAAGTACCACAGATGTTGGCTTAAACAGCAGAAACTTGTTTTGTTCACTTCTTTTCTCACAGTCTTGAGGCTGGAAGTCTGAGATGAACGTATTGGAGGTTTGTTTTTTTCTTAGGCCTCTCCCCTTGGCTTGTACGTAGTCATCTTCTCCTGGATCTTCACATGGCCTTTCCTCTGTACCTGTGTGTCCAGTTTCCTTCTTGTTATATGAATGCCAGTCATACTGAATTGGAGCCCACCCTCATGACTTCATGATTTCCTTTTTAAATACGGTCTCCAAATATAGTCACATTCTGAAGTACTGGGGATTGAGACTTCAACATATGAATTTGAAGGGAATATGATTCAGCACATGACAAACATCTAATTTGTATGCAAAAACAAAAATGGATTATTGCTCTCAATTAGCTTACAATCTACATAAGACTAACCGAAATAACCATAATACATAGCTAAACAAATGAAACATACACTTATTGAGCAAAATTGCTAGAAGCCGTGGATTCATCATTTCAGATAAGACAATATGCCTGTGAGATCACTACTATTGAAATAACATGTTAACACAGATAGTATAAATTTCTGAACTTTGATGAAGAGGTCTCTTCTAGCCAGTGTGGTATTTGAAACCATTTGAACAGAGAGTAGAATTTTTGTAGAGACAGCCATGGTAGATGTGGGGGGTCTCTAACAGCCTGATACATTTACCCAAACCCCCCCAAAAAAAGTCACATTTGCCATTTCTTTTCACCTTCTTTGCTGTTAGCCCCTTTTAAAAATAGTTGCTTTGTTTAATCATCGACAACAGAGGAGAAAAGGCTTTTTCCAGTTTTATACAAAAAGAAATTAGGACTCAAAGAGCTCAAGAAATGTGCCCTACTAGAGCTAGGATTGGAATGCATATTTGTCTGGGTCGAAATTAGTTTGTGAAATTATTTCCACATCGCTTGGAGGAGTAGCTGCCCAAGGGCCAGTCCTCATCTCCTTACGCAGTCTGTTCAGTGGTGTAGATAGGGTGAAGAAGTGTTTATCAAGAACACTGAGGAGCAAGTAAGATGCTGGATGCCAGTGATACAGGGCATACATAACTAGGGCCCAACTGCCTTCTTTCTACGAATTCTTGGTTAAGTATGAGCATATGATTTTGGAGAAAAACTAGTGAGTATTTTTCAAATGTTGTTCATTTATACTTAAAGCAGGCTTTCTTACATTTTGGTTCTCTGTTTTTGTTTGGTTGGTTGGATTTTAGTGTTGTTATTGTGTGTGTGTGTGTGTGTGTGTGTGTGTGTGTGTGTATTTGGTGTTTGGGAGGGTATGACGGTTAATGACCTAGAGTTAATTTAAAACAGGATTCCCCATCTGGCGTTGGAGATAAGTGGATTTCTCAGGATGTTAATTTTCTTTAGAAGACACCAGCATTTTGCAACTATCTTCGTTAGAAAAACCTTGTATAGCTATAAATATTATGTATGTACACCTTATTTAGCCACTTCATCAGGTAGATGCATATAAATTCCATCCCAAACAATTGACAAATTATTGTCATTGTATGCCAGGCACTATTCTACATGCTGAGGAAATATCAGCAATCAAAATAAAATATAAAAGTGCTTTTCTCACCTCTGGTAGTCTTCCCCAAAATTCATCATCTCAGTCTAATCCTAAAAAAAACATCAGACAAACCCAAATTGAGGGACATTCTACACAACATCTGACCTTCAAAAGTATTGAGGTCATGAAAAACAGGAAAAGACCGAGAAACTGTCACAAATTAGGGGAGATTAAGAGCTATCATGACTAAATGCAAAGGGGATCCTGAAACAGAACAAGGAGACTAATGGAAAACTTGGGAAATCTAATTAAGTCTATAGTTTAGTGAACAGCATTGTGCGGCTGTTAATTTCTTGGTTTTGATTATGTGAATGTTAGCATTAGGGGACACTGGATGAAGGGTATGTGTGAATTCTCTGTACTGTCTTTGTAGCTTCCCTGTAAGTCCAAAATGATTTCAATTTTAAAAATTGTAAGAAAATTCATGCCTTCACAGAGATTAAATTCTAGTGGGAGAAGTAAAACAAACAAAATCCAATAAATACATTACATGTCAGCATCAAGACTGGCTGATTTTGAAAATCCTCAGACTCTTGCCCTGGCTGGTTTGGCTCAGTGGCTAGAGTGTTGGACTGTGGACTGAAGGGTCTTGTTCGAGTCCCGTCAAGGGCACATGCTCGGGTTGTAGGCTCAGTCCCCCCTGGAGGGCATGCAGGAGGCAGCTGATCAATTCTCTCTCATCATTGATGTTTCCATCTCTCTCTCCCTCTTCCTTCCTCTCTGAAATAAATAAAAATATATTTTAAAAAATTATTTAAGAAAATCCTCAGACTCTCTAAATTGTAAAAAATGCCAAAAGTCAGAAATGGCTGCCAACACAGTGGCATAGGAAAAAGGCTGAGCATGTGACTCTACAACCTTTTGTTAAAACTTCAGAAAGATGAAAAGGTTAGAGTATGTAGTTACAAAATAATTTTTTAAGTGGCTTTCTTGCTGTTAAAGAGTGAGAATTTTTGAGTACTCCAGAGAGGCCGTGGACAATGCCCCAGATAGAGTTGTTGGTGCTGACACCAGGCCCGGCCTTGAGATATGGTCTCATGGCCCCTTCCCCGCTGCACCTCACAAAATAGCCTTTCAACATAGAACACTGTCAGCTTTCTGAAGAACAGGATGACCCTAAGAATAACATGGTCATCAATGGCATGACCCTGACATTACTTGGGAAAAACTGTTTTGTCTTAGGTTGCTTGCTCTGCAAAAACAGGATGTGGTTAATGTGCTTAAAAGCAGTCCTGCAAAAAGGGTCAGGGCTGCTCTCTGGACTCCCTGTGTGGAGAAAGGCAGAGCAGTCGCTAACTGGCTATTAAAGGCTACCTAAATTTTAATTTGATTTGGACTCCAGTGGTTGTTCACACGCGTTCGCTCCACAACACTTGCTACTTGGTTCTTTGTGCATTTTTGGCATTAGACTTTTTGAAAGAAAACATCACATTAAAATATTATATATCTCTATTACTGAGTTTTGTGGCATCCCCTCCATTTTGCCCAAGGTTAGGACCTCATTCATCTCATACAGGTTACCATGGTCCTGGGTGTTTTTATCCCTATTTTGAAGTTAAGGAAACTCAAGCCTAGATAACTAAGTAATAGTCCAGGGCCATGAAACAATGAAGAAGTCAAGCTGGAATCCAAAATCTGTGTTCTTCAACACTCCCTTACACTTTTTCCTGATAGGGACAGCTCTTAGAGACTATGGCAGTATGGACCAGATTGCAGAATTTGCATTATCTGAACAGGCAGCTTCTCACTACCACAATTTTCAGCAGACCTTCCTGTCTAGTTGCTAACTAGCTGACCTTCATGGTAAAGTACATCATCAGACATGCTAGTTTCTTTGCTCAATTCTGTTAGTAACCCAGTTTCATAACTCCATAGTTCTTCTATGAAATATATGGCCCAGATTCCATCTTGCCTATTTTTCTCCTACTGTCTTTTGAATGAGCTACTTGGTTGGCTATAAATCACATTGTTAAAGTAACAGTGAATGACAAATAATGACACATTACTGTATTGATTGTGAATCCCAAATCAGTTCCAGAGAAAAGTTCCAAAAAATTGGGTTGGCTTGTTTATAGTTAGACATTAAGGACACCAACAAGGCTCTGATTGAGTAGCTCAGTTGGGTAGAGCATCGCCCCTATATGGCAAGATTGTAGGTTTGATCTCTGGTCAGGACACATACAAGAATCAACCAATGAATGCATAAGTGGAACAACAAATCAATGTGTTTTCTCTCTCTCTTTCTCTCTCTGAAAATCAATAAATAGTAATAAGAATAATACATAGCATTGTACAGTGTTCTGTGAAATGATTGCTTTTTTAATACAGAAAAATTATATTTTTGTGTAGGGTAGAAAAAACTAAAATATTTGTTAGGGAATTATTGCTCTAGTCAATATTCAAGTGTCTCTTACACGCTTCATGGCTAGCGTGACACATGGCTGAAGTATACTATACACAGGCACACTTGAAAAGGTTCTCAACCCAACCTTCCACACCCCACCACATCCACACTTTCTTTCCCACCTACTGACTGGTTTCTGAGAGTACTGGAGTACAATAGGAGTTAAATCTAGAATGCTTGAGCCCCTGAAAGAGGAAGCACATGATTTAAAATTCACCTTAACCTTCTAAATAGAAGCTGTTAAATTCTTTACAAAGAAAATAAGTGGGGAAAGTGAGTTTTATGGAGTCCAAATAGCAGATTAGATGCTGACTTCTTTAAAGTCTACAGTTGTTCTTACAAAAGGTTATATTTCTTGAGTGCATTTGGATGGTAACCTCATTAGCCAGGGTTTGCAAAAGGTTCTGGCAGTATGTTCTTTGCTGACATACTGCAATATTTTGTAAGTGTGAGAGGTCCATGAGCCCATGTGGAATTAGTCAAGAATTCTAGAGAAGCCTTTGATGGCAATATTGTTTTTTTAATAGTTAATCCAGAAAGATCCAAGTTAAGACCTTGCCTATTAGGGCCTATCACAATTAGAGAAAAGAAAGTTCCTGTAATCAGAGTTACTATGAATCATTTACCTCCATTATACCACTTTCATGGATGGCTCCCCTTTGCCACTGAAGAAGGCTAACCTTTCCATGGCCTATAGAGCTCTGCTTTACTGGCCATAGCTGGCCTCTCCTGCCTCAGTTCATGTGACTGCCATGTCCCTCACTAGTTAAATTCAGTTCCTTAAGCACCTGGCTTCTTTACTCTACTTGGATAGGTCTTTCTTCTACATTTCCCCTGGGCCACTACACATCTTTCAGATAACAGCTATCAAATACCACATCCTTAAGGAAGCCTTCCCTGACCTCTGGGACCATTCTGAGGCCTTCTAGTCATATATGCTCATATGACACTGCCCTCTTTCATCACACTTAATGTAACCACACTTAAATAAGTATTTGAATAATCAGGCATAATTATTTGTTTAATACTTCCTTCCACCACAAGACAAGAAGTTCTGATAGAACAAAGACTTTATCTTGCTAATTACTACCTGCAAAGATCTAGAACAGTGTAGAAACTCACTAAATATTTATCAAATAGATGAATGAATTAAAGGTAGTTTATTAGACCTAGGAATACCCTGAGTGAGCCTAATGCAAACCCCTAATTTATAGGGAATGAAACTAAAGTGAAGTGGCGTTGCTGCCTTACCCAAGATCTTACACAAGAGCAAAATTAGAGTGAGGGCCCACATCTTTTCACACTGCCAGGATACTTTTCTGTCCTGATGGAAACTTCTTAGTCTAGTGACTCATCACACTGGAGGCAACAGCAATTCCTGGAAAGTTCTTCAGAACCTTATGGCACTCACAGATGTGTATTTTATTTAGTACTAGAGGCCCAGTGCATGATTAAATCATGTGTGTGTAGGGTCCCCTAGGCCTAGCCTGCCATCAGGGCCATCTCTGCCATCCCACAACGCCTCGCCACACTCCCCGGACGCTGCCGGCACCCTGTGACGCTCTGGGGACGCTCTGCTGATACTGCAGGCACTGGGGAGTGGGTGGGAGGGGGGTATGTGGAGGGGGAAAGGGCAGGAGGGGGAGGGCCCAAGAGGTGCTCCATGCACCTCCTGGTGAGTCCGGTTGTTGGTTGTTATGGCGTTAGGGCCATAATAATATATAGATTTTACTGAAAATGAGTGCATCCTCTGTTTGTTTCCACATTTCTCATTTGCTGGGTCAATGTTAATTGTCAAAAAGAGATAATGTGGCGGTTTCGCAAGGTTCTACTGAACTAAGGAATGTTTCACAGGATTACAGATGGAATCATTTGCATATGGGAGTGATTTTTTTCCCCTTAGAGTTTTGTCCCAATTACAAGTTACATGTTCAAACCAGGTTCCCTGTCCTAACAAACAGAGGTCTGTACATCCTAGAGCCTGAACACATACTATTCTCTCTTTCATGTATTCACCTCTTGCTTTTCTCACATGTGACAAGCTGAGAGATATATAATGTCACTGGGTTCTTGAGTAAAACAAAGTAGCTTCCAGCTCTTTTATGATTGCCCTGTGCATTGGACAGGCAGCCAGTTTTAAGGGGCCAACAAGAAGAAACATTCTTTTTCTTTTTTCTGCAGCCTGGAGTAATAGCTCATTTCAGGTCAACACTGAGTGCCTTCTTTATGCCAGATATGTTCAGTGCTAGGGGTGCAAAGATGAATAAAGCACTGTCCCTGGCCTTGAGGAGCTCCCAAAAAAGCCGGGGAGAGAGGCACACGGTAATTTAATTCCTGTACAAAGTGTCAAGTGCAGGGAGGCTGGAGGAGGCTGGAGGAGAGCTAACAGAGATCCTGCCTTCTCATATGAGACCATGCACAATTCAAAACTTAAAGAGTCAGCAGAAGTTATCCAAGTAAAGAGAGCCAGAAATGGCCTCTCAGTCAGAGTTAGAGCAAGAAGAGAGGCATGGAATGGTATGTGTAAAGGAGACAGGCTGAGCTATGTCCGAAGAGAACATACTGGTAGATTAAGACTAATAATAATAAAGTGATCTGGAGTTGTCAAGCCCCTATAATCTTCAATGTCTGTGAAATTCATGCTTCCCAAACTGTATTTTTATTTCAACTTCACAATTCCTGTTTTAATTTCATGCTGCCATTTCTATTATTCACTTAATACCCTTTTTTAGAAAAATATGTTTTATTGACTTCAGAGAGGAACCCAGAGGGAGATGGAGATAGAAACATCAATGATGAGAGAGAATCATTGATTGGCAGCCTCCTGCATGCCCCATACTGGGGATTGAGCCCACAACCCGGACATGTGCCCTAACCAGGAATTTAACAGTGACTTCCTGATTCATAGGTCGATGCTTAACCACTGTGCCACGCTGGCCAGGCAATATCCCTTTTTAAATCAACCCATTTTAGCTTCATCCTAAGCAAGATTATCCATTAAGTCAGTGGTTTTATCTGTTAGTTATATGTTTTTTTTCTAATATTTATTGAAATAAGCCCATAAATATTAGAATATAAGACTACCATTTGGAATCATCTTAAATACAATCAGCAGCATGCACATTTGGGTTAAAAGATTGGAGTTGGAGTAAGGAAGAAGCTTGCTATTCCATTAATATGCATGCCAGCTCATTGAACTGGGTTGATTAATGAAGGTGAAATGGAGCTCAGCACAGTGCTAAACTTAAGGCCTGATCAAACAAGTCATCAAGATCAAACTATCATCAAGGCGCTCAATGATGGTTTGGTTCAGTTTCCTGTTCAACATTGCTATGGTATGAATCTTTGTGTCCCCCCCCCCGCAATTCATACATTGGAATCCTAATGTCCAAAGTGACGGTATAAGGAGGTGGGGCCTTTGGGAGGTGCTTAGGTCATGAAGGTGAAGTCCTCATGAATGGGATTAGTTGCTTATGAGAGCGACTCCAAGAGCTCACTAGCCTCTTCCACCATGAAAGGATACAGCCAGAAGTCTGCCACCTGGAGCGGAGTCCTCACGTGACCATGTTGACACCCTAATCTTAGACTTCCAGCCTCCAGAACTGTGAACAATCCATTTCTGTTGTTTACAAGCTATACAGTCTATGGCATTTTGTTATAGAAGCCTGAACAGATGAAGACCAACAACAACTATGGCAGTAGGAACAGTTAACATAGGATCAGTCCTTGATATATGTGCACTAGGTGCTTTACATTTATTTGCTTGTGTAATTCTTAGGACTCTGTAAGCTCTATTTCTATACCCATTTTAACAGGCTCACAGAGGCTGAATGTCGTGTCTGAGTCTGGCCTTTTGTTCAGGAGAAAAGATCATAAGGAAGCAGCCTTATGTAACTGAAAGAGAGCTTCATCCAGGTTCTGGAGGCCAGGGCTCTGTTCTCCACTCAGCCACCGGGTCATGGCTGACTTCACAAGACTCTCTTAGACGCTCCAGGCTGGATAATAAATCATTTCATGTGATGATTTCATTTGCATAATAACCAGGGAGACCTTGCTAGAATTCTATTATTTCAGAAACAATATAAATAGAAATGTAAGTAAAGAGAAAACATTAAATTATATGGTGGCCGGATAATTAGACTGAAATTTAAGGAATCTTACCACTGAGGTGGCTCTATTGGCACAATAGAGTAAACATATAGCCAAGAGAATTTCAAGACCTTACAGACCACCTCTTTCCTGCCCCAAACATCTTGGGGGTCAGTAATATTTGTGATTGCAGCAAATATTAAGTATTTACTATAAGTCAGGCAATTGACATGCATAATCTTATTAAATGCTAGCATGCCTTATGGCAGTGGTTCTCAACCTTCCTAATGCCGGGACACTTTAATACAGTTCCTCATGTTGTGGTGACCCCCAACCATAAAATTATTTTTGTTGCTACTTCATAACTGTAATTTTGCTACTGTTATGAATCGTAATGTAAATATCTGATATGCAGGATGTATTTTCATTGTTACAAATGGAACATAATTAAAGCATAGTGATTAATTACAAAAACAATATGTAATTATATATTGTGAAATATTTATTTCTAATTACAAATAAATGAAATTTTGTCTTGAAGCGTGGTGTAGCATGGGTAACAGTTTTAATATAACAACAGTAAACTACATTCCTACATTTTGCGACAGTATGTGTAAAAAGCCAACTTCAGTGAGAAGGTTGAGATTGCTTCTTTCTCACCAGATCAGAAATTCTTGGGGCAGTCTTTGCAAGAGCACAAGATCATCTTCCACAACAAGTCTACTTCTGTATGTAGACTTGGTAACCAACAAGCTGGAAAACCCTGTTTCACAAAGATATGTTGTTGGAAATGGAAGAAGAAGGCGCAACACAGTCTCAGAACAGGATATGACTGCAAACGCTTGATCCAGAATTTTGTAACTGGCATTGCAGAGAAATCAGTTCTTGCTGCATCGCTGTTAATAAGTTCAATGAGCTCCTCTTGTGCTGTCTCAGGAACATCTTCAACTTTGACTGTGAATGGGCTTCTGGCAAGTGCAAATGGGGTGTCAGGTAGATTTGGAAAGTATGATGAAATTTCGTCTGCAAGCATGTGCAAGTGTTCTTTCACAGAAATTATCATCGTAATCCTTTTGTCTGGTTCAATGTCATGTTCCTCAAAGAAAACAGATAAGGTAGGCAATATGTAAGTTTTATTTTCATCCAATTTTTTTTTGCCAAAGCTGAAGTTTCATTTGCAATGATCGGATCTTTTCAGACAAATCGAGGCATGTTGCATTTGGTCCTTGCAGTGATAAATTTAACACATTTAAGATGGCAAAGATGTCAACCAAGTAAGCTATTTTTCTGCAGTTCACTTTTATCGCTGAAAAGTGCTTCGAACTGCGGTCTTGCTTTTCTGATTAAAAAACATTTTGAGTTCGTCACAAAGCTCAAAAACACGTTTTAAAACTTTTGCTCTCTACAACCATCTCAGTGTGAAATAGCAGAGCATTGTTCGGTGCATCCAACTCGTTGCACAGTTGCAAAAACAGTCGACTGTTTAAAGTGCTCGCCTTTACAAAACTGACAGAACTTATGATGTTTTTCATTACTTCTTGTAACTCTTGTGGCAGCGTCTTCATTGCTAATATTTGCCGATGAATCATACAGTGAGTTCCAATGACTTTTGGTGACTCATTCAGTACCAAACGTTGAAATCCAGATCGACATCCTAGCATAGCTGGAGCACCATCTGTACAAACACCACAAACCTTTTCCCAAGAGATCTTATGGTCTTTCAGAAATGAACCAACTGTGTCAAATACATCATGTGCAGTAGTTGTTGTTTCAAGAGGTTTGCAAAAAAGAAACTCATCTTTAAAGTCACCATCATGAATTACCTCATGTAAACCAGTCACTGTGAACAATTTGCAATGTCTGTAGATTCATCAAGCTGGATACTAAATATTGGAAGTGGAGCAGATTTAATTTCCTGGATTACCTGATCAAGAATATAAGCAGAAATGTCATCTATTCTTCTGTGGACAGTGTCGTTAAGTAAGGAAATTGCACTCAATTTCATAACAAATTTGTCTCCGATCATAACTCAAACAATGTCTTTGGCCGCTGGCAACAGTAAATCCTCAGCAATGGTGTGAGGTTTCATAGCTCTGGTAATTCTGAGTGCCACCAAATATGAAGCTTCAACAGCTTACGTTTTATTTGTGGTACTTGCCACTAGTGTCAAGTCTGGCTTTCTTGAGTCCATCAACTTTGCTTCTAAAATAGTTGGTATCCTTGCCGGCAAAGCTCGGATGCTTGCTATCAAAATGGCATTTTAGTTTGTTCGGCTTCATAGATTCGGCTGATAGAACTTCACATCAAATAACACATGCGGTTTCTCAATTCCTGCTATAATTATTGAGGTAAAACCATACTGTAAAAAAAATCCTCACTATATTTTCTTTTCTTAATGTTCTTCTCTACATGATCCATTGTCATGGGATGGTTTGCTAATGAAAATAATATATAACAATAGCTTTAATAATACAAAAGGTGATACATGGCATAGTTCAGTAAATACAGTTCACTGAAGTTTCCTATGATTTACCATTCTGTGTTGTTTTTTATACATACCTGTTACTATCACAAGGGGGCAGTATTCACACCAACCACAGCTGAATATAAAGAGACCGATCAGCATCCAGATTAAGTTCCCATGGTACAGATATTTTTTTGCAGTAGTTGATGATTTTACAGTACATGATTTTACATTTACCCAGTAATTATAATTCATGAAGTGTCGTTTTATCTCCAATATTGCTGCTTTCAACACGGTAGCTGCTTTTAACAGAGTAGCTCAGTGGTCGGCAAACTGCAGCTCGTGAGCCACATGCAGTTCATGAGCCGTAGTTTGCCACTCTGTTGACTAATGAGTTTGCCGACCACTGGACTAGACTAAATGTTACTGTGTAGTTGGAAGCTGTGAGGATTAGGCAATTGTGGCATATTGTGTGCAAAGAGGTAAAGGGTAGTATATGACAGTGGTCAGCAAACTCATTAGTCAACAGAGCGCCAAACCGCAGCTCACGAGCCGCATGTGGCTTACGAGCTGCAGTTTGCTGACCACTGGAGTAGCTGCTTTCAGCACAGCACCTGCTTTCTACACAGTAGCTGCTCTCTACACAGTCGCTGCTCTCTACACATGTGTGACTGGTCCACATAAGTACATTATGGCGCCAACCCTGTCACATACACCTGTATTTGTATGGGGTGTGTGTGATGGGGTTGGCGGAAGATGTCATCACGCCGGGTACTTGTATGTGGGCGTATCTGCATGTGGGCAGACGCACCCGGAGACGAATAGAGGAGCGGTGTTTCAGTTCCTAAGACCATCAGAAATATGTGTTTTCCGATGGTCTTAGGTGACCCCTGTGAAAGGGTCATTCGACCCCCAAAGGGGTCGTGACCCACAGGTTGAAAACTGCTGCCTTATGGGGTAAGTAGATTTTTATCCTGATTTTACAGATGGGGACCTTGAAACTCAGAAAGGCTAAATAATTTGCCCAAGGTCACACAGCTAACAAGTTGTAGAACCCAAGAATTTCAGATTCTGGAGAACAAATTTTTTTCTTTTTCTTTATTGACTAAGGTATTACATATGTGTCCTTATCCCCCCATTTTCCCCACCCCCACCTCCCTACTCATGCCCTCACCCCCCTGGTATCTGTGTCCATTGGTTATGCTTATATGTATGCATACAAGTCCTTTGGTTGATCTCTCCCCCTTCCCCCCACCATGCCCTGCCTTCCCTCTGAGGTTTGACGGTCTGATCAATGCTTCTCTGTCTCTGCATCTGTTTTTGTTCATCAGTTTATGTTGTTCATTATATTCCACAAATGAGTGAGATCATGTGATATTTATCTTTCTCTGACTGACTTATTTCACTTAACATAATGCTCTCCAGGTCCATCCATGCTGTTGCAAATGGTAGGAGTTCCTTTTTATAGCAGCGTAGTATTCTATTGTGTAGATGTACCACAGGTTTTTAATCCACTCATCTGATGGGCACTTAGGCTGTTTCTAAATCTCAGCTATTGTACATTGTGCTGCTATAAACATCGGGGTGCATATATCTTTTCGGATTGCTGTTTCTGGTTTCTTAGGATATATTCCTAGAAGTGGGATCACTGGGTCAAATGGGAGTTCCATTTTTAGTGTTTTTTTTTTTTTAGGAAACTCCATACTGTTCTCCACAGTGGCTACCCCAGTCTGAATTCCCACCAGAAGTGCATGAGGGTTCCTTTTAACCACTTCACTGTGTGTTTAATGTATTCACTTAATAAACAATGAGTTGAGAATCTAAAATAGGTCAGGTGGGAAAAAGATACAGAGGCAAAGAAGCATTGAACAGACTGTCAAACTACATTGGGAAGACAGGGGAGGTTGGGCGAGGGGGGCTGTAAGAGACCAACCGAAGGACTTGTACGCATGCATATAAGCACAACCAATGGATATAAGACACTGGGGCGGGGGGAGGGCGGGCAGGTGAAGGCATGTACTGGCGGGTAGGGGAGGTCGGGGGGAGATCAATGGGAGGAAAAAAGGAGACATATGTACTACTATTTGTAATACTTAAAACAATAAAAAAAATTGGTAAAATAAATAAATAAATAAAATAGGTCAGGCTCTGTTTTAAGTACCCTGTGTACTTAAAATGAAAGTGTGCTGGAGAAAAAAAGAAAAAAGGCAGTTACAACAGGAATATTAAAGGAAAAGGTGAGCATCTGGGTAACTATTCATAACTCCTAACACTGTTGACCCCTTACTACAATGCATTGTGATAGTGTATTTAACTGCTCCCATCTCTCACTTAATAACACCTCTTCATGGGCAAGGACCATGTCTTTACTAATTTTAGTATTACCTTCTCAGCTTTCTCAGTCACAGTACAGTCCCATTCACATAATAAACATACAAAACACAACTTTAGGAAACAAAAGTTGCTTAGTATAATTTCAGTGAACTCTAGAAAGTGGGAGTGATCAACCCAAGAAGACAGACATAGGACATGATTTAGGGTTGAGACAGTGCCCTGTCAAAGGAAAGCAATCATGAAAATCCCTCAACCTATGGAAGAACTTATGTATGCATTGGAAAACCAGATAGGTGGGTCAAGGCAAATTACTAGTATACCTGTGGCCGCTGAGGTAAGAAAATGTTTGTGACTTTTGAGGACATTTTTAAGGCAGTGATCCAGCATTCTTCACATGAGCATCCATATATTGCACTTCTTGTTTGAATTAAAACCTGGCAACATGTAGTCTTCGAGTTCATCAGATGGCAGAGCTATGCATCTACTTACTCCCTTTCTACATCATCTCCCAGGAAGCTCGAACGACTAACCTCAGCTGCAATAAGTAAGTTTAACTTGAATTTCTATTATAATTATTTTTTCCACCATTGTCCATGTTAGCTATTTAACTCTTCATTCCTTATCACCCTTTGGAGGAAAACATATTTGTAGTTTAAGATTAGCATCTCCCTCCATTTTATTAAAAAGATAATAAATACTGTTCTTGGATGGGAACAAGTACTATAAAATAAATAAGAACATACCTTATCAAAGATTACATGAAAATTAATGCTGTTATCTCTTGGATCTACATTGAAATGTTTGGCTTCTTTAATCCAACTAAAACACAAAACTACATACAACAACATGGATGAACCTTGAAAACATATGTGAAGTAAAAAAAAAAAGTCAGACACAAAGGGCCACATATTATATGGTTTCAATTATAAATAGTCTGGAATAGGTAAAATCATGGAGACAGGAAACCAATTGTGGTTTACTTTGTGGAGACGAGGAAGTGAAGAGTGGATGCTTAGCAGGTATGGGCTTTCTTTTCATGGTGATGAAAATGTTCTGAATTGGGTGGTGATGATGGCTGCACAACATTGTAAATGTACTAAAAGCCAATAAATTATACACTTTAAAATGGTTAAAAAAATAAAATTTAGCTCTTCTCTGTCCATGATTCCAGCAGACTTAGCTTGTCCTCATTTCCCCACAGTTAGCAACATCTCTTTCTTCCAGAGATTTTGAGAAGGGAGAGGAGAAGAAAGAATCAGCTGGATATCCCCATATGTTGTTAATCTAATATCATTTAAGGGAAAGAAGCTCAGAATTGGGATGCTTCACACAGAGGCCTTTGGTGGTCATCACAGCAGACATGCAGGGTCTGACTTTTCTTATTTCACTTTGTCAATGTTTAACCTTTAATATATGGAGGGTAGAGCTGATAGGGACCATGTAGGAAGAGGGGGTATGTGTATACATTGGTGACTCATTGGTTTGTTTGCTCTTCATTTCTATAGTTCTAGTTATTCTGCCTCTCACAGATGATTGATTCAGGGGAGACATGTGATCCAAGTTGGCCAATCAAAACATTTCTCTGGAATTTAGGACTTGAGTCCAAAATAATAAAGTTATTCTCTCCTGGAGGTGGATGAAGATGTAAGCATAAGGGTTGGGGAATGTCAACAGGCATGCTTCTGCTATGTGGAAAAGTCCAGGAAAAAAATGGCTAAAGATATCCAGGGAAAACAGAATGGGAATTGGAGAGAAAGTATTTGCTTGTGTATGAGATTACCGTTTCAGCTGAAACTGAGATTCATCTACTCCTTAGACTTCACAGTGGCTTGGCAAGGTCACACACGTGCCATAAATTGTTCTAATCCAAAGCTAGTTCAATGGTAAATTCCTTTGGAACAGGAAGCATGTCAAGGATAGTCATATGGTTGTACTCAGTAAAAGAATATACAAAAAAAAAAAATGGAGATCATCAAATAACAGAAAGACAGCATTCCTAGTTCCACTTTAATCAATGAGAGCCCAAGTTGACAATAAATCCATTGTATTTCTCCATGAATCTACCATACTCCTAGAAGAAGCAAATTGGAAGAATATATGTGGTAAGAAGATAAACCTTGAGTGAATTTAAAAAAAAAAAATTGACCTTCAATTGGAAAAAAGATGACTACAGGCTTGCAAGCTCACCTTCATCTAGTTCCTGTTAGGCACCTGAATCATAGCTGCCACTTGCTACATAATGCTACATTACAGTCCCCAGAATAATTCGTATAAATGTGAATGGACTCATTTCTCCCATCACTGTAAGCTTTCCTGTGAGTACACTGTGCACTCTATGGGGGCTTTGCTAGAAGACTAAGCACCCTGATGTACTATTGGAAGTTTGGTAAACAACCAGAATTTGCTGAATTAAAATATGAGGATATAATCTAGACTCAGGATGGAGAAAATAGTTTCTTCTTCTTTGGATCCAAAATAGGACATTGTCTCTTTTCCCATGAAAAAAAAATTTCCTGTTTTTTTTTTCACTTTTCATTTTTTGTTAATATTTATTGAGTACATAATGTTTTCCAGGTACTATTCTAAGCAATTTGCATGTATGAGTCAGCTTATTTCTCACAATATCTTATGAGATGAGCAATTTTAATATACCCATGTTACATGTAAGGATACAGAGACTCACCTATTAGATGGTAGAGATGGGATTTGAACTCAGTCAGCACCACTGCAAAGCCAGAACTTTTAACCATTGTGCCATATTAATTGAGCATCTACCATATGCTTAGCATTGAGGATAGTGTGGTAAGTGAAACAGCAAAGAGCCTGTCTTCATGGAGCTTATTCTCTAGTGGGGAGATGAACAGTCATCAAATATTCACAGAGATATGTAATCACAAGCTGATAAGTGCTGTGGAAGAACCAATGGGAGTTCTGATAACATGCCTAGTCTGGTCTGCAGATAAGAAAAGCTTTCCTGTTTGGAGTTAAGTAGGCAGTAGGAATCAGCTAAACGAGGGAAGAGGAGAGGAATGGACCAGACCCAAGGGAGAGCACACACAGGAGTCTGAGGTGGGAGGAAGTAGGCTTCTTGGGATTGGAGAGAATACCAGTGGGCCTGGAGCACGGAGAGATGGATGGGCAGAAGAATGGCCAGGATGGGCCTGGAGGGGAAGGCAGGGGCTAGATCAGTCAGAGCTTGGCCATGGAAGAGATTAGTCCTAACCAAGGACTAAAAACAGGTGTGGAAAGGCTAGCCTTTGCTAGTAACATAAGCAAAATACCCTAAATAAGGGTGTATGGTGAGCCTGATGGTATACAGTGCTGAGAGAGGAGGTTTACGCACACCCAAAGGGGAAGGCCTCCTGGTGGTGAGTTTCCAGAGGAAGCAGGAGGCAAGGCACTTTGTGTCCTGCAACATTTGCAAGGACAGGAAGACACAGGCCTGTTTGTTGGTCAGGACTACTTAGGGAAGTCATGATCTCACAGGTGTTTTCTAATGTGCATTAGGCTAAAGCAAAACAAAACAGGAAACTCCTTCTCATAGGGTTGAAGAATGGAAAGGCCATGGAGGCTGAAGGGGCAGCAAACCCCTCCTGCCCGCAGGGAAGAGAAGAGCTAGAACAGTAGTGCAATGGTCTCAGCTTCCTCCTTCCTTGCTTCTCTGACAGCAGTGAGCCCAAGGCCCAATCATAGGCCTTGAGGGATTGGTTCTCCATTTACTTCAAAGGGAGAGTGCCTGTAGTACACATTTTTTAAAATTTATTTTTCAATCGTGGTTAACATATTATATTAGCTTCATTTCTAGTATACATCTTTTGAAGTACACACTCTGTTCACAATAATTCATTTCATTGGTCCCTTATGTAAAGGGGGCTCCCTTATCTAAAGGGGGCTCCCTAGAGCCATAACTCTAGCCTTAGAACAAAGACACGGTTGATTAGATGGGGGTCAGCACTGTAGAAGGGAGCCAACCTCTTCCCCCAGGCCTGATACTTTCATCCAGGTGTTGGGAGCTCTGTCTCTGTTACATTTCCAGCCTCCTTCACTTCTTTCTTCCAGGGAGGAGGAGCCAGTCAGTGGGTTGATGAGTTTAGGCGGAAGCCCCAATCCCATACACTCCCTCCTGCTGCTTCTGGGTGCTTTCTGCCCATTGAGAACATCTCTTTTGTCCTACTCCTCATCATTTGGATAAAAGTAACTGCCCCGTTTGGAAGCCCACTGTATACATTTCAGCCACTGTTATTGATGAGAAAGTTGGTAGGTTAATTCTCCTTCTCCCTATTCTTTTCTCAAATGTTTTAAAGTCTGTGTTGGAAAGAGGGTGTTTGGGGGTTGTTGGGGCCCTCTCAGATACCAGCGGGCCCATGGCACAACTCAGGCACATTAGACCCTTTCTTTGGGGAGGTGGGATTGGGACAGAGAGCTAGATTATGTCTGTCTGGGGTGCTGAGCACAGACATGTCAAGTTGGGAGTTGGGTGTAGCTACCTACATTCTATCTGCCATTGGACAGAGGTTCAGAGGAAGCTGATCTGATGAGAAAGAGCAAGGAGCCCTGTGAGCACATCACACAGAGAAGCAGAGATGGCATTCAGAGGGTTCTGACTTAAAACTTCAGTCCTTCCTGGCCGCCAGGCCGTGCAGGCCAGCCCAGGGGACCCACAGAACCCAGTGGTATCTTCAAAAATAAATTCAGCACCAGGGAGTTTAAACAAGGAGAGTTGGTTTCTGTTACTTGGCACAAAAAGAATCCTAATATCATACAGAGGTTTTGTTCAAGATCCCTCCTCACCCCCCCCAAAAAAAACCCCAGCAACAATTAATATCTTTCATTTATTAAAATGTCTAGAAGGATCTATGTTTCCATGGAGTGAATATTTGTGTGGTGCATACAATTCACTGTAATTTAGTGCATTATAGCTGCAAATAAGAGGCTGAGAATTGCTTCATGAGAGGTCTCACATTCTGGAATGTACTACCTATTACAACAACTATTAATTGAATATAAAATACAGGCGAACATTGGAACTCATTAGGAATGGTCTCTCACACCTCTGTCACCCTCTGGAGACAAAAATGAAGATACAGGTCTGATTTTTAACAATAGCATTAACAACAACAAGAAGAATGCTAATGATCACTAGTTTTGTGGTTTACAAAACGTTTTCACCTCCATTTTCTTATTTGTTTTTCCCCCTCACACTCTCAGAGAGAGGTTATGTGAGGCAGTCATTATTAGCTCCATTCCAGAGGAGAAAAGAGAACAGGGGAATTGCTACCACTGGAATAGAGAGACTGACAGTCCCCACAGAGTTTCCTGGGTGCAGCAGTTCTCATGGCTACAAAGGGCTCAGGGGAGTTTTTGGCATATCCTGAGCTACACATTTGTCTGGATGAATGAATGAGTAAATGAATGAATGGAAGACATGGAAAGAAAAAAAAAAATCTTAGTCTGTAATCTTGGAATCATAACCTTAGAGGAATTTGGATGGGCTTCAGAGGATTCATGAAACCCCTGAAGTTGGAATTAAATGTCATGTATTATGTGCATTTTTCGGGAAATAGGGTCTGGGTTTCATCAGACTCTCAAATTGATGACTGAGCCAAAAAGTTAAGTATCACTGGTATTAATTATAAAGGGGAAAGCAATGTCATAGGAGAAATTCTCCCTTTTGTGACCAAAGAGACATACTACTAGTGTGTTTTTGGATAGAGGGATCAAGCCCAGCCATAGTCTGGGGTAAGAAAGGCTATTGGGTCACTTTTTTGGTACATGGAGAGGAAAATCAAGGAGACTTACTTAGGATTGTGTTGCCCAGAGAATGCCTACAAGTTAAGCCATATCCACCTTGGTTGCAGAATCCTGAATGAAATTTTGAACTGAAATAATTGGAATTTTGGTTCTTCAAGCCTTATTTTTTTAAATTTTGTTAAAATAAGCACATAGCCATTTATTTGGACCTAATGATCAATGGGACTGCCTTTCATAATTGTAACATATTGTTAAGATTCCTGATAGAGAATGCTCCCGAGTTGGGTTTCTATATGATGAATTACATCTTGTTGTTAGGGTAACTAATGCTCTAAATATAGCATGAAGGCAAAAAAAAAAAAAATCCTACTTACAAGGCAACATAAAATTGTTATGACAACAGTAGTTTTAAAAATACATAGATTATGCTTGTGTTTTTCCTTTTTTCATATAATGAGTTTTATAAATGAGTCTGAGGCATGAGTCAAACTTTTATCCTAACTCATAAATAAAAAACCAAACAGAAACAGAGTGAACATACTTTGAAAAATCCTTTCCTTTAAGGGAAGAATAACTAGATGAAATATGTTGCATATATATGATAGAATATACACTAACGTTAAAATGCCTAGAGAAGAGTCTGTGCCAGGGTGTTTCTCAGCATCTAGAAGGGTTCAGGAATCTGGAGAAGGCGCTGCATGTAAATTAATAAAGACACTAGAAATATAATATAAATTTGTGATCCATGGGGGAGCCAGAGGAAGCTTAGCTATAGAAACCAATTTAACAATGAGTTAAATTTCCTATTTCCAGACCCAGGACTCTTTTTATTCCCACATCTTGCCCTATAGCAAAGTAGATATACATATCAAAGGTAAGTTTGGTATACAGTAGGCATTGTCAGTTTGGGGAACTGCTTTCGGCTGTTCTGGTGTTTGGCCAGCAGGAGGCAATAACATGTAGATTAAAATGCCCTCAGCTGTCTGGCAACAGGCAATTATATATGCAAATCTTTAGGTGTGGGGAAATGCCCTTAGCTATTACAGCAGCAGGTAATATGTATCCAGCCCTGATGAAACCCCAAGTTCCAAACAACCTTTTGATGAAACTTCTTGCATTTATGACATGCTGGTATTAGCTTCCAGCAAGTCTGCATGGTATACACAAAAATGTTAATGTGATTATATCTACATGGTGGTATTACTAGTCACACACAGTCACACATAGCTCATCTTTTAAAAAATGAATTGAAATATAATTCACATACCATAGAATTTATTAAAGTGTTTAGTACAGTGGTTTTTAGTATATTTACAGAGCTGTGCAATCATCACCATATTCTAACCACCCCAAAATGAAATCCCATATCCATTAGTGGTCATTCCTCTTTCTTAACTACTGCACCCCACCTAGCCCCTGGCAACTACAAATTTACTTTTACCTCTGTGAATTTGCCTATTCTGAACATTTCACATAAATAGGATAATATAATATGTGGCCTCTTGTATTTGTTTTTTTAGGTGTTTAAGGGAAAAGGGTGCCCTGCTGCTCTCTGCTCATTATGCTATGTGTTCTGATGTAGATTGTGTTTGCCTAGAGAATGAGACATGTTTTTCCAATTTTCACAAAAGCACAGAATTATCTAGTAGAGGTCCTGCTTTTAGTTGAACTCAATACTTTCTTGCAATGCAACTTTCCCAATTCAATACATCATTCATCACATTTTCTTGTGTAATTTGTTTGGCACTAAATAGTCAACTCCATGGGGATAGGACTGATGGTATGAATCAATCCATCCTATGTGGTTGGCATGAAGTAGATGATAATAAATGCTTAATGACCAAGGGATGGGGATTGCTTTATTGCTCAGTGCCATTGCAGGCTGTGGTTACAAGATGTCAAACATCTGGATACTTGAGAATATCTGGATGGCTGACTGAATATTTTTATCTTAATCTGGATGTTTTGGCATCAAGTAAAGTAACCCCACGCTTAGCCTGCAAAAATGAGGGGCCCTTATTCTTTTATTTCCAGATGTGCTAAGATGCTGAAGCATCTCACAGATGAGCAATTGCTATTTAACAGGCTGTCATCCTGACCCTCAGGGAATTTCCTCCAGTGGGGCATAAGGCAGCCCAGAGTCCTTTGGGAAATCTTTACTCATTCCAGATGTTAATTATATGACAAAAATGTGTTCTAGTGTGTTTTTGGAGGCATAGACTCTAAAGAAAATTCAAAAAAGGAACTGGTAGCTGCAGTCCAAGATCCTTTATGGGATCAGAGGCATCTAACAGAAGTTTTGGTGCTAAAATGATTGTTGACTTTTTTCTCTCCCCTCATCCTTCAAGCATGTTCTCTCCAGACCCATTTTTTTTTTCAGATTGGCTGCATAACTGGAAAGTAATAAGAGGGCTAATTAAAGGAGCTTACCAGAATATGGAAAGCATTTTTGTCATCCTTAATTGGCTTATAACACTTTCCCTGTCCTAAGAGTGTTTTGATTTAAAATTCTCATTTAGGCACATTGTGAAAGCAAATCATATGTGAAAGCAAATGTCCATATAGTTTCTAATATATTAGATTATCATATTTCCTTTCCTCTTTGAGTTTCAAATTTTATTTTGAGAATTTCAATTGAAGCTTTCAACATTTTAGAGTTGAAAATGGAAAGTAATACAGGATCTTGTCAATATGGGGGCATTTTTTGTTGCTAGTGGTGCCTTACAACTCAAAGTGACCTAAGCAAAAGGACAATTATTAGCTCATAGACATAACTAATAGAAGGGTAAGTCTAGTTTCAATTATGGCTTCATTCTAGACTCAAGCAATGTCACCAGGCTTTATACTGTTAATTCCCAGGTTTCTCACAGTAGCAAAATGGCTGCAACTGCTCCAGCTCCTGCTTATTCTCAAGTTCATATCTCATAAAAAAAGAGAAACTTTCTCTACCAAAGGATTCCAAGCCAAAATTTCATTGTATCTCATTTGTCTGTTAGGTTCATGTGCTCATTCTTGAATCAATCACCAGGATCATGGGAATAAGAGGCACTGATCATTAGTCCAGTGGTCGGCAAACTGCGGCTCACGAGCCACATGCGGCTCTTTGGCCCCTTGAGTGTGGCTCTTCCACAAAATACCATAGCCTGGGCGAGTCTATTTTGAAGAAGTGGCGTTAGAAGAAGTTTAAGTTTAAAAAATTTGGCTCGCAAAAGAAATTTCAATCGTGAGCTTGCCGACCACTGGGTTAGGCCATTTATTCCACACTTGAGCTGAAAAAGAAGAGAAGCATGTGTGTAGGCAGGGACAATTCCAAAGTTCAAATTAATGTTTTTATCCAGAATAAGCAGAAATGGATTTGGGGAAAGCAAACAATAAATGTCCACTGAAGATTCACTTTAGTTCTTTTATTTTAATACAATAGATTATTTTAAGGTTTAACAAAAGCAAGAGGCCTAGAATTCAGCAGCAAACACAATGCCCAGTATATGTTAGCTGATTCAGTAAATATTGGTTGAATGAATGAATAAATGAGTTACTAACTGTATCATACCCTTCAGGCCGACACTTTTAGGTGAGCAAATATGCATTATTCACATCAAGTCCAGGGTCCTCTCGCTCAGTGGCCCTTTAATAGCCATTTCTCCGGAAGTCCTGGCTGCGGAAGTCCTGGCTGCAGACGCCTCCTGGAAGGCGGGAGCCCGGGGGTTTGTTTGGAGGCTCTTCTATCAGGTACAGGCCTTAAAAGGTTGAGTGGCTTATGTGGGGTTCAAACCCTTCCCTCCCAGGGAGAAGGGCCCGGTTTTGAGTCCCCCCTGACTTTGGCCCACACTGGAGGTGTGGTGTATAGTGACCTTGTGTCCAGGCCTGGCCTCTCCAACCTGCTTTGTCCGAGGAGGTGAGCCCAAGGTTCTACTGTGTCACCATCTTGAACCCGAAACTCTCTCTCCTGAGCTGGGACGGCCATCTCCTCCTGCCCCAGCACTGCAGGGTCCCCCTTACACCACGGGTCCCAGCAGAGGTCCCTAGATCCAGAGATCTTGGCCTGGATCATTCCAGTGGCTTCCCTGGGTCTCCGGCTGGCAGGTGGCACAACTTCTCAGCTTTCCTAACTACATGACCCGACTCCTATAATCGCCTCATAATATATCTATCTCTATCCTATTGGCTCTGTTTCTGTGGAGAACATTAATAAAGTGCCATAACAAATTAAGGCAAATTGGTGCATTTAAACAACAGTAATTTAATATTTCACAGTTTTGTAGGTTTAAAATAAAATCCAGTGGCCTTAACTGGTTTCTCTACTTTGAGTATCAAAGGGCCAGAATCAGGGTGTGGGCATGGCAGGTTCTGCCTGGAGACTGGAGAGGAGAATTTGTATCCAGGCTCACCGGTGTTGTCAGAATCCGTTTCTTACAGCTGCGGGACCAGGTCCTATTTCCTGACGGCCATCAGCTGGGGCCTCTCTTAGCCCCTAGAGTACAGTCTGCAGAACTTGCATGGAACCTGTTATGGCTCAGAACCAGCGCTGGGGTCATATCCTCCTCACCTGCTGTCTTCACCTGCAGCCACATCTCTATGCCTCCTCTTCAGATCTTAAGGGTTCATGCAATTACATTGGTAACAGGATAATCTCCTCATTGTCAGGCCAATTGATAGCAGCCTTAATTCCAGTCACTATGGCAAATTCCCTTTTGTCATGTCAAGAGGCAAAATCCTGCCTTACCAGACTTGGTCTTTTGAGCTCCCTTCCAGAATGTTTGTATCAGTTCATGCTGCCTCCAGGGTTGTATAAGAATTTTCATTTCCTCCCTCTCTCCAGCGTGGGCCTTATTATTAAAGCAATGAAAATTACATTAAGAAACTTCACATTTGCCAGGTGAAAAGGCATGTCAGTGCTGCTTGAATTCTGTTTCCAAGATTATTAATGAAGTGGAATTTTAAAGGGCACTCTTCTGAAATGGTCAATGCAGAGATCCGTAGGGATAGCGTGGCTGTGTGGTGGGAGAGTGATGTGATTACTTCTCTGCCCTGCAGCTTGGTGTGCAGGAGGAGCAGCCCAATCAATCAGGACTGGATGGCAATTGCTGGTAAGTTCACCACGAAAGCTTTCGCCAATTGCTGGCGTGTGTTTTGACACAAAGCCCCACAAGCCCCTGTCTTTTTGTTTTAGCATCTCGTGCCAAATGTGCCAGAACGTCCTTCGCAGATTATTTATTTCTCACTAAAAACAAAATTGTATGCCAGATTCAGGTTGCTTTCAAAACAAAGGATGTGAGAACCAAAAAATTTAAACTGTAGGGTGACTGCTGAAGGATAAAAGAGAAACATATTGAGAAGCCAAAGCACAGCAGGGCTTACTGATGGTCTGTCATAAGCCTGGTAACATAAATACATGCATTGAAGCAAAATCCTGTATTTTACACACAGTGAATTTCATGGGGAGAAAAGTGATAACATCTTGATATTCAATGCAGAGAGACTAGGAAACTGCACATGGACTTGGATCTTCTCCACACATGTGTTAGGGAAGCATTTGGCTCAGATGACCTGGATTAGGTAACATGAAGGCTATGAATTCAAAGCCTTTCCCTTGGCTTTGTTTGTGTGGACAAAATGAATGGAAAACTTGGCCAAGGCTGTTATGTTCAACTCTGCTGATAAATTGTCTAAAATATCAGACCAAGGTTCCTAGCACAGCAATTATATATGTACTAGAGGCCCAATGCACGAAATTCGTGCAGAGTAAGGCCTTCTTTCCCTGGGCTGCTGGTACCGGCTTCCCTCTGGCACCCGGGACCTGGGCTTCCCTCGCAGCCCCGGCTTTGTCCAGATGGATGTCCGGAAGGATGTCTGGTCTAATTAGCATATTATGCTTTTATTATTATAGATGCTTTGCCTTTTAGTAATCCAAAGTTTGAATTATTGTAACTAATTCATGCACAGGCAGTATTCATTTGACTTTGTTTAGAAAGAGAGGCAACAGAGAAGTGTATACAATAGTGATCAATTTTGTGGGGCAAATAGTGACTAGAAGGGGCTTTTGGAATGCAAATTATGTTCTATTTTTGGAATTAAGTGCTAGCTATATATAAATGATCAGTTTGTGAACCTATGGACTCTGCACTTATGATATATGTACTTTTCTGAATATATATTATACTGAAGTAATATATTTTAAAAGAAGGCTGTGTGCAGTGTGGGAGATTGAACTTGAGAACATTTTTCAGGTGTTGCAAAATCTCTAAAATTACAGGTTGTTATAGGAAGTAGTTTCATCAATTTAAGAGTTTACAAAAGTGTGATCTGTATGCTGGGTTTTAACCCACAGATGTGTTTGGTCCATGGGTTTAAACAAAAATTTAATTATGAACCATTAACAGTGGAGAGAGCCCTGGCCGGGGAGCTCAGTTGGTTGGAGCATCATCCTGTACAGCAAAAAGGTTGTGGGTTGGATTCTAGATCAGGGCACATACCAGGGTTTCTGGTTTGATCTCTGGCAGTATGCATACAAGAGGCAACCAATAGATTTTTTTTTTTCTTTCTCTCTTCTTTCTTCTCTCTAAACATATCCTCAGGTGAGGATTTAAAAAAGGTGGAGAGAATTTACATGAAAATTCAGATTGTAAGCTTCCTTTGAAAAGAGCACTGGGCTTACATTGCCACATGGCAAGAATCCGGTGGAACAAAGTAGAAACTGCCTCCTGTTCACAAGGCCTGAGCTTTCCACTTTGCCACAGTATCCAGCCTTCCCTGTGGTTTCTCTGACAAATTTTTTTTACCTCTATAGCTTGTCAGTCAATCTAATTGAATGTGCAATTACAGATGTTCAGAAGGAAGATTACAATGTATCACACAGACCTGAATACTGGGTAACTTTTTGATGTGGAATGAGGTTTGGTTTACTAAGAACACCATGAGGTCTGGGTTTGGTCATTACATGGTTAACCACATCAAGGAAGATAGTCTGAGTGGAAAATCTGAGTCTCTGGATCTGTCTGATTTGTGCTTTGTAGATATAGAAAAGACCTTCATCACAGTTTATCATCCATATGGTCTGAGGACCACTAGGTGCTGCTTTTGAACTAAAGTCAGAGAAACGAATTCCAAATGAACCTAGTGCATATGTTTGGAACAACCATAAAAACAGACTTTCAGGTTGCAGCTGTAGACCTTTTATTAATCACATCTCCAGTCCCTGGGATGTAAGCCTCACTTAAAAATGAAGTGAGGCAAGATTTGGAATTGCTGTGCTTTGTGCTGGAGCAGTCCTGAGCTGCCTGCCCACACAGGTCCCTACAGAAGAGGCAAACTGGGATGGCTGTGGAAGGAGAGCCTGGTGGGGTCAGCTGCAGTCTCCTGCCTCAACCACCGGAATCCAGGAGTCCTGAGAGACAACCTGAAATATGGATATATGGATCCTGGCTGTCTGCCACACCAGAAAGGCAATTAAGACTCTAGGTTATGTGGATGACGCTACGCATGTTGGTCATCAGTGTTTTCATAAGAACAGTTTCCCAAACATTATTTCTAGCTAGTGCATGACCAGGTCCTAGGTGCTGCCTCATTTAAAAAAAGTATGGGTGTTAAGAGTTGAGCAGATCCTTCAGATATGACTGGAAAAGTTTACAAGTCCCAGGAGGCCCAGGGTTAGCCCTAGTTTGCTATTTTCGAGCTGATGATATTTTCAAAAGCCAGTCCACATGGCAGTGGTGTTTCTGTCCCATCTTGGTTTTAAAATACTGTGGATTTTATACATATTTTAGATTTATTGGGGTCCAGCTACACTTTCAGTTCTAAAATGGGTTTTCTGTAAATGGCTGTAGGGTTTAAAAATGGGTGTAGCCTGCAATAGGCCTAACAGAATGCCATCTTCCTCTTTGTGCCTATTGTCTGAGAGTCCTCACTTGGGGGGATAGAAAAGAGACTCCATCTAAATGCACCTGGTATAACTGGAGAGCTTGCACAGAGAATCAAATCACTTATCCGTGGCCACAGGAGCAGTGAGCCCTTAGAAAGAGACTAGAACCCTGAACTTTAGTTAAACGGGGCCCGCAGCTAACCAAGTAAAGTGATAACTAAAACAATCTAAATTGTTTGATCCAAGGACATTTTGGTGTGTGTCAACAAGATGATGAATATTTCTACAAAAATTAAGATTTCTATCTATCAAAATATGAATGTTAACAAAAGAAAAAAGAAACAAAATATAAGTGTTGTTTCCAAATATTTACATCTTTCATGTCAAGTATATCACAGCAATTGCTTTTTTCTCTCTATTTTCATGTCAGGGTTAAGTGCACCCACCTATTTTCACTCCCTGTTTTCACAGTACTCCTTACCCTATGTGGAAAGGGTCTGTTTACTTGTCTCTGTTCCCACTGGATTGTAAGCACTGAGGGCTTACAGCAAAGGATATGCAGAGCAGGGTCACAGCTGGTCACAAAAACCAGTTGTCAGATTTTCAGAAATTTTGCAAGTAATTTCACAACAAGTTGGCAGCTTGAAATCAGCATGGGGGAAGTATTTACACCACAGAAATTGGCCAATCCACCTCCGCAGAACCAGTTTTCAACATTTACCAGCAATTCTCTAGTCAGAGATCTTATTTGTTTGGCTCAGCATTATATCTTTAACTGTGCCTGGTACACAGTAGGTGCTCAGTAAATGATTTTTGCTTGAATGAAAGGTTGAGTGAATAAAGGTGTGTCTCAGTTTCTTTCCAGTCCTGGTTGCCTATAACTCATTGAAAACTAGAAGGTCAAGTCTGTACACCTGACCTTTACCAGAAGGCTGAGAAGCAATATCTGGGACTCTAAAGATTATAGCTGAGAGAAACTGGAAGTCCCTGGCCCTGAGACAAGTGGACCCAGATTGAATCTCAGCTCTGTCTTTAGCAGCTATAAATTATAGGCAAGTTATCCTTCTCTGAGCCTCTGATATTTTTTCCTCATCTACAAAAAAGGTATAAGAATACAACTTGTGGGTTGTAATGAAGGATAAAGATAATGTTATGTAACTCACCAGCGCACAGACACACAGCCTCTGTGCTGTTACCTCCTTGGACTAATCTCAAATACCATGCACATTTTCCTTCAGGTCTAAGACAGTTCCTATCACTCTTCAGCACCTAGGAGTATCCAAAATTATTGGTTGACTTTATTTATTGTTTGTCTTTTGTTAACAAAGTAAGTTTCAGAGATCAGCGTTCTTACCTTTCTGCTTTGCTACTCAGTCTCCAGTGCCTTATATGACACCTGATACACATAGTAACCCTCAATAAATAGTTCCTAAATAAGCAAATGAATGCAAAAATGAATGAATAAGTGGTCATCTACAGCAGGGGTCAGAAACTGTAGCCACAGACCAATGTCACAAACTGTATCACCTGTTTTTAGTGTGTTTTTTTTTTGGGGGGGGGGGGGCTAGGGATGATCTTAGAATGAAATTTATAATAAAGATGCAATGTGGCACACACTCAGTCCCTCTTGCGCATACTAAATGTTGAGTAAATAATTTTGATCTTTCTACATGCTGCTTCACTGGGAAAAGGGTATACAAAAAACAATATTCAATCACATTAATATTCTTTTTTTATGCACATGCATGTGCAAATTCACCTCTGCTTAATAAAGGCAGTGCCTGCCACCTGGTTTTGAAAATAAAGTTTTATTGGAACATAGCCATGATCATTCATTGATGAATTGCTATGGTGGGTTTTACACTAAAACAGCAGTGTTGAGTAATTGCAACAGAGACCCTATGGCTGATAAAGCCAAAAATATTTAATATGTGGCCCTTTAGAGTTAAGGAAAAGTCAGAACTTTACTGGCCTCTCATCTATAAGATCATCTCTGAAAAGTACCAATTTAAAGCTCAGAAAATTGAGGAATTTTCTCAGCATCCCTGAACAAATTGGTGGTGACAGGGAGAGGAAATGGGTCTCAGGGCATTGCAGCATAATATCCTAAGACCTAAGAAGAAAAAGACATCCTCCACCCACCTCCTGCAGCAAAACATCTTCTCAGTCTCCCAAACAGATGACTGACTCTACCATTCCAACATATCTCAATGCAGAACTCGTTTCTCTGAGCCTGGATGATGATTATATTTTTCCATAGGTTTTTACACTGGTACCAAAGGAAAATGTGGGGAGCTTCCAAAAGAGAGGGGAGAGTTTGAGATGGCAACAGCATGGCAAAAACATGCCCGGCAGTGCTCCAAACACTCATCATGACAGCAGTATCTCATTATTGCACCAAACTTGGAGAAACCTAATATTATGCAAATAAACTCCAGCTGTACTTTATGACAGCACATACAATTTTTATAAAAGAATTTAAAATCCTTTTTATATGGAAAAATATCCTTCTCTTGCAATATTAGAATTAACCGAAGATACAGTTTAATAGAGTCGAGTAGCTTAATTCCCTACAAATGTTGGAGTACATTGAAATGGTCCTTTACATAAATAAATAAAAAGAATTCTATACTTCGTGTGTGTGTAACCCAGGGCAGTATTTGCTATTGCTTGCTGTTTGTTGGTATTAGGAGAGCTGTATAATTTGTTGTGGTGCTGGGGTGGTGGTGGTAGTGAGGGCTCTGCTTTCCAAGGCAGCGCTATGACTTGCAAGTTAGGGAATAAGGAGATAGTTTGTTAAAGAAAGGCAGAAATGTATTCTGAGCAGGGGAAGACCCTTTGCTAAGGCTGGAACACAAGGAGCAATGTGGAGAGATACCTGGGGAGATGCTGGGAAGGGAGACCAAGGTGGAGAGAGCTGGTATCTGTAGAGCTGTTGTAAGTACTGTGCATGTATTAACTCATTTAATCCACACAAACTTATAAGACAGGTGATATTAACCTTACTTTATAGATAAGAAAATGGAGACAAATAATAGTTGGGGGGTGGGGAGAGGAAAAACTTCGCCCATTGTCATACAGCTAGCAAGTGGCAGAACTTGCACTTAAACCCAGGAATCTGGCTTAGGAAGTCATACTCGTCAGCACTGGGGCATACTGAAGTTTGATTGTCATGGTACTTGAGAACTTCCTTGGATATGATTCTCTATGGTAGGACAATCCTATCTAATAAAGAGGGAATGTGCTAATTGGCCATCACATCCTCACAAGATGGCGGCATCCATGGCCAATAAGGAGGAAATATGCTAATTGGCTGCCACGCTCTCAAAGATGGCGGCGCCCACAGCCACAAGATGGCAGCGCTCAGTCCCCTCAGCCTCCAGGCAGGTACAGCCGCTCCCCACACCTGCCTCCGGAGTCCCCCAGTCCCCTCAGTCCCCCAGCCACCCAGGGCCTGCCCGAGGCGCAGGCAACCCTCGGATGGTGGCTGCCCAGCCAATGCCCAAGGTGCAAGCAAGCCTCAGATGTCGGCTGTCCAGTTGCCCAGGGCCGGCGTGAGGCACAGGCAAGCTTCGGATGTTGGCTGCCCAGCCAGCCAGAGCCGGCCCGAGGTGCAGGCAAGCCTTGGATGGCGGCTGCCCAGCTTCCCAGCTTCCCAGGGCCACCAGAGGCTCAGGTAACCAGGGCAGCCAGAGGCTCAGGTAACCAGGCAGTGGCAGCAGCGGAGGTGTGATGGGGGTGTTGACTTCCCCTGATTGCCAGGTCTCCTCCCGCCCCTGAGGGCTCCCAGACTGTGAGAGGGGGCAGGTCAGGCTGAGGGACCTCCCCACTCCAGTGCATGAATTTTTATGCAATGGGCCTCTAGTTATAAATAAACGTCTTAGCTACAGGATTGTCCTTTGGGAAAATGAAAAGTCATGCATATCTTGGGACAATTTTTCCTTATGCTGAATTGTCAAAATTGTCAGGATGTCTAGCATACCCAGGCACCCCGAGTGTGAGCTGTGTCCCATAATCATTGTGTAACTAAAACAACACCACAAATTACCAAAACACCCTCTAAAGGGCTGTACCACCTTTGTTCAGAACTACTAGCCCAAATCTTTCATATTGTGATAGTGTTAGAGCAACTAGAGTTGCTACAGACTAAGATGCCTAAATTTATCCAAATAGCTTTGTTTTCTTTTTTAAAAATTTAATTAACAGGAAAATACAAGCATATTTATTATGAATGAAATGACATCTGGAGCTTTACCTGGTGGCCTTAGAAGTAACTTAGAAAACTCAACTCTTACTATGCATTTCAACGTTTTTAATGCCAAAAAGAGAGGGGAAAGGAGGCACAGATGGTAATGAATGATAGGCAAAGTCAAAAACATTTGTTCAGGGCACTCAATGAAATGACGTAGCCCACTCACTGCCATCTCCAGCCAGCCAATATCTGGTCAGACTTCCACTTTCTCACATTTGTGTCAGAGTCCCAATTGCTCCTTACTTTTTCTGGAGGCAGCCTTTTTGGGGGTCAGCCAGCATCCAGCTAACAGTGGGCATCCATACAGGAGTCCTGAAGATGTGTAATGGGGAAGCGACAGGTTATAGATCTGGCCATCAGCCTCCAGGTAGGACTTTGAACATTTCACGTAAGAAATACTATTATTTACCAGTGTTTAATCATCTGGGAAGCTTTTTACTTATTTCTCAGACTCTTTGAGTTGGAATTTTCTGCCTCTAATTCTGCTGAGCAGTAGTTAGAAATATGCTTGGTTTGAAGGAGAGTGGGTCCTGAGCGGTTTTGGTATTGTGTGGTGGGGGAGGACAAAAAGAATGGAGATGGGAAAGGTAATTGAGTTATTTTCCATCACATTGTTTCTGGTTGATTTTTGAGATCCAAGGTGTCTCTGTTGGATTATAAGCACTTGGGACAAAATTTCCTTGCTCTTCCTTTGGAGAGAATAAAGGTCAGGTCTGAGAGGTTCTGTTACATATTTCTGAGCAAAATAAAATGTTACCTTTACCAAATGCTTTCTGAAATTTCTCAGATCTTATATAGGTTGTAATTAATTCTATACCAGATTGTCAACTCCTGGGATGCATCGTCTGTTTCCTCTGTTTCTACAAAGATGACTTTGTAGCCCCCTTGCTTAGCTGGATGCAATTTGCTGAATACATAAACTAATGAACAAATTTACCTTTAGGCATTGCAAGACTGGGAGCACATTAATTTGGCAATTAAAGGACAAAGTATACTTTCTGAAATTGTTACCTCAGAGACAATTTAAAACATAAATTTACATTTTAGTTTTTTATTATTCATTTTATAGCCAATAATTTAAAGAATAATAAAATATATCCCTATATAATAAAGAGGTGATATGCAAATTGACCATTACTCCAACACACAAGATGGCCACCCCATGTGGACACAAGATGGCCACCACAAGATGGGAGGGACCAGTTCTGCAAGGGAGGGCAGTTAGGGGTGACCAGGCCAGAAGAGGAGGACAGTTAGGGACAACCAAGCCTGCAGGGAAGGGAAGTTAGGGGTGACGGGGCTGGCAGAGGAGCACAGTTGGGGGTGACCAGGCCTGCAGGGGAGGGCAGTTGTGGGGAACCAGACCTGCAGGGAAGGGCAGCTGGGGGGAACCAGGCCTGCAGGGGAGGGCAGTTAGAGGTGACCAGGCTGCCAGGGGAGGGCAGTTAGGGGTGACCAGTCTGGCAGGGCAGGGCAGTTAAGGGCAACCGTGCTGGCAGGGGAGGGCAGTTAGGCACAAACAGGCCTGCAGGGGAGGGCAGTTGGGGGTGACCAGGCTGGCTGGAGAGTGGTTAGGGGTGATCAGGCTGGCAGGCAGAAGCGGTTAGGGGCAATCAGGCAGGCAGGCAGGCAGGTGAGTGGTTGGGAGCCAGCAGTCCTGGATTGTGAGAGGGATGTCCCAGATTGGAGAGGGTGCAGGCTGGGCTGAGGGACACCCCCCCACATGCGCGAATTTCATGCACTGGGCCTCTAGTTTATTCTATAAAATTTTAATGAGCATCTGTTGATTGTCAGGTATTCTGCTAGGCTTTGAGAGTGTATGAGATGGAAATGACAGGCGAAGTCCCTGTTTTTCTCATGGAGCCCATTATAATGCTGTGGACATTGGTGTAGGATGTGCTAACCTGCCTTCGCTTTTCCTTCATAATAATGACTCAAAAAAATGGATGGCCAGCCCACAAGTCTACATGTTGAGTCTTTTGAAGTAACCCTTATTAAGAAATTAGAGGAAGTAGAACTACACCTATTTCCTGAACATGCCTTTTATCTGGAACCACCCAAGTCCAGGTCTTCCTTAGGTGTCACTTGCACCTCAATTTTACACTTGGCTGACTTGAAAAGTGATATACATATTTTTATGTTATCAGATGCTCATATCTCAGTCTCTTTCTGCACATCATTGCCCACCTTTCCCTGGCAACAATAAATCCACCTACTTGGAAGAAAAGGATTTGAAGGGGAATAGCTTTAAAACACAAATAATTCCCAAGGGAGATAACCTACTTTAGGATAAATGAGCATTGATGTCCTTGTGACCAAATAAGAACTCAAACCTTAAATAACATTATACTGTTCTGCTGACATCTAGAATCACTGGGTCAGGGACCTTTAGAATTGGAGGGTTCTTGAAGGTCATAGGAAGATTGAAGAGTGGTGTGAGGATCACTATATTCCAATCACCCAGCAGGTTTGTCATATATGCAGGTCTAGGCACCCAGTCCCAACTCTACATTTTTAAGATCCTCCTGGGAGTTCCTTAGAGAACCTTCACTTTATAAGTTGGAATCCTGATGTGAGTTCTAAGGATACAGCAAGTTAATGGTAGACCCTGAATCCGGACCAGAGGGTCTGCTCACTCGCCTAGAGCTCCCACCCTAGCGCTACATCATGTGGCAGTGAAATACCAAAGTAAAACCAGTCAAGTTCTTACTACCTCCCCAAACTTCCTTCCTCCACATGGGTCTTGAGTTAGAATGACCAGCAATTGTAAAGGATAAGAGGATCTCTATCCTGTTTTCCTTCCATGTGCCAATATATCCCCCCTAATGCAGCATATATGAAATTTAAATTCTACTCAGGTTGCAGGTTTGATCCCCTTGTCGGGGTTCATATGGGAGGCAACAGATTGATGTTTCTCTATCCCTTCTTCTCTCTCTAAAATAAATTTAAAAATAACCTCAGGGGAGGAAAACAAACAAATAAATAAATCCTATGCCCAGATAAGAGTCTACCCTGTACTCTAGATCTCCACCAGTTTCCATGTTCGAACCGGGAGATCTTCTGATCTGGCTCTGCTATAATCAGAACAGGCAGCTGCTGCTTTGAGTGCTTTGTGGGCCATGGATTGGCCATGTCTTTGTGAAATCTGTACATATTTTGGGGTTGTGAGGGCTTCCCAGGTAGGCTATGGTTTCTTATGTCTCTGTCCACCCAGCCCAAAGGATGTACTCACAAGCCCATGTATGTGCCTTGGAGTGGAAACGGCTGGCAACTAAGGCTGATATTCTTCCTTCCACAGGCTCATATCCATGCTTCATAGAGACAGACACTGGCCAGGAACCAAGCTATTAAAGAGCAGAGCTTTATGCCTGGAGGATCCAAAAGCTGCCAAAGCTCAGGGTTATTATAAGAATCAATAGAGCTAAGGTATTTCAGGAGCCAGAGAGGACTGTTGTAAAGGATAAAACGGCACTGCAGTGGAGAAAGGTGAATCCAGAGGTTCAGCAGCTCGGCAGTCACTGGTTCCATGTTTTGTTACTAAGACAGTCAGATCCTTTACAACTTGGCCTCTGAGTGACTCATGTGAGGTGCTGAGTCTAAGAGCCCCTCTGAGTAGACATGAAGTATCCATCGCAGGGCTGGGCCTGCTGGGGCATGGAGCAGCTCCACTACAGACACTACATGTCCACTGGGACCGGGATGTGATGGAGTCAGGGGGTGACATATATTTTCAATTTGCGCAAGGTTTGAGGATTGGTTATAGCCTTTGTCTAAGGCAGTTTGTTTTTGTTCCTGGATGGAACTGGACTCATAGCTTAATACATTTAACAATAAACTATGCAATGCTAATTGTATATATTATAGATATGCTGGGGATGGATGTATGTTGCTACAGTTATCACACTGATTATTGGGTGGTTTTTCTGTTTTGATTAGATTAACTACAGAATCATTATCATAATCATCGTCATAGTTAACATTTATTTTGCACTTACTAGGTATAAGACGTACTTTATTTTGATTATCTAATTTGATCCTCATAATCATCCTATGAGGAGAATAGAATAATTATCCCAATTTTATGGAGAACACAGTGAGCCTCAAAATGGTTAATTTGCCCAAAGTTGTACATCTGGTAAATGGAGAAGCTGAACCTCAAACTCAATCAGACTCCAGAGCCCATGTTCTAACCTAGTATGTATACAATAGCGCTTCCCTAACTGGACTGTTAATGCACAAGAAATAGTGGTGGGTTGGACGTTGTTCATTTGTTTTGTTTTTTCCCTTGTTCATTCACTCATTCAATAAAAATAAATACAAATTCAACATGAGATACTGGGTTTTGTTACAAAGATGAATAAGACAGTATCTGTCCTCAAGGATCTCACTTTGTGGGAAGAAGACATGCATCTAAATAAATGATTACAAATGGAATATGATACTCTAATATAAGCACTTACAGTGTGTTTGGTAAGGAAGTTATTGATCCAGAGGAGTTTGGTGAGGAAGCTATTGATCCAGAAGAGGAGTTTGGTGAGGAGAGATGAGGGAAAGGAGCAGTCCAGGCCTGAAGAATGTCCATCAAGGAGGGCTGCTCACAAGATCCTGCAGTGGCTTTTGTGAGGGGCATAGACACCTGTTTCCTTCTCTCCAAGAGCTTAATCAAGTGTAAGAGTTGTGTCAACAAATAACGAATGAGAAGCATGTTCATAGCACAGATACAAGTAAAGTTTCCTGGAAGTGTAGAAGAAGGAGAGCTGATTTCCAACTCTGGGATATGGAGGGGAGAGCTGGGACTTCTCCAGGGAGGACCCATTTGGATGAGGCTCGGAAGGATGAGAAGAGTTTTTCAAAATAGAGAAGTAGATGACTGAAGGAGTGCAGACTACTTATAGAACAAATGGTCTATTATAAATGGAAGGGAGGCACATGGGCATTGGTAATGGAACCAAGGGGCATCGTGCCAGTACTTGGAAGGCCTGGAATGCCACGTGAAGACATTTGAAAAAGATGCATGAAATGTGGACACTGTTCAAGCAGAGGTATTGCTAGGGACATTAGAGTTCATCCTAGGTGTGTCATTTTCAAACCTTTCCTTCAAGCACAGTCTGTTTCAGATCATACCCGAAGTATGAAGCCATTAAGAACAGAGCCACACTGGTTGGCATGAAGCTGAAGGGGCCCAGGATCCAGGCTGCTCAGCCTCCACCCAGGTTTCTGTGCAACACAACTTATCTTCCTACAAATGGGGTCTGAAACTGGAGAACAGAGTGTTTTCTCCCCCTTCCCAGGCTGACTTGTTCGAGCGCCAGTAGGCACATTGGTATTGCTGCTGGCAATAAGGTAACACCAATGGTGGGTTTGGCCATTGGTGTTGATCTGATTTGTACATAAAACAGCCGCTCACAGCAGATCAATGATTAGCTGAGAATATCCACATTGTTGATATGAGGCCCTTGGACACAGCTGTCTGCTACTGAGAGAATTTTGTCCTAAGGATGTCTCCCACTAAGTGGGATTCTGGGGGCTTGAAGGAGTTAACACAATTGCAGAATCGCCTCTCTCTTTCTCACAGAAGAACTTGCCCACTGGGAGGATCTGGCTGCATGCTGAGGTCTCTCCGTCAGAAAGTGAACGAAGGACTTCACTGGATCTGTGCACCTGGATACCCTCGGGAGAAAGGAGTGAGGGAGGGAATGTTTCACTTTCAGAGTTTCCAAAAGTGAATCCCAAAAGTTCAGGCTACAAGGAGAAACCATGATCCCTGAAAGAAGCCAGAAGAGGCCCATGACTTGTCAAAGAAAAGACTTCCAAGGGAGGGGGTTAGACTGAATACAGGACACCTACTTAACTTGAATTTCTGATAAACAACAACACTTGCCTAAGTATGTCTAAGATGTTGCACGGTATATACTTATATTAAAAAGATTATTTGGAATTCAAATTTAACTGGGTGTTCTGTAGTTTTATTTGCTAAATCTGGCAACTGTTTGCTCAGGCCACCTGCCTCGTGGAGATGCGCCTCCTCTCCACCCACTCTTGAGAAGAGAACTTCAGCCCAGTTTCTGGTCCAGGGGCTCCTTCGAACCCGCATAAGCATGAGCCCAAACTTCTCCACACCACAGTGGCAGAGGGCTTCTCCAGCCAAGGGAAGGGGCTGTCCCCTTTAGAGCCCCCATGTTCCTCCAGAATGCAGCCTTTGATGTCCTGGTGGGTTGGTTAAAGGCCAGCATGGGGTTTAGACAGGGTAAGGGATTAAAGAGGCCTACTGCCTGATGAATAAATGTTTACAATAACCACATTCCCTCCTTGACTAGCTGGGGTGTTTCCATGAGAACTGCATTGCCATTAGGCTAGCTGTTTGCTTTTTGTCATAAGTAACTTATTGATGCATTGCTGCTCAAACAGAAAACATCTGTGCAGAGCCCACAAATAGGAAACTTTGGAGGGAAGAGGGGGAGAGACTCACATTGCCTGCTGACCCTGCTTTATGCATGTTTGAAAAGGAAGAATGTAAGTTAAATCAACAACCCTCAAGTATACATGTAAGCCAGGGCCAGAGCATGACCAAGATTGAGTGGCACGGAGGAGGCTTTTGTCCCATGCTTCCTTTTTTATCTAAGCTGGGTGCACTGAGAGAGGGTTTGTTTCTCCTGCTAGCTGGTTTTCTCCAGGGAAGGTGGGAACTGCCAAAATAATCTGTCTGTAGTACCTGATATGCCAGTGGAGCAACAGAGGAGGGACCCTGTTGTAAATTACGGAAGGTCTGTTTCAATGGAGCTTCCACACTCACACATCATCCAAATTGCTACAGCTAGAGTAAAGCAGTAAAGAATATACAGGACAACTTTCCCACAGAGGAAGCAGTCCACCTTCATGTGTATGGGGTGTGAGGATGACTTTTTAGTATTTTGCTTTCCTCTGTGCTAGGAAGTTGAGAAAATTTTAAAGAATAAATGTATGATGTTTTAGAAACAATGAGGTTCTGGGAACAGAAAAATTATGGCTAGAGAAGGAGAAGCAGGTAAGAAATTTACTCTTCCTCTTTCCTGAGAGAACAAGGAGGAGGAAAGAGGGAAGGAGGGAGGGAGGGAACCTTAGAGGCAGAGATAAAGACATGCTGATAAAGACATGCAGCCTCATTCCTTGGTCTGGAGCCAGCTTGCATATCCCTCAGAATTTATGTGCCTCCAGGGCTATATAAGTCATCCAGAGGAACTGGTCCTCTGTGATTTCATTAATGACCTCAACTAAAGAAAAAATAAACCCTACCGTGTCTAAATTTCCAGTGGAATATAAAGATTAGGGAGAAGAGTAACCCCAAGTCATCACAGGAATGTGCCCTGGGTGGGAGGTGAGGATGGTGGGAAGTTGACTTATACTTGGCAATGGAAGAGAAATCTAAAAACAATTCTGAAAATGGACAGTTAGCAATTCTGATAGAAAGTAAAAGCATGTGAGGGTGAGATTTGGCCAAGGCAGAGTCCATATTCCTGTCATATAATTTGATTGATTAACCTGTGGTTATCAAAAGTCAGAGTACATTAGAGTGACCTGAGGAATATGTTTTTTTTAAAAAAAAAAGAATAACGATTCAGGCTCCATCCTCTGTTTCTAGCTCTCAAGGTAAGTCAGAACAAGCAGGCCACCAAGTATACTTCTAGAAACAATGTTTAAAATACGTCTGGGTAATTTGCCTCTCTGGGTAATGAGGCAAAGCACTCTTTCTGGCTCCTGGATCAAAGAAAAGTGCAGTATTTAAGAGTGGGGATTTGGGAGCTGGTCAGATTTTAGCCCCACTCCCAGATTCCATTATTTGCTAAATGATTATCTCCAGGAGTTATTTAACATCATTAGACCTCAGTCTCCTCATCCGTAGACTCAGGATGTTATATATTATAGTACATACTTCCTTAGGTGATTATAAATATTAAATGAAATGATGCATGGATGCGAATCTTTGCCCAATAAATGTGAGCAGCTGTTATCATTGTTACCGTCACCATTATCATCACCGTGACTATCACCATCTATCTACCTATAAAAGCCTAAACGACCGGTAGCTATTACACACACTGACCACCAGGGGAGCAGACAATGCAGGAGCTGCCCCCTGGTGGTCAGTGCGCTCCCACAGCGAGAATGCCGTTCAGCTGGCTGACCAACAGGCATCAGAGGCCAGGCTTACTTACGGCTGGCGAGTGCTGATGTGGTGGTGTGAGCCTCTCCTGCCTCTGCGGCAGCGCTACCAAGCAGTGGCAGCAGGCACAGTGGGGCCAGATTGAGCGGGAGTGGCACTGTGCCCTGCCTGGGCTCGGGTTCCTCCCTGACTGCATGCCACTTTACACACTACTGCATCCCTCAAGGGATGTTGGACTGCCAGTTTCGGCCCGATCCACAGGCCTGCCTGAGGGACCCCACCAGGGCATGAATCCGTACATCAGGTCTCTAGTCAGTAGTAATTTGTCCTCTTATTAGGGCATGTCATGTGCCATGCAGTGAGCTTGCAGTTCTACTTGTTTTATTATTTGGTTCTCACAATAAATGTAAGGGACGGGTTATTCTTTCCATTCTACACATGAATAAGCAGAGGTTATATAGTTTGACCCTGATCACTCAGATGGGGCTGAGAAGAGCTGTAACTCCTCTGTTGATGGGAATTTGAAAGGGTGCAGCTGCTATGGAAAACAGTATGAGGTTCCTCAAATAATTAACAATAGAACTACCAGACAGGAGATTGCTGGATCACATGGTACTTTTGTTTTTAATATTTTGAGGAAACTCCATAGTTTTCCATAGTAGCTGTACCAGGTTACGCCACCAACAGTGTGAAAGGGGTTCCTTTTCTCCTCATCTTCCCCAGCACTTATCCCTTGTCTTTTTTAGGATAGCTGTTCTAATAGGTATGAGGTGATAGCTCATTGTTCTTTTTATTTCTATTTCCCTGATGATTAGTGATGGTAAACTCCTTTGCATGTACCTGTTGCTCATTGTATGTCTTCTTTGGGAAGTTGTCTATTCAGGTCCTTTGCCCATTTTTTAATGAGATTGTTTGGAGGTTTTTTGCTATTGAATTGTAGAAGTCCGTTTTTTTTTTCAGTGTCTTGCCAGAATTGTGATGGGTAAAACAATATCAATGCTTTAAAATCTGCATTTCCAGCCCTGGTTCATGTTTCTCAGTCATTAGAATGTCAGCCCACACACCGAAGAGTCACAGGTTCAAGTCCCACTCAAAGGCACATGCCTGGGTTGCAGGTTTGATCCCTGGCCCTGTTCGAGGCATGTGCGGGAGGAAACCAATCAATGTATCTCTCTCACATCCATGTTTCTCTCTCTCTCTCTCTCTCTCTCTCTGTCTCTCTCTCTCTCTCTCTCTCCCCCCTTCCCTTCTACTCTCTCTCTCTGAAAATCAATGTAAGAATATCCTCAGGTGAGGTTTAACAAAAGAATAAAATAAAATTTGCATTTCTGTAATTTATTTTGAGATGCAGCTTGTATTTATGTTTTTAGTGGCCAGTGTATTTCTCTGTAACTTCGTTGTTCATGATCTCTATCAATTTTTCTGCTATGCTGTTTGTCTTTTACTGGTTTATAGGTATTCTTTATATAAGCTAGATATTAATATTTGTGTATTGTATATGTTGAAAATTACTCCTTCAAGCCTTAGTAGTTAAGAGTATTGGCCCGTGGACTGAAGAGTTGCGGGTTTGATTCCAGGCAAAGGCACATATCTTGATTGCAGGCTCCATTCCCAGCCCTCATGGGCTTTGTGCAGGAGGCAACCAATAGATGTGTCTCTCTTACATGATGTTTCTCCTTCTGTGTCTCTCCCCATCCCTTCCACTTTCTCTAAAAATCAATGGGAAAATATCCTCAGGTGAGGATCAACAAAAACAAATAAAATAAATTTTTTCAAGTATTTCACTTCTTTTCAAACTTTACTTATGGTTTATGTTTCATAAAGAAAAATTAAATTATCAGCCCATTTAATAGTTTCTGGAGTTTTCGTTTTTCTAATCCATACATTTTTAAGAATATTATCATAATTTTCCCAATATTTCTCTAGTTTTATATTTTATGCTTAGCTCTTAATTCCATAAAGAATTTGTATTTATGTATACTACTCGGTAGAGATTTTATTTTATTTTATTTTAAAAACCAATAGCTAATTTATTCCAGCACCATTTATTAAACAGAATTTCCTTACTCTTGATTTGAAATATAATATTTATTTTAATGTAGGTTCTCTTATATACATGGATTTCTATTCTGTTCCATTGATCTTCCTAATCCCATACCATTTCTACATGATTTTAATTTATATTTTTAATTTTTAAGTTAATTCTAATTTTTTTAAAATATCAGAAAAACAATCTTGTCCAAATATTCTTCTCTTTAAAAAAATTTTATTCAGTATTGTCATTTATTTTCTTCTCAAAAGTTTTTTTAATCCTTTTATGATTATTATTGAGACATTTATTTTGAGAAAATTGGTTTCTTTAATATCATACAGGAATATAATGCTAGTCTGCATATTCCGCTTTTCTTATATATATATCATTTGGGTTTTACAATTTTGTTTAAATATGTTCTTGTGCATTTTTGTTTGGCTTACTGATAGGACTTTAATAAGGTTTTCTACAATTATGAATGAGATTTTTTCAAATCTATTATATTTTCCAATTGCTATTACTTGTTAAAAGAAGCGCTACTAAAGTTTAAAGTTTATTGAAGTTTACACACCACTATTGCTATAGTATCTGGTCACCTTTTAAAACTCATTTATTAGTTTTAATAACTGAGCAGTTAATGTCTTGAATTTTATTAAACAAATAATTATTGAACAGTTACCATGTGGCAGATGTTGGAGATATGGTCAGGTGTGTGTTCACAGAGACTTTGCATTGCACTGGAGAAAGATGAGTCAAAAACAAGGAAACACATAGGCACAAAATGTTAGTGCTATGCAGGATATAAAAGAGAATGATGTAACAGAGAGAGAGACAGTAGGGTACTTTAGGACTTATCACCAAGATAGGCTTCACTGAAATGGTGCTAAAGACCAGGAACTCAACCATGTGAAGAAATTTCCAGGCAGAGTAAAGAGCAAGTGCAAAGACCCTGAAACTGGACAGAGCTTGACAGTCCAAGGAACAGAAAGTGGATCCGGGTAGCTAGAGTACAGTGGACAAGGTAGGAGTTTAAAGCAATAGATAGGAACTAAGAGAATATGAGGATTTTTAAAGCCCAGGTAAGAAGTTCAGGTGTCCTGTGTGCAGTTGGAAGCTATTGAAGGGTCAGAATAGTGAAACAATCTGATTTATGTTTTAAAGCAATTGCTCAGACTCTGTGGAGGAAAACTTCCAGTGAACAAGAATAGAAGTAGGAGGAGATTGTAATGTAGGAGCTGAGAAGTGATGGTGGCCTGACAAGTGTGGCAGCAATGGATGGAGAGAAGTGGAGGCCTTCAAGATTGAAGTAGAATGAATCAGACTCACGAATGCATTTCATGGAGAGGATTATTAGGCTTTTGGCTTGAGTAACTGGGTGGGTTGTGGTGCCATTTACTGAGATAACAAACACTGGGGAATAGTAGTTTGTCAAGGGGGAGGGAGGATCAAGGATTTTGTTTGGGACATGTTTATTCTGAACTACATAGTTGACATCAAAATGAATATGTGAAATAGTTGCATAAATGAGTTTGGAGCTCAGGGAACAATCAGTCTGAGAGATATAAACTTGGAATTTAGAAGCATGTAGATAGAATGTAAAGCTATAAGACCAGATGAGCTAATGGAAAAAGAGAATCTAATTACAGAAGAAAGAAGAACCTACTACCTAACTGAGTCAATGTGACCTGTAGATGTCGTTTATAGGATGAGGGGGTAGCAAACTATGGAAACTATGGGAGTAGGCAATAGCAAAGGAGCCTGAGAAGATGAGGAGGAGAATTATCAGGAAAGAGTGATGTTACAGAGGCCAAGAGAGGATGCAGCTTTAAGGAGAAAGCTCCGTGGAGATCTTAATCAAGAGCCATTAAGAAAAAGGAGGTGTAGTCAATGACTTTAACAAAAACAGCTTCAGTGAAAGTCAGGGGTTTAAAGCCAGGTTGAGGTTAAATCCAGGTTGGAATGGGTTGAATAGTAATGGAAGATGAGGAGTGGAGACAGCCAGAATAGACAGTTAACTCCTTAAAGAAGTTTTACTGCAAAAGGCGGGAAGAAATGGAGTGGTAGGAGAAAAGAGGTCAAGAAATTATTTGTTGTTGTTTAAAAGATTTTCAATATCAGAGCTTCTTTGTCTGCTTAAGTGAGTGAATGATGTAGAAGAAAGATCAAAGATGCAGGAGAAAGAGAAGGGAAAAAATGCACAAGCAAAGTTCTTGAGAGGAGATAAGGGATGACACCAATAAATGCCCTATTATATTGGCTACTATCTCCAATCTAGTATTTAATGGCAGGGATGACAATATGCATCCTTATATTTTATGTTCTTTGAAGGAAATAATTCTACCTGATGACTGAATGAAGAGATTTATGCTTATAGGTTTCTGGTAGATACAGTATAGCAAGTAAAGGATATTTACATTTCCTAAAATTGAATCATGCTTAAGATGGTTCATTTTGGCATAAACTCTACATGATGGTGATACATCTTTTTTCTTTAAATGTCCTTCTCAATTGGTGTTGCTAATATCTTACCTAGATTTTTAAAAAAATCTATATTCATAAATGAAATTGGCATAGAGTATTTTAGTGTATGTGCTATCATAGGTAAGTTTTTAGTTTCATGGTGATTCTAGTTCCATAAAGGGACTTTAAAATTTTTCCATATTTTTAAGCTCCGGAACATTATTTTAAGAAATGGAAATTATTTGTTATGAAAGAAATCTCTGGCAAAACCACTTGGGTCTGGTGTTATTTTTTAAGGGGTATTATTTTTGTAATACTTTTTTATTAGTTTCTGACTTTATTATGTTATGTCTAGGGGATATATTTCAATATTTAAACATTTTTTGGATTGTCACTGTAGTTAATACACAGTCAATTCTTGAAATGTGTTTCATCTATATATGTATTTTTAACTAGTTTAAGCTTAGTAGTATTCAACTATAATTTTATTTCTAAGGATTTTATAATATCTCTTTAAATTTTTAATTAGACTTGTAGAAAATGCAGAAAATTATAAATAAGAAGGAAACATCCAAAGCCCTATGAACCTAGAGATAAATATTGATGTCACTTTGACATATATTTTCAAAATCTTAGCCTTTTTACATGGTAAAGATAACACTATATATATATGATTGCATCCTGAAATTTTTCCTATTTAGCCTCAGTATTTCTGCATGTTAAACAATTGGTCATAACTATCATTTTATTAGCTAAATATCTCCTAGTAAGAATCTATGATTATAAAGATGTTTATCTTTTTTCTATTATAAACTAGTGGCCCAGTGCACGGATTTGTCACATTGAAAGGAAATTAATTAGAAGTTCACCGGCAGGGTGGGACTGGGCAAGATGGGCCAGACATGCCCTGAAGCCAATCTCCTGCTGTCCCTCCCTGGCAGGCTGCACCTGGGATGGCTCTGTGGCTCAAAAGGCATCTGCGGAGTGAGCGGGGCCCCTCCAGCAGGTGGGGTCCCTTGGCCTGGCCTGTGGGGATCTGGCCAAAACTGTCTCTCTGACATCCCCCGAGGGGTCCCAGAGTGTGAGAGTGCACTCTGCAAAGTTGGTGTCGTACAGGGTGTGGAATGCAAATGCAAGTGTGCAATAAACCAGATTCAGGGCCCTGACAGTGCCCAGCAACAACATAATCCACAGCCGAAGGTGGAATCGCGCGGCCCCGCAAGGCATCGGGTGAGGAATTGGACTCCCTCCTCTCTGGTTTCTGAGTGCGGCACCTGAGAACCGAAAACTGAGAACCGCTGCTGCCAAGTCACTGCAGCTCTGCAGCTCCTGCGTTGAGTGCCTGCCCACTGGTGGTCAGTGTGTGTCATAGTAGCCAGTCAGTTGAATTCGCACCTATAGGGACAATTTGCATATTAGCCTTTTATTTTATAGGACTAGTGTCCTGGTGCATGAAATTCATGCATGGGGGAGGGGGTCCCTCAGCCAAGCCTGTGCCCTTTCACAGTCCGGGAGCCCTCAGGGGATGTCCAACTACATTTTTAAAAAATCATCCTGTATTTAATTTTCTTGCTAACTCCTCCTTTTAAACTCCCCTCACTCTCACATTCTGTTTCTTCTTCTTATTTAACTATTTTCCTGGCCTCACCCCATTTTAGCATCCTTCTCTTTCCTGATTTCTTTCCCTCCCTCCTTTTGAACCTCCCGTGGCCCCTCTCCCTCCCTCCCTCCTCCCTTCTCTCCCTTCATTTCCCATGTCTATCTCCTTACCCCACCCCCAATTTGCCTTTCCCTTGTGATCCTGAACCCTGCCTCCCTCTGTCCTTCCCTATTATTACCTCCCCAGCCCCCGCCATGTTCACTGGTTTCCCTTTTAAACCTTCCCTTTCCTCTCTGGGACCTGCTTCCAGCCCCTCCTGAGTGCATTTTGATATTAAAGCTTCCATTTAGGGAGCGTTAACCCCCATCCCAGGGCCCAGCCCTGGCCAGGCCTTCAGTGCCCCCCTTTCCCCTACCTATCCACCGCCATCCTCCTCCAATTTCCTGCCTGGGACACCCCTACTTCTAGTCAACAAAGTATAGTTAACACGCCACCAACCTAACCCTGGCCAGTGTCTTTGGGGGCTAGGCCTCGGGGATGAAAGAGGTACTCTCCTTAGTGTCCGACTCCCCCCCAGCTTAGCTGTGCCTCCCCTCCCAGTGCAGAGTGCCAGGCCCAGCGAGGGTGGCCGAGGCCTGCGCAGCCTGGGCGCTGCTGCCGCAAAGTAGGCATGCCTCTGCCTGGAAGGCCTCAGACTGTCCACCCTCTGTCCTGGGACCCGTGGCGGCCACCCTGCCAATGGCTCACGCCGAGGGCCACTGCCCTCCTCCTGCATCTGGGCGGGGCTCCTGCCCCTCGGCAGGCGCACCTGCTCCGCCCGCCCTCCCCCCTCATGGTCACCACCCCCTCCTGCATGCAGCCCTGCATTTCCTTCCTCTTTCCATTCCTGCATCTTTTTCTTGTTCCCTTTCTGTATTTCTGTTTCTCCTCTCAGCCTGTCTGCATGCAGGCCTGCCCTCCTCTCCCGCTCCTTTCTTAATTCCCTCCTATCATATCCTATCTTACCTACCCCGGGCCTTGCAGCTGCCCGAGCAGGGTCAGGAACACAGCCTGTTGATTGGTCTCGTTACATGACGGTGTCCTGACTAATTTGCATTTTATCCTATTATTAGATAGATAATTCTGTAGAAAATATCTTCATATGTAAATATTTTGCATACTTAAGATTATTTTTATAACATGAATTCATAAATAAGAAATTAAGGTGAAAAATATGCATTTTTTAAGATTCTTGTACTTATAAGCCTTTAATATATATAAAACAAAAATCTATGCTTTTCATAGAAAGTCAAAGCACCACTAGATATCATCTCTTGGAGCCCTCTCCTATCTTTGTCTTCCTCAGCCTATATCCTCTGCTTTAACATCCAGAGAACTCATTGTGTGTATACCCTTCCAGACCTTTTTATATATTTTACATACATATTTCTGCATGAGCCTATTTAGTATTTGTGTGTGTGTGTGTGTGTGTGTGTGTAAGAGAGAGAATACTTGCGTGCCTAAGTGCATAATATACAATAACTATATATATTTTTACATAACTTGGAGATTGCATATGTATATGTATGCAATATACGCACACATAGATATAATTCTTTTGTTGTTGTTAATCCTTACCCGAGGATATTTATCCATTGATTTTCAAGGAGGGTAGAAGAGAGAAGGAAAGACAGAGAGAAATATTGATGTGAGAGAAATCCATTGATTGTTTGCCTCCTGCACTAGCCCCAGGCTGGGGAGGAGCCTGCAACCAAGGTACATGCCCTTAACCAGGACTGAACCCTGGACCCTTTGGTCTGCAAGCTGATGCTCTACCCACTGAGCAAAACCAGCTAGGACCATATAATTCTTTTTAAGGTTTAATAAAAATATGTGCTAGTTTAACAGGAAACTTTCACATTTTTAGGTGCCTACTGATTAAAAATAGTCTCATAACATGGACTCTCTCATTTCATTACTAACATCTTTAAAGAGATTTAACAGAATACTGAATCACTTTGACTTCACCTTCATTATCTGATAAATAATTGTCAACATTCTAATTTCCTTTTTTTTGTTGATTTTTAGAAAGAAACAGGAATGAGACAGAGATATTAATTTTTTTGTTCCACTTATTTATGCATTCATTAGTTGCTTCTTGTATGTGCCCTCCATTCAATGTTGCTTCTCATATGTGCCCTGCATTTATTGGTTGCTTCTTCTATGTGCCTTGAATGGGGATTGAACCTGCAAACTTGGTGTATTGGAACCAAAGTCTAACCAATGGAGCTAACTGGCCAGGGTCTCTAATTTCTTTCTTCTTCTTCTTTTTTTTTTTTTTTTAATAAATCTTTATTCAGATTATTACAATTGTTTCTCCTTTTTCCCCCCATAGCTCCCCTCCACCTGGTTCCCACCCCACCTTCTGCCCTTACCTCCCTGGCACTGTCCTCTTCCATAGGTATACGATTTTTGTCTAGTCTCTTTCTGCACCCCACATACCTCTTTCCCCCTGAGAATTATCAGTCCACTCCCTTTCTATGCCCCTGATTCTATTATATTCACCAGTTTATTCAGTTCCTCAGGTTTTTAATTCACTTGATTTTTAGGTTCACTTGTTGATACATATGTATTTATTGTTCATAATTTTCATCTTTACTTTTTTCTTCTTCCTCTTCTTAAAGAATACCTTTCAGCATTTCATATAATACCGATTTGGTGGTGATGAACTCCTTTAGCTTTTTCTTATCTGTGCAGCTCTTTATCTGCCCTTCAATTCTGAATGATAGCTTTGCTGGGTAGAGTAATCTTGGTTGTAGGTTCTTGCTATTCATCACTTTGTAAATTTCTTGCCACTCCCATCTGGCCTGCATAGTTTCTGTTGAGAAATCAGCTGACAATCGTATGGGTGCTCCCTTGTAGGTAACTAACTGTTCTTCTCTTGCTGCTTGTAATATTCTCTCTTTGTCTTTTGCCCTTGGCATTTTAATTATGATGTGTCTTGGTGTGGTCCTCTTTGGATTCCTTTTGTTTGGGGTTCTGTGCGCTTCCTGGACTTGTAAGTCTATTTCTTTCACCAGGTGGGGGCAGTTTTCAGTCATTATTTCTTCAAATAGGTTTTCAGTATCTTGGCCTCTCTCTTCTTCTGGAACCCCCATAATTCTGATGTTGGTACGCTTGAAGTTGTCCCAGAGGCTTCTTACACTGTCTTCAACTTTTTGGATTTTTTTTTTGCTTTTTGCTTTTTTGGTTGAGTGTTTTTTGCTTCTTTGTATTTCAATTCTTTGACTTGATTCTTGCATTCCTCCAGTCTGTTGTTGGGTCTCTGTATAATATTTTTTATTTCAGTCAGTGTATGTTTAATTTCTAGTTGGTCCTTTTGCATATCTTCGAGGGTCTCGTTATATTTATTGGCCTTTTCTAGGATATTCTTGAAAAGCCTTATAACCGTGGTTTGGAATTCTATATCCAGTCGTTTGTTTTCCTCCATTTCTTTCGTTTGTGATCTGTTTCTTTGTCGCCACATTTTCACTGCTTCCCTGAGTTGGTAGGGTAGCTTTGTGTGCTAGGTTTCCTATATGGCCCAGTGGGTCGGCCTCCCAGTTACCTGAGGTGGACTCTTTTGGTTCACCCCTTTGTGGACTGTGTGTACAGCCTTGTTGTAGTTAAGTCTTGATTGTTGTTGGTATCACTGGGAGGAATTGACCTCCAGGCCAGTTAGCTGTGAGGATCAGCTGTGTCTATTCTGGGAGAAGTTTGGTGCTGGAGACAGCCTTATAGGATTAGACTTGCCAAATTGCAAAAGCCTCTGTGCTCAGCTAGTATGGGGTGGAGTATCAGGGTGGAGCAGACAGTCTTGGCTTCCCGTCAGCCCTCCCCTTGTGTGTGCGCGAGTGCTCTGCCTTCCCTGGCTCCCAAGCCTCTGCCCAAGAGTCCAGATTCCCCCCCACAAGAGCATGGGTCCCCAGGGGCTCGTCTGGAACTGGGGTTCAGTGCAGTCAGAACTGGGGTTCAGTGTAGTCAGGAGCTTCTGATTCCCTTCTGCCAGGGAGAGCTTGTGGCAACCTCCTCAGTCTTTGTGCACACTGGCACGCGCATGCCTCCAGACACCCTCCCCCGAGTGTCCAAGTCTCTGAGTGCCTTTCTCTCTACCTGACAGTCCAGACTCCCCCTGTATGAGCCTGGGTCCACAGGGTTTCTCCTGGAACTGGGGTTCAGTGCAGTTGGAACTGGGGTTCAGTGCAGTCGGGGGCTTCCTTCCCCCTCCCACCAGAGAAAGTCAGACAGTCTCTCAGCCGCCCTTCCTCTCTGCGCGCACAAAGACCCTTTGCCATACCTCAATCCTCTGCCGTTCATCCAATTCTCCGTGAGCTTTTCTCTTTCCTTCTAGTTGTAGAATTTCCACTTAGCCAGCTTTCCTGTGGTTCTGGATGGTGGCTGTTCTTTCTTTTAGTTGTAGTTTTGAAATTGTTGTGCGAGGCAGCGGTTTAGGTGCTTACCTATGCCGCCATCTTTGTTTCTCCACCTCTAATTTCTTTCTTTATCAAGTTTGAGCACTTTTGAAAAGGCTTGCTACTCTTGCTTTATTATCCTTTAATGAAGAGACAGGAGTACTTGTCAAAAAGGGATATCTTTACTTTGGAGAATCAGATCAGTTAAAAGCAGGGCAACTTGAAGAGTGTGGCACCCAGAAGGCAGTAGGTGTTCCTTAGATGTAAAGAAATGGAAGTTCATTGATAACCATTACATAGTTAATGATGGCATACTAAAAGGCATGTTTACTTTCTCCCTTTGGATTGATGTTGTTTTTCATTTGGGAGTAAATCCCCAAATAGCTATATAGTAGCTTGACTGTTAGGTATATGTCAGTCAGGCTGTGATTTGTAGAAAACCTCAATTTTAATTGGTCTGAATACTAAAGAAGATACATCATTTCCTCTAACAAGAATAATTCAGGTAGCTTTATTCCAGAGTCCTGTGGCTCATGACAACATTATGAACCCTTCTTTCTCCTGTACCTTCCTCAGCCTATCCCCCATGTCCTCAGCTAGTTCCTTGCCCATGGTCTCAATGAGACTCAACATGATTGTCAAAGTTTCAGCTTTTCCAGTAGGCATTGAAAATGTCAAGTAATAAACTCATCCTCATAAAGCTTTTGAGAAAGGAAGACCATTTTGCAGAAGTCCCTTGCTGACTTTTGTTCTTGGCTCATGCTCATCTATTATCAATCACGTCATTAACTTAGACCAATCATCACCCATTTTCCTTTGAAGCAGGTGACCGTGTTAAAGAGAGTTTCTATCCAAATTAAATTTGAGTTCTAGTATGAAGGAAGAAATTGAGAGAATAAATATCATGTGGTTAACTACCTTTGCCTACAAAAATTGAGCCCAGCTGGCATGGCTCAGTGGTTGAGCGTCGACCTATGAACCAGTAGGTCGCAGTTCAATTCCCGGTGAGGGCACATGCCGGTTTGAGGGCTTGATCCCCAGTGTGGGCATGCAAGAGGCAGACGATCAATAAATCTCATTATTGATATTTCTATCTCTCTTCCTTCTTCTCTGTAATCAATAAAATTATATATTTTTAAAAATAGATAATAGGGCCTTGTTAATATTTAAAAATTAAACTATAGTGATATCCTAATAATTAAATGTTAATATACAAAATCTATTAACATTAATTATATAAAACTAGAGGCCTGTTGCACGATATTCATGCAAGAATAGACCATCCTTTCCCCTGGCTTCACTCCCAGCCGCCTGGGGCTGCCTGGGAGCCAACAAGTCCCCTCTCCCCAGGCGCCCAGAGCCGGCAAGTCCTCGCTTCTGTCTGGAGCACCACTCCAGTAGCTCCCTCTGCCGCCCCACTTCCCCTCATAGAAGGCTTCATGCAGTTGCACGTCTGCATATGCAAATTAACCTCCATCTTTGTTGGGTTAATTTGCATACTCACTCTGATTGGCTGTGGGTATAGCAGAGTGATGGTTAATTTGCATGTTTCTTTTTTATTAGGTAAGATATGTAGTCTATACTAAAATCTGTTAAATAAATCTGCTTTTAATTTTAAGTCTTGATGATAAGCAAAGGTATATTATCTTTAGGAAAGTTCATTATTACTAAATATTTAAATATCTTCATTTAAGCAAGAAGGCACGTTTCTTTTTGGATTTTAAAAATCAAGTCACACTTTTAGATGTCAGAATTATCCTCCTTTACCAGAATTAATCACAGTGACAAGAGAATCTGGCCAGACTTGGTAAACAGTTATGATAAATTAATGCATTTATTTGCAACATGCTTTGCATCTTAAAGATTGCAGTATGTTTACCTTAACAGTTAGGCTTGTATTTTTAAACCTCTTTTGGTAGAGGGTTTTTTCCCTCTCATTTTGTGTGATATGATCATAAATTTTTTATGATGCTCTTATTATAAACTATACCAAATATAAAGCCATTGAATAATCTAGAATGTTAATGAGTAGGACGTGAAGGCTTACTTGTGGAAAGGAAACAAGCTTTACTTCAAATACAAGGCAGTAGGATGCTACGCTGCTTGTGAAAGATTGAAGTGTATAATCCATCAAAATGTTACCTTCTCTCTGAAGGTCTTTTAAAGAATGAAATGATAAATTAAGACCAGAGGTGTCCCCAAAATGTTAAGACCTGAATCTTTGATTTATTTCCAGATAATAGATGGGGATGATGAGTGAGCCATGAATTTCATAAATTTGATTTCTGGGTAGAGGAATTTTTGTATAAGTTTATCATATGGCCACGAACCAAGGTCAAGATCATGGTTTTTAGGGACTCAACATTGCTTATGCCCTATCTTTATCCACTTGTTGAACCATGGTAGGATAACTATTTTACATTGTTTTATATTTAGTTGCTTCTTCTATGTGCCTTGAATGAGGATTGAACCTGCAAACTTGGTGTGTTGGAGAGAATTTCCAGCTCAGTTTTTGCTCATTTTCTTTTGCTCATTTCCAGCTTTTGACTCAGTTTATCCTCCCCTTCCTAATCCAGATGTGGAAAGAAAACAAAGATCCTGATGCTTGGATTCAATAAAATTATGTACAGGCAGGCACACTGTATGCTGACTCATACTATAGAAATGTCGTGAATTACAATTACTAAGACTAGTTAGATGCTTTTCTCAGAGAAAGTTATAGGGTGTAAGGGGTATAGAAATCCCCTGGCCCCTTTGCAAAGGGATCCACTATTGAGTAGTAGTTAGCTTGAGGACAGGGAGCAGATCCTATGCTTCCTTTTTTCTCCTAGTAGGTCAGGCTTTACATACAGGAGCCACTCAGTACCTGCTAGTATTGATTGAAGGTATTTGAGGTGGCACAGAAGATAACCATTCTGCTCACACTTCCGTGTCAAATCCTAAGAGTGACTATAGCTCCACTAGGCCAAGGGTCAATAAAGGGTCAGATAATAAATATTTTCATTTTTGTGGGGCTTCAGCCATACACAATATGTAAGCAAATGGATGTGGCTATATTTCAATAAAACTTCATTCACAATAAGAAGTGGTTTGGGAGCCAAGGTTGCTGACCCTTGCACTCGGCCAGTGGTCGGCAAACCGTGGCTCGCGAGCCGCGGTTTGCCGCTCTGTTGACTAAGGAGTTTGCCCACCACTGGGATAGGGGCTTAATCACAAGGAACAACAACAGCCTGTAATTATTGGAATCGAGAGTCTAGGGCTGTCACATACCTGTCCCTTCACTGGAGATCTTCCATGTGCTCCATCGTGGTAACACTCTAAAGGAAGGTGTTGGAGCAGGTCTCATGGCGAAAATGATGTGATTTCAAAATCATGTAGAGAAATACAGGAGTTGACAATACTGCCAATTAGAAAGGAAACTGTAGCTCTATTTCTAGGCCAGCAATGAAAATTACTGAATATTCCTATGGAGAAATTAATTTGCCTAAACCAATCACTTAGACCTGGATTTCTCTCAAACTATTGAAATCAACTGGCACAGAATTGGGAAGGGATAGATGAGGAACAGATATCATAGAGGTATACTCACTGGCTAAGAAGGGTTACTATTAGCTATTAGTAAAAGGGAAAAATATTTTATCATTGTTAAACAGATAGATGAGAAAAAAAGGTGATAGATATATATCCAACATTTTTAAAAGGCACATTAACTAAGTGATATTAATGTCTTAATTTTTTATTTGTTTATTTTCTGTAGGAAAATTTACTTAACTAATGAATGAAAACATAGTATAATAGCTGTTAGTATTAGCACAGTAAATGGTGGGTATCTTTATTCCTGTGTGTGCTCAATGTTCTCCAGTGCCTTGGGGAGACATGCCTTACAGAGAAAACCAGCAGAGCTGAGCTAGTTTATCATGCTGTAAATTGGCGGCATAGAAGATTGTGGGCTCTGCATCAGACAGATCTAGAGTTGAATCCTGCTGCTCCACTTCTTAGTAGATGAGTAACATTGGGTGGAGTAATTAACCTCTCACAGTGTCAGGTTCCTCCTCTGTAAAAGAGGAATAATAATGGGATCAACATCACAAGGCTTTTGTTAAGATTAAGTGAAATACTGCATATGAAAGTATTAGCACAGGGCCTGGCACATAGTAAATACTCAACAACTAATAGTGGTTATGATTACTGATTAGAAAATCTGATACTGCTGCTAGAACTACCACTCATTACCTTTGATCTGGGGTGAGTTGTTCCTTTTACTGGGACTCTTCTTCTGCATAAGAGAACCTAGGTCATCCCTAAAGCTTCTAAAGTAATTTGGACAAAAGCCACTGCTGCTCCTCAGCTGACGTGGAACTAAACCATGAATGGAAGCATTGCTAATCAGTGATGGTTTCTGCAGAGCACAAAGTTCCCTGTGCTGCTCCATTAGGCTTTGTGAGGACTTAAAATATTCTGTAAGGGTCTGCTGCCTTTCCAATGTCTACTATCTATTGGTGTTTACTCATGCTTTTGTCTTATTTTACTTTAGTCTTCTTCCAACTCAGACAAATTTAGAAAGATTGGAGCTAAGCCATGAGGCAGCCTTAGAAATAATTGAAGAGAGGCTACCAAGCAAAATAAGATCTTTCCTTCTTATGGCTCAGAAACTAGAAATGACATGACTGCCAAATAATTAATGATCCCAGCTTCTGTAATGCAGGGATTTTGGACTCTAATCTAGACCTTGCATTTACAAACTATGAAATCTTGGGGAAGTCAGTTATTCTTACAGTATAATTATAAAATAGGAAAAATAATCCCTACTTCATAGGATTGTTACAAGGACTCATCGTAATTACTTTTATGCAAATCATTTAGCTTAGTACCAGACCATAGTTCCTGGATTCTAAGACACATTTTCATATTCTGAAATTGGAATGTATCTTACAATTAATGTATTTCCTCTTTAGGGTAATTGATGACAAGCAGTAGGATCTGAGCTCCCTCTATAGACCATCCCAATCCAATTTAAATGAGGGTTCTGTTGATTAATCTTCATTATAGAAATGTATTTTTAATGGATTTTAATTTCCATTTTTTATGAAAAGTTTATTGATAAGAGCATGAAAATCATTTTTACAGTTTAAAAAAATTTACATCTTAAAAGTAGAAAATGTTTAGGAGGAAGATAGGTAGCTGGTCTTAAATTGACATGATTCATGGAAATGATCAGCCAAAAAAGAAAGCACATCTTAGAAAAGACAGAAGAGATTTGTTACTAAGAATCCTTCTCTCAGTAACAATGGATCTCAGGATTTGAATCCTAAATCTTCCACTTACTAGATGTGTCTCTTCAGCAGTTTTAAAAAATTCTCTGTAGCCCTCAGTTTCCTCATTTTATCCAGAGGATAATAATTATATAGTATTTAAGTAAATGAAAAAATACAGTAGTCTCCCCTTAATCGTGGTTTTGCTTTCTGAGGATTGTTTCCCATGGTCAACTATGGTCTGAAAATATTAAATGGAAAATTTCAGAAATAAACAACCCACATGTTTTAAATTGGTGCAGCCTCTGGTGGGAATGTAAATTGAAGTGACCTCTATGGAAAACAGTATGAAAGTTCCTAAAAAAAAATTAAGAATAGGAGAGAATCCAAGATGGTGGCGTAGGTAAACACCTAAACTGCTGCCTCACACAACAATTTAAACTGCAACTAAAAGATAAAACGTCTATCACCCAGAACCACGGGAAAGCTGGCTGAGTGGAAGTTCTACAACTAGAAGGAAAGAGAAAAGAGCACTGAGACGTGCACAAGCGCTGAAAAGCTGAGGTACAGAGGTGCGGGATCTGGGCTGGCGGCAGGCATTGCTTTTTCCAACCCAAAGGGAGACAAGCCCCCGATTACTCTGAAATACAGTTTCTGGGGAGACACGGGGGACCCAAACTCCTATGGGGAGAAGCTGGATTGTCTGCTACCGGGTCGGAAAGTGAGGTGGGCCTGCTTGCAGAGCTGCGCACAGGAATAATTGTTTATCTGCGCTGGGGCACTGGACTGGACGCAGTCGGAGACACAGAGCCGGCTAACTAGCAGCCATTGCTGTTTGCCATGCCCTAGCCTAGTGACACCCTGAGACCCCGCCCCACACAACCTACAAACCCACCCAAGCTCCAAGCAGCGGCTTTGCATATGAATGGACTGCCCTATCGATAGCAGCTTAACTTAACAAACTTGCAGCCCGGATCAGACAGCTCCAAAACCTCCAAACCCCAAGCAAAGAGGAGAAAACTGTAGCTCTCACTGTAGCTCCTGCTGGGTGGACTCAGACAATAGCTGACCTGCACCCCATTGGAGATCCAGAAGCCAGTATACCTAGTGGTCAGTGTGAGAAACCAGATTTCAACTCCTCACATCCATAAGTGACACATTCAAAGGCAGACTCAGCGAGCACCAAAGCCCCACTGAAACAAGTCCTGCACCGTAAGCGTGTCTCCAGCACAGCAGTTCTTATAGACACAGCGAGTCCTCACAGCCAATTGGCCTGGAGGTCAATTCCTCCCAGTGTACCAACAACAATTAAGGCTTAACTACACCAAGACTTTGCACTCAGTCCACAAAGGGGTGTACCAAGAGCGTCCACATCAGGTGATTGGGAAGGCTGAGCTACTGCCCCCTATAGGTCACCTACCACACAAAGCCACTCCATCAACACAGGGAAGCAGCCAAAATGCGGAAACAAAAAAACATATCACGAATGAAAGAAACGGAGGAAAGCAAACTACTGGACGACATAGAGTTCAGAACCACATTTATAAGGTTACTCAAGAATCTTCTAAAAACCGCGGAGAAACTTGATGACACTTCTGAGGAGCTTAGTGGGACCTTCAAGGACCTTAATGAGAATGCCAAAAAAATGGAAAAGGACCAGTCAGAAATGAAGCATACACTGTCTAAAATAAAGAATATACAGAAACTCAACTGTAGATCAACATACCCCAAGAATCAAACCAAACATCTGAAATATGAGGAAACAAAAAACACCCAACCAGAAAAACAAAAAGAAAAAAGAATCCAAAAATATGAAGATAGTGTAAGGAGCCTCTGGGACAACTTCAAGCGAACCAACATCCGAATTTTTGGGGTGCCAGAAGAAGAGAGAGAGCAAAATACTGAAAACCTATTAGGAGAAATAATGACAGAAAACTTTCCCTACCTGGTGAAAGAAATAGACTTACAAGTCCAGGAAACGCACAGAACCCCAAACAAAAGGAATCCAAAGAGGACCACACCAAGACACATCATAATTAAAATGCCAAGGGCAAAAGACAAAGAGAGAATCTTGAAAGCAGCAAGAGAAAAACGGTTAGTTACCTACAAGGGAGTACCCATACGACTGTCAGCTGATTTCTCGGCAGAAACTAGGCAGGCCAGAAGGGAGTGGCAAGAAATATTCAAAGTGATGAACAGCAAGAACCTACAACCAAGATTACTCTACCCAGCAAAGCTATCATTCAGAGTTGAAGGTCAGATAAAGAGCTTCACAGACAAGAAAAAGCTGAAGGAGTCCATCGCCACCAAACCAGGATTACATGAAATGCTGAAAGGTATTCTTTAAGAAGAGGAAGAAGAAGAAAAAGGTAAAGATAAAAATTATGAACAACAAAATGACATCAAATACATACCTACCAACAAGTGAATCTAAAAATCAAGTGAATAAAAATCTGAAGAACAGAATGGACTGGTGAATATAATAGAATCAGGGACATAGAAAGGGAGTGGACTGACGACTCTCAGGGGAAGCAGGTGTGAGTGGTGCGGGAAGAGATTGGACAAAAATCTTACTCCTGTGGATGAAGACAGTGGCGGGGGGTAAGGGCATGGGGTGGGGTGGGGAATCAGATGGAGGGGAGCTATGGGGGGAAAAAAAAAAGAGGAACACCTATAATAATCTGAACAATAAAGATTTATTTAAAAAAAATTAAGAATAGACCAACCATATGGCCCAGCAATCTTTCTTCTGGGTATCTACCTGAAAATTTTGAAAACACTTATTTGTGCCTTGTCCGGTGTAAGTCAGTGGTTAGAGTGTTGGCATATGCACCATAGAGTTGCAGGTTTGATTCCTGGTCAAGGGCACATGCCTGGGTCGCAAGTTCTTGCCCCAACCCAGGTCAGGCCACATGCCAGAGGCAACCAGTAGATGTGAGAGACACAGTGATGTTTCTTTCACTTTCCCTCCCTTCCTTCCACTCTCTCTGAAAAGCAATGGAAAACATATCCTCAGGTGAGGATTAACACAAAGAGAAGAAAGAAAAAGAAAACACTTATTTGTAAAGATATATGTACCCCTATATTCATTGAAGCATTATTCACAATGGTGAAGACATGAAAACAACCTAAGTGTCTTTAAACCAATAATGATTTATTTTTCTTAAATCAGAAGAATGGAAAGCGAATCCCATATAACCAAATAAACTATCCTTTGCGCTATAAAATAATGGTTAGTGTAACTGTGCAGTTTTGTTTCAACTGTTTTTTGTTGTTGTTTTGTTTAATTTTGTCTTCAGAGATGCAGGGACTGTATGTGTACTGGTCTGGGTTATTTTACAAAGAAAATACTGCATATAGAAATAGTTATGCTAACAATCTAGGAAATGGGGTATTGATATATAAGAGCATTCCTAATCAGTATAAAAACAGGTGATACATACGTAGTTGAAAGGAATTCTATCTTACAGATGAAGAAAATGAGGTCCAAGCAATTTGGTAATTTTCTCAGGATTACAATTTGCTAATGGCTGATGGGACTGGACAATTTGTTTTGTCAGTGGGCTTTCTACAAGGATGCTCCAGTAATGTTTATTTAGACAAGAAAGTATAGATATCAACTACATTTGGGGGTAACATGGGTGCATGAACAGGTATTTAATTAGAGTAAAGAGGATTCCTAACAGGGCCAAACCTGGAGCAGCTATCCCTGTCATCTAGTGATACTAGGAAGAGTTTTCACAGCAGTAATAATGATCAGAGAGAGACTAGTACATGTACAGGCACATGAACATGGACACTAGTTCATGTTCATGTATATACCGAGAAATATATACGAGGGACTGTAGTGTTTTGTTTCCCTGTAATGCCCAAGTTATGATCTGTTTTGCATCAATAGTATTCCTAGAGTTAACTCTAAAGACACAGGTGATGCGAAACAGAAGGGCTAGCCCTCATGATGTTCTAGACTCATTCCCTAAGGATTTCCTTCTAATATAAGGATTAAGAAGTAAGATATAGAATGTCTGTATCCATAATTATAAATCAGTGCCTTTAAACTCTTTTTACCTGTTGCAATATAAAATACTAAGGGACTCTTGGAGTTACATTACCAGCAGTCCTCTTACCCACTGCGGCAGTGCCACAGACCACACGGTGTGACAACATTAGCTGCTCATTTGCAGCTCAACAGACCACAGCTCCACCATGTCCTACCCAGAAGGAATAACTTTTCAACTAATATAGTGATAATGACTTTTTAAAATGGATGTCTATTCAGAAGACTTTTGAACAATAGTGCCATTGTTTGGTTATTTCCTGTATTTAGAATCTCAAGTAAACAGTAGTTCCAGAGACATTCTGAATGCAGGTCCAGGGATGACCAGTGCACTTTTAGGAGCTTGTAGATATTACTGAGTTTTGCAGAATGCCTTTCATTCATTCATGGAATAATTACTAAACACAGCTAGGCAATTAATTCAAATAAGGGGATGTCAATTCAAATAAGGCTTGGCTGGTTCCTGCTTTCTCAGAGCTTAAAGTCAAGTGGATAAGGCAGACAAGCAGCAAGCTGGAAAGGGCTATTCTGGGGGCAGTCTGTGCAGATTTTCTGTGAGAGAACAGAGAATGCATGATTGGGACCATCTGGAGAAGCCCTCCACCAGGTGCTTAAGAAGGACTTCAGTTCTGAAGACCATCCATCTGTGGAAAAGCCTTTGGAGTGTGGTGAGCCCTGGGTGAATGGTATTCAAGATGAAGAGCCTGAGACTGTGGGCAGACTAGGCTGTAGACGTGGGGACAATACAAGTGACTGAGTTAAGGAGCCAGTGTAAAAAATACAGTCATGGTCACAGAATTTGTTTAGATAGTTTGGCCTCAAGGGCCCACCTAGTCTGAGGATGGATGGGTTTTATTTTTAAAGTGGTTGTAAGCTTTTCCTGATGGAGTGATTTCACATAAAAATCCAGATTTCTGGCCTTGAAAAAATGGGAAGGGCTGTGAATAGTCCTTGAACTTTCCCATGTGGTAGCACTTTGGGTGAGCTGGATATAGTGGTGGCCGCCATGGTAGGACCATCATAGGAGCTGGTTCTCTCCAGTCCCCTCACTTCCTGGTCTTACCCTATTTACTGTCTAACTCTGAATCTATGTCATCCTCTACCCCTTAAGATTCCTGTCCCCTGGTTAGTTTCAATAAAATGCTAATCTGTAGGTACCGATGTGGAGGGATTTGCAGGTATAATTAAAGGTCCAAGTCCCTTGATCTTAAGAAACAGAGGGTTACTTAGGTGGGCCTGATCTAACCGAATGAGCCTGAGAGGTAATTGATGTGCCCTTGCTGCACTGAGGACGAAGAGGGGTGACAAGTGCGAGAGTGTGCAGGTGGTCTCTGGGAGCAAAGATCAGATTCCGGTTGACAGCCAGTAAGAAAACAGAGACTTCGGTCCTACAGTCATAAGGAACTGGTTTCTGCCAACAACCTGAATGATCTCAGAAGTGGGTGCTTCCCCAGAGCCTTCAGAGAAGAGCCCAGCCAGCCTACACCTTGATTTGGGCCTTGGAATTGATACCTTGAGCAGAACCCAGCCAACCCACCCAGATTCTTGGCCAGCAGAACTGTAAGAGCTGTAGGAAAAATGGATCTCGTTTATACCACTAAATTTGTGATAATTGGTTATGCAGCAGAAGAAATGAATGCATGGGTTCCGGAATTGGACAAATACGGTTTGCATCCAGGATCTGCTGCTCACTATCTGTATGAACCACGGAAAGTTCCTTAGGCTTCTTAAAATGCGGATATGAATACAATTCACTCCATAATGTTGTGTGAGGACTGAGATTACACATGGTAGGACAATTAGCCTGTACATAGCTAATGCTCAATATATACTAAACAAGATACCCAATAAACATTTCAATTTTCTGGGTGTCTTCAGTAAAAGCAGGCTTTTAAAAGTTCTTAAAAAGCAATTTATACAAATAGAGAAAACACCAAACAGCTTGCAGGCTGTCGTAGAGACTGAACCTGTTGATTAAAATACTTTGTCACTCTTTGCCTGTTGTGAGATATTTGGGGCCACAGAGAAGATCCTGCCAGCCTGCTGCAGGATGAAAACTCCATACTTGAAGGAGGGCAGAAAAGCTGGGCGCGTGTTCCCAGGCATGCAAATAGCCAGGAGATCTTAGGAGTAGTCTTCCATGTTTCTGAGTTTCATTTTTCTCATCAATGAGTCAGGCTTGCAGGTCCCCAGGTGTCTCCCCACTCTCCGCTTTTGAAAAGTTAAAAATGAAAAAAGAAAAAAAATGCTGCTAGTATTAGAGAAGCAACTGTGTGCCTCTGAACGCCTGTCCAGGGCACAGAGGTGAGGACCTGAGTCTGTTTTCACTGGCAGTCGTTAGCTTCTCCTTTCCTCGGGCTTCTTAAGGGTTTTGAGAGCTGAAGAAAACCTGGGTGAATGACAGAGTAGCCCATCCATCAAAAAGACTTCTAGAACTTGCCAAACATTCATTAAGTTAGCTTCTCACGAATCTGTACACAGAAATTATTTCCAGAATTAGGAGAGAATTAAGGTGAGATTATTATTAATATCTGCATCTTGCTTCTTGGTATTCCCCTCCATATATTATAAAATCCATCTTTGCAATGATCAGCCCTCAGTCAACCTCACCAGGTATTATTTCAGCTAAAGCATTGTGCCAACTCGAGCACTGGGGAAAAGCTTTGTAGATGACAACACTGGCATTTGGGATCATTTATGCTGCTTTCCAGTTCTGAATGATTGCTGGTGTTCACGCTCATTCAGCAAAGTTCCTTGGAGACGTGTTTGAAAGAATACATGTTCTCTGAATAGGGAGGAAAAGTCACTCTGCTTGCTCTCTGGAACAAAAAGAGAGGCACAGAAGGCGCCATTAGTGACCTTAACTTTCTGCTGCGTGTGACCTACCACTGGGAGTTTATTCATAAAGAATCCACAGAGGAGATGGGAAATAAGATTTGTTTTCAAAATTGCTACTGGCTGTGTTCTCTTGGGCAAGTTACTTGACCTCTCTGGGCCTCAAGTCTGTCTGAAGTAAAAGTGTAGACTCTCCCACTAATTATTACTTTTAAAAAATAATTTCTCCACATTATTAGAGTGTAAGTAAATTTACCTATATTATTTTTCTAAATCTAAAGGGATCCCATTTGTCGGGGCTGACAACTCACATTTGTCAGTATTGGGGTGCTGTGTGGCATGTGCCGCTTTTAGCAGTCCTAAAGGGTCAATGCAGTCTGGAAAATATGGAGAAGGGCCTCTGTTGCTCAGACCACTATATGCATTGAGATTTCATTGTCCACATGGACCGTTCCAAAATGAGCTTCTCCTCCACTCATGGCATCCATGCTCTCAGCCAGCCTGGCTCCTGGAACTTTCAACCTGGCTCCCAATATCACAGAACCTGGGCACAAGACCCAGGCAGCCATGTCCTATCCCCACCCTGCCTCTCCTCAGGGCTGATGGAGAATTCCTGTCACTCTGCTTCCCCCACCCCTTCAGATCCCTGAGAATATAGCCTCTCTTCTATGCTCATACTGCTTTTCCCTCCTCCAACCTTGGAGATTCCCCACCCTAGGTTAAGTAGCTCCATCCTATCTAATAAAGAAGGAATATGCAAATCAACCATCATACGGTAACAAGATGGCTGCACCCACAGCAGAGGCTGAATTTCCATAACGAGCCTTAACGAGCAATCAGCAGGGACCTGAGTCTACATGGCACTGGGCTGGGGGAGGGGACCTGAGGCTGTGCCCCTCACCTGGTGGGGCTTGACAGGGGAACCTCAGGCCATGCCCCCTGCCCCGGCGCCAGGCTGGGGGACCTCAGGCTGAGACTCCCGCCTGGCAGGGCTTGATGGGGAACCTCAGGCCATGTCCCCCACCCAGCAGAGCTTGTCAGGGGACCTCAGGCTGTGTCCCCGCCCCAGCGCCAGGCCAGGTGACCTGAGGCCACATCCCCCACCTGGTGGGGTTTGATGGGGATGGGGCCAGCTGGGTCTGGATCTAGCTCAATGCAGGTGGGGATAGCCAGGTCTGGGTCTTGCGTGATTTTGAGGTGCACATGGGTGGGCGGGGACTTGACTCTGGTTTCCTGTGGTGTGCCCCAGACTCTGACAGGAGGAAGATTTTCATATACATTTTACTAATTTTCTTTCATCTCTGACACTTATATTATAGAGAAAGGGCAAATAGCAATATTAAATTATTTCCTCTAATAATTCCCTTTTAATGTCTACAAATTTCATGCACCAGGTCACTAGTATTTCAATACGCCTAGTTTATGGACCACAGTGGACTGCAGCATTATGACAAATGGCAGCAAACACTCAGCTTTTGGGGGACACAAGATGAACTGGGAAGGATGTGGTGAAGTAGTGACCACATGCCCATCTAAAGGAGGAGGCTGCTACTCAGTTTCAGGTGATTTCTATCACATGGAAATAAACTGTAGGTTTTTCAGTGTTTTAGAAAAGCAGAAATCTAGATTTTTTTCAGGTGAAATTTCCTGACTTTAAAATGTCGGTGCAATTAAAAAATAAAAAGGCTAGCCCTGGCCAGTTTGCTCAGTGCTTAGAGCATTGGCCCATGGACCAAAGGGTTGAAGGTTTGATCCCTGGCCCTGGTCAGGCAAATGTGGGAGGCAACCAATCAGTGTGTCTCACATTGATATTCCTCTCTCCCTCCCCCCTTCCCTTTTCCTCTCTTTCCCTTCTACTCTCTCTAAAAACCAATGGAAAAAATATCCTGGGGTGAGGATTAACAAAAGATAAAAATAAATAAATAGCCCAAACAGACCACATCTGATGACAGTTGGTTTGTGACAGCATTTGTTTTCTAGGGCTGCCATAACAAAACAGCAGACATTTCTTGTCTCACAGTTCTTGAGGCTCCAAGTCTGAAATCAAGATGTTGGTAGGGTGGGTTATTTTAAGGGCTGTGAGGGAAGGACCTGTTCCAGGCCCCTCTGCTTGGGTTGTAGGTGGTACTCTTCATATTCCCTCTATCTCCATATCATCTACCCTCTCTGTACGTCTGTCCAGGTGTCCCCTTTTTATAAGGACACCAGTCATCTTGGGTTAGAGTCTACCCTAATGACCTCATCTGAACTTCACTAATGGCATCTATAAATTCCAAATAAGATTACATTCTGAGAATTTGGGGGTTAGGACTATAACATAGTCCTATGGGATATAATTTAACCCATAACAGTGGTTTCAACTCAGACTTAAGAACAAGTTACTTCTCTTTATCAACAGAAGACTCAATCTTCAGTCCACGTTCTTGGTGGTGGGGGGTGGAGAATGGATCAAGAGGAAGGCCAACATCACTCATTCTTTTAAGATGAGGAGCCACAATCCGTTTCTTAATTAGGTTATCTAGTTAGCCTGGCATCTAGCACATAATAGATTCTCAATAAATATTTGTTGAATTAGGATGAGTTGAAGATCAGATTTGGGCAGAGAAAAAAGGATAGGAGGGATGTCAAGGTGAATAGAGGTATTTAAAGGTGCTTCTGGGAAGTCCATTTTTATAGTAAGACAGGAGCTCAGCCAGTTAGCCGTGAACTGGCTGGACCAAGTGTTTTCCTGACTTAGAGGAAAAAATATAATAGATTTTAACAGGATATAACAGGTTTTAACCTAGATAGAATTTGGAGTTAGGGAGGTTGAAAGGCTTAATTTATCAACATTGAATAAAAATGTGAATCAATTAATTTATAATGAATTATTAGTGCTATAAACCTGCATACTCATTCTATTCTCTTTTTGTCTCCCGGTGTTTGCTTATTGAAAGTGGTCAGCGTAGGTAATTTCTCCTTATCTGATAAAGAATGCATGGACTGTGGAGACTCACATCTGCCCTCTCCCCTTATTTGCTGTGTGCCTTTGGCCAAGATAGCAAGCTCCTCTGAGCCTCAAAGTTCTCATTTGTAAAGGATTAAATTGTGCAAATAATAGGGTTCCTGCGATAGGGTTCTGGTCCCTATCACAGGACAGAATGACAAGATTTCATTCCTGTTTAGATAAGTCTTCCTTCAGCACTTTTTGAATCAATTCATTTATTTAATTCCCCCCCCCCCGAGTTTATTTTATATTATGAAATATGTTCAGTTACCAACCTAAACTGGCTTAAGTAAAAAGAAGAACAAAGCAATTTATTTGCTGATGCAACTGGGAAGCCACGCTCGGTTGTTCCCAGGAGCTCAGACATCATCAGAGTTCTGCCCTGCCTCTCTCTTTCCATCTTTAGACACAGACTCTGCTTAGTTTTATTCTCAGAAGACTCTTTTTATACTGGATTATTAATTATTAATAAATAGCTCTATGCTCACAGTAGTCTCACAGCTTTGAATTCAGAACAATAGATTAAAATCACTCTCTATGGCTCTAGAATTAAAAAAAAAAAAAAAGTCCAGAAGACTTAGATTGATGGAGCTTGAATCCCATACCTTTTCCTGAACTCATTGTGTCCCAGAGGTTGCAGTATCTGACTGGCTAAGCCAGAGACACATGTCAGGAGCAGGAGGAAGTGGCTGGCTCTTGACTCTCACACTGGGTAAAGGAATGGTTCCCCCAAAGAAAGGGATGCTGGGAAAGGGCAGATGATAATATGGCCACTGTAGTGCACAAAAGTCTCTGGCTTGATTCAGTTAGTTATTAAAATCTAATTTTTCAATCAGTGGTTATTTCTGCCTTATAAATAAATCTGACCATGAACATTGATATTTTGGCTGACCATAAATATAGACTGAAAGAAATTATAAGCTCCTAAAGGGACTAACTATGTTTTGCTTAAAACAAATGGTGCATACATCTACACATACCACATACAACACTCACACATGTGTGCCCTACCACTGGGAGTTTATTCATAAAGAACCCACAGAGGAGATGGCAAACAAACTTTGTTTTCAAAACTGGCTGTGTACTCTTAGGCAAGTTTACTTGACCTCACTGAGCCACATATGTAAAGTGGGTATGAAGTGAAAGAGTAGACTCTCCCACCAATTACCTAAGACTTTCACTGTATATGTAATTAGTCCAAATACTTTTAAGGTGGCATTCATGGCTCTTCCTAAGATGTTATGAAATATAACCCCATATAGTTTGGGTTCAGAGATTGACTCCTACTTTGCAGCTTATAATACTGGGACCTGGGACTTTTTCTGAGCCTTGACCAAAATAAACAGTCAGTGAATAAAGCCAAGAGAATTCTGATATGTCTGAGAATTTCCAGCACAAAGGTGTAGGTGTAGAGGGACTACTAGAGGTCTATTTGCATGGGTGCTAACGTCACTCCTGGGAAGGACAAAAATAACAAACATTGCATGTTCTGCAGGGTGACTATATAGCTAGTCATATCTGGGAGAAGGACTCCTGCTCACAGGAAAGAGGCCTTGGCACCACCAGCTGGAGCCAGCCCTAGTTCTCTGCATGGAGAGATCTTTCTCCACCATGGGATCATCCTTCAGAGTTATCCTCCTGTTCCACATCCCCTGGGTGAAATATGAATATTTTAAATAGGAGAGCAGCTGTAAGCAAAATGTTTACATAGCAGTGGCTCCAATGGCATCACACCTGACTATCTGACAGATAGTAAATCAAGGCAGAGAAAGCCATTCTGCCTCCCTAGAGAGGTTGCATAGTGCCTTCCAGAGCCTTTGCCATGGAGCCCCATGGAGCAGAGGTGGTCACAGGGAGGCCCTGTTGTACCCAGAGGATTGATGGAGTGATCACCACTGCTTTCATTTTTCATGGCAGTGATGGTCACGGGCAGGCAGGGAACTGCTGTGGCCACAGAGCCCTGGGGGTTCTGGGGAGTAGCAGTAGTTGACAGAGCAGTGATAGCCATTAAAGGAGAACCTTTGTCCAACTCCCTTAGCGACCTTGTGCAGAGCAATTTAGCTTTGCCCTGACTCCTTCAAGCTAAACCTCCTACAAGATCACCTCTTAAAGTGATCTTCAATTATTTGACCATTCAACTGAATAGGATGTTGTCAATCAAAAGACTCTGAAGGTAGAAGGATTTACCTTCCATCCTGGTGTAGAGGCAGTGAAGAGTGAATTTCTAGGGTGTTCACGTGTATAATTGTTTTCTTCACACACATACACTGAAAAGATGAATGGATATACATCAAAAGGTTAACTCTGGTCAGTGATTGTCTCTGGTTGGTGAGATTATAAGTAATTTTTTTTTCTTTTTGTTCCTTTTTGTCTCTCTCCTTTCCTTTTCTTTTTTGGGGAAGGCTTAATTTTCTAAATATGCTGTAATTTATTTGTTTTGCCTTTATATTTAAAAACATCCATTGATTAAAAAATAAATAAAACCCTCTTTATCCATTCTTAAGATCCATTTTAGAATCTGGCTCCTCAGTGGAGCCATTTCTAGTCTTTCCTCCTCCTATTCCTCCTGCCAAATAATGAGGAACATTTAATCTCCTGAACTGGTGCAGTGCCACCAGCTCCACAGGCCCCAAGTTAGCCCTTGCCAAAGGTTGGCTGTCTGTTCAAGGTACCCAGCCTGGGGCCTTAAATTAGTCACATAATGATTCTAACTCTTTCAATTCAATTAAAATTAATAACTTTTGATTGAACACCCAAGTGCTATGGTAGGCTGTGAGCCTTTGTACATTACAAAGGTATAGTTAATGGCCTTATATGAGCCCACCTTTCTCATTTAATCCACCCTGGTGCTCCCAGCTTCTTCCCAACCCATCTCCATTCACATGAGTCCCAGGCCCTCTCTAGAGTTCTTTGTGCCCTGCTTATTGCCTATCCTGGTGAGTAGATTCTGTCTCTTCTATAGAGGATGTGAACTGACACACCATAGAATGTACAAAATAATTAGGAGAAGGGATGGAAATGTTAGACATTTAACTTACCTTTACTTTCAACCTAAAACAAAAAGGAAGTGAAGCTTTATCAGTGTTCATCAGCACCCTAACTAACCAGATATATAACAAATGAGTTGTCAATACTAAACTGGTACAAGCAATTTAATCTGCATTGGAGACTCATTCTGTATATGATGAAACTAGACCAAGGTGAATGAGAAATGCCTTTAAAACAAAGTATAGTTTACCAATATGTAAAAAAAATACAGTTTTTAAAAAAGAAACTTACTATGTCCACAAAATAATAATACAACAGACTGAATATTTAAAGAGGAAGGAGTCAAAGGAAAATATTTGGAGTTAGCTTATATCTCTCTCTTTACCATTTCTCCACTAGAGTCATAAACTTTTCCAGAAGCTACATAAATGTGTGCTAATAATTACAACAATTTAATACTTCATTATTATATATAATTATTATAATAATGTTACAATTATAATACTTTAGGATTGAATTCTAAAAAATCAAATATCTTCCATTTGCAATGTTCATTAGTTATATTTGTTTATATTTAATATTTGGTTTATTTTTGAATAATTATTTTATCTGTAAATTAATCTTTAAATCATGTTTTTATTTAAATTTTTATGAATTTGCTTTAACTTGCTGCTTTTTAACACATTTATTGTTTCATATGTTTGCAAGATGATGACTTTTTTGCTTTATTAACTTTTTATATTATGAAAGTTGAACATATGAATTAAAAAAATACCTATGTGAATATCTGTGCTTTTCTAATTTACAAAATGAGTACCAAAATGCTTTACTGTCAATTTGATTTTTTTATACTTTGAGGAGTTGGTTAATAAAAGTGTGAACCCATCACAATTAGAAAGATTATAAAACACATATTTTAACTTTGTCTCATCCTTCGAATGTTTTAATTTTTTCATGTTTTATAATGAAAGCAATATATTAATACTAGAGGCCCGGTGCATGAAATTTGTGCACGGGTGCAGTCCCTAGGCCTGGACAATAATGGAAGTGCGAGTGTCTGGCATGGCAGGGCAGGTCCCAGCTGACCTCTGGGCCCTGGGCAGCACCTGGGCCCCCAGGCTCCTGTGAGCCCCCCTCTGCCTGAGTCATGGCGTCTGAGTCCCCTGTGGAGATGCAATGAGTGCGCCGGATACAACGGGCTTCTGGGCCACCCAGCAGCACCGCACAGAAGCTGGGCAGGCAATGCACTCTCTCCTGCCCAGCCTCACAAACCGGCTCCTGTGCCAACCCACAGGAGCCCAACTGGCCAATGTGGTCCTGGTGGCTGTGGTCCGGCTCTCCCCGGAAGAGGCCGTGTGGGTCTAGGGTGGGCTCCTTGTAGGTGCCCAGCACCTGAGCAAGGGGGCACGTGAGCCCTGGCATCCCCAGGGAGGGTAATAGGCAGAGTGAGAGTGAGCTTGTTGGAAACCCCACATTCTCACTGCACCTCTGTCCCTGTCTCCCTAGCCCCCTGGTAGCTGGCAAGAGGTTGCAGCTCCCTGCCTGGGCGCTACAGGAGGTTGGTTGCCACCACCCACTCTTAGTTCCCCATCCTAGTCTGGGGCCCAGCCCTAATCAGGCAATCAGGGCCTGCCAACCACTGGTCACCATCTACAGGACGATGGGGCTGGGACCCCTCCCCTCCCACCACCTGGCTCCCTCAGCACCTGAGAGCCAGACGGTGGCCCTGACCCCTGCTGCCATCTCTGGTCATGTCTGTGGGGCGATCCGTGGGGTGATAAGGTCCCTGCTCACACCCGCCTTGGCCTGGTGCCACCCGCTCACCTCTACCATGCCGCCATGGTCCTGCTCTCATCGGGGCCCATTGGGGCCGGCGGCGCCTCCACTGCTGCCTGCTGCCAACACCATGTCACCGATGCCCACCATCTTTCGCGCTGCCCCCTGGTGGTCAGTACACGTCATAGCGAGCGGTAGAACTCCGGGTCAAACAATTTGCATATTAGGCTTTTATTATATAGTATTAGTTGATTCAGAAAATTTGTATATGGATTTATATATTGAAGGTGGGTGTTCAATATTTTTTTACCAATGGAGAATACAATTATTTTTTAAAAAGCTTCAGAGACCTGTTTACTGTAAAAAAACAAACATATTTATATTGTTGTTTTTTAAAGAAAAGCTAGCACTCAGCAAATAAACACAATTAAAAGCATCTAAAGATCAGAAAAATATTTTTGGAAGACTTCTAGAGTTCTTCCATACTTTTTCCTGCTTAAAGTTGACCCCAGCCTCTTTCTCCCATAATACTAGCTAGACCCAAGGGAAATCATTTGACCGCTTCCATTTTTCATGGCATTGTGTAGTATATTCATGCAGGTCATTACGGGAACGGGGAAAATGAGAGAATATTCCTTGGCTTTTATTCAGGAGATGTTTCAACTGTATGTGTCTGAATAGCCTTCTCTGAATATCTGGTCTGTGAGGTCATTTGGCTAAAGGCATCCTTTTGTCACCAGGTGCAGGGAATAAAACTTACCAGGAAAAGATAGAGCCAGTCCAAACACTCATTGCTCTGTGTTCTTGAAACAAAGAAACCAGGAGAGCCTGTATTCCTAAAGAATAAAGAAAGTATTATTGGTGTTTTGGGGAATGTTCATTTGTGGACAGAAAAGGGCTGATTGCTGGCATTAGGTACAAATGATATAAGGCCTCCAGTGCCAAGAATTTATTATATACATGAAGTCCAGCACCACCTTTACATACATGGATGTTTGTAACTTCAGAGAGACATTGGGTCACTGAAGGGAAAGAGAGTAGTACAGTTATACTGGTAGCCCTGGATTTTGTGCTAAATCCTATCCCACTGGGCATAAGCCCTTGTGCAAACACGGGAATGATGGTCTTGATAGTCAATTCTAAAGGTATGCTTTTTTATGTTGATTCACAAGCATTGTCTCCATCTTTTCTGTGGATGTCTTCCTCAAATAGGACTCACATTTAGACCACATGTAAATTTGGATAATGATAGCTTGAGTGTTGACAGAGAATTTGGCACAGTGCCTTGCAAAACCAATGGAACCTTGGGAGACTGCTTTTATCCTTAGCATGGATCCAATCTAGACATGAGAAAGAACATGCCTTCCAAGAAAGCTTTTCTAAAACATTGCTGGGGAGAAATGCAATTGAAGGGAAATCTGACATGTGAGTGGAATATATTAGGTAACATAGTCAACTTCATAATCGAAAGCATTTGTCATTTGGTTGAAACTGAAGACCAAGGAGGAAGTGGCTTTGTTCCACAACACAGATCCTTTAAAGTTACAATCACCTATACCTGCAAAAATCTTCCCAGCAAAGACATATGTTACTAGATGTTGTAATTGTATTTTAATTTCTTGTTTTGAATTTAAGAGTCTTTGAAGAATGGCAAGAGGGTACAGGAGAGATCAATGGGAAAAAAATGGACATGTAAGAAAGCAGTTAACTAAGATAAGCTATGCAGTGAATTTGATTCATATACCTTTTATTGTTGCAGTGCTAATGGTTTCTTAAAATTGTGGCTCATGATTCCAAAGGAAATAGAATCTACACTGAAATAAAGTCTGATAAATTGAATTGACCATAAATTAATCTAAATTTCTGCAGATTGGTATTATGGTTTGTTCTCACGTAACTTTCGATCCAGAAGGTAAAATAGAAATGAATATAGCAATTATTGTTTCAAAAATGCATGACACCTTATCTACCAATGCATTTGTATTAGCCTTATTTATTATGTCTTTGTATTCTGTGTTTTTGATCCTTTGACAATCTTAGGGCCTTGCTAACTCTAGAGAGACTGTTTCTCCCAGGGCTAGTTAATTCCTAGTGACAGCTGATAATTTCTCTGTGAAGGTGCCTTTCATATGCAAACCAACCATTGGAATGACCATACCCCCAACTCCATTGAGCTCTTACACTCCAGACCACTAGTCTCAGGCATTAACCATCTCAGGGCTGGTTAATGCCCTGAGATGGTTAGGCACAACCTTTATTCCCCAGAGTTATTCAGACTAGCCAATCCTAAACCTTCTTACTCTGTCTCACCAATTTCTTCCTAAAGAAAGGAGAGTAAAGGCTCTTGTCCAGTATTCCCCATACCCTCTGTCTACTGATGAACCCTGGCACTTTCCCCCATGGTATCCCCCTCCTAGGATATGTGAGTATAAGAAAATACCTTTTTTAAAATTGAGGTAAAATTGATATGTAACATTATGTAAGTTTTAGGTATACAACAATATAATCTGATTTGTGTATGCACTACAAAGTGATCACCGGCAAGAGTCTAGTTTAAACATCCATCACCATGCAATTGACAACTCCCCCCACCCTTTCACTCATTTGGCCCTCCCCACCCTCTGCTCCTCTGGCAACCACTAGTCTATTCTCTGTATCTATGAGGTGTTTTTTTTTGGTTGTTGTTTTTAACATTACACATATAGGCAAAATCATATGATATTCTGGGTGTATGTCGCACAACTTTGTTAGTCATTCATCCATTGATGGACACTTAGGTTGCTTCCATATCTTGGGTATTGTAAATAATGTTGCAATAAACATAAGGGTGTATATATCTTTTCAAATTAGTGTGTTTGTATTATATGGATAAATACCCAGAAGTGGAATAGTTGGATCATATGGTAGTTCCATTCTTAATTTTTCAAGAAATCATACTGTTTCTGATAGTGGTTGCACCAATTTACACTCCCACCAATAGTGTATGAGGGTTCCTTTTTTTTCCACATCCTCTTCAACATTTATTATTTCCTATCTTTTGATATTTGCTATTCTAACAGGTGTGTAAGTTGATATCTCATCGTGATTTTGATTTGCATTTCTTTAAAAATTAGTGATGTTGAACATCTTTCCATGTGCCTGTTGGACATCTTTATGTTTGGAAAAGTGCCGATTTAGACCCTCTGCCCATTTATTAATAAGGTTGTTTTATCATTGTTGAGTTGTATGAGTTCTTCATATATTTTGACTGTTAACTCCTTGTTAAATGTACAAGTTGCAAATATTTTCTCCCGTTCATTAGGTTGCCTTTTCATTTTTGTTGATGGTTTCCTTCACTGGGCAGAGCCTTTTAATTTGATGTAGTCCCATTTATTTATTTTTGCTTTTGTTTTCCTTGCCTTTAGAAGTCAAATCCACAAATGCTAAGACTGATGTTAAGAAGCTACTGCCATGTTTTCTTTTGGGAATTTTATAGTTTCAGGTCTTATATTCAAGTTTTTGATCAATTTTGAGTTAATTTTTTGTATATGGTATAAGATAATAGGCTAGCTTCATTCTTTTGCCTGTGGCTGTCCACTTTTCCCAACATCATTTATTGAAGAGACTATACTTTCCCCATTGTATGATCTTGGCTTGTTTGTCATAAATTATTTTGACAGACTATATATCTCTGGGTTTATTTCTGGACTCTCAATTTTGTTCCATTGATATGTGTGTCTGTTTTTATGTCAATACCATTACTGTTTTTATTATTACAGCTTTGTGGTATAGTTTGAAATCAGGGAGCATAATACGTGTAGCCCTTTTCTTCTTTCTAAAGTTTGCTTTGGCTATTTGGGGTCTTTTGTGGTCCCCTATAAATTTTAGAATTTTTTTTTGTTCTAATTCTTTGAATAATGCCACTGGAATTTTGAAAGGGATTACATTGAGTCCATAGATTGCTTTGGGTAACATGGACATTTTAATGACATTCATTCTTCCAATTCATGAGCACAATGTATCCATACATTTATTTCTTTCACCTTTAATTTCTTTCTTCAGGGTCTTATAGTTTTCAGAGTATAGGTCCTTCACCTAGTTGGTTAAACTTATTCCTAGGTATTTTATTTTTTTTGATACAATTGTAAATTTCTTAACTTCTCATTCTGTTAGTAGTGTATAGAAATGCCACAGATTTCCATATATTGATTTTGTATCTTCCAATTTTACTGAATTTATTTATTAGTCTTGATAGTTTTCTGGTGGAGTTTTTAGTATCATGGCATCTGCAGGTAGTGACAGTTTTAGTTTTCCCTTTCATATTTTATGCCTTCTCCCCCCTCCCCCTTTTTTACTTATTACTGTGTAGGACTTCCAAAACTATCTATAATAATAAAAGTGTAATATGCTAATTAGACCAGACAGCCAAATGACCTTCCAGATGTCTTTCTGGACGAAGCTGCCATGGCAGGGTCTGAGACAGATTGGTTAGGGGCAATCAGGCAGAGGGGTTAGGGGTGATGAGGCAGACAGGAAGAGTGGTTAAGGATGATGAGGCAGGCAGGCAAGTGGTTAGGGGTGATCAGGCAGGCAGGCGAGTGGTTAGGAGCCAGCATTCCCAGATTGTGAGAGGGATGTCCGACTGCCAGTTTAGGCTCAATCCCGCAGGAATCCAGCAGTTGGACATTCCCTGAGAGGTCCCAGATTGCAAGAGGGTGCAGGCCAGGCTGGAGGGACCCCTCCCACCTCCCATGCATGAATTTCGTGCACCAGGCCTCTAAGTGTTGAATAATAGTGTGAAGGGCATTCTTGTTTTGTTTAGAGTAAAAGCTTTCAGCTTTTCATCACTGAATATGATATTGGCTGTGGGTTTGTCATATATGGCCTTCATTTTGTTGAATTATGTTCCTACTATATCCATTTTCTTAAGAGATTTTAATCATGAATGAATGTTGAAGTTTATCATATTTTTTTCCATCTGTTGAGATGATCATATGAATTTTATCCTTCATTTTGTTTATGTGATGTAGCATGTTGATTGATTTATGGATGTTGAACATCTTTGCATCCTTGGAATAAATCTCACTTGATCACAGTGTATGATCCTTTTCATGTATTGTTGAATTAAGTTATCTAATATTTTATGGATTTTTTTTGCATTATGTTCATCAAGGATGATGGCCTATAATTTTCTTTTTTGTGATCTTCTTATCTGGTTTTGGTATCAGGGTAATGATGTCCTCATAAAATGAATTTGGGGACACTCTTTCCACTTCAATATTTTAGAGGCATTTGAGAAGGCTAGGTATTAAATCTTTGAATGTTTTGTAGAATTCACCAGTGAAGCCAACTGGACCTGTACTTTTTTTTGGATGTTTTTGATTACTGACTCAATCTCCTTACTTTAATTCATATTTTCTATTTCTTCATGATGCAGTCTTAGAAGATTGTATGTTTCTAGGAGTTTATTCATTTCTTCTAGATTGTCCAGTTTGTTGGCATATAATTATAGTATTTTCTTATGATCCTTTGTATTTCTTTAGTATCAGCTATAACATCTCTTTACTTTTATGACTTTATTTATTTGAGCCCTCTCTCTTTTTATTTTGGTGAGTTTACCTAAAGTCTTAGCAATTTTGTGTATTTTTCAAAGAAACAGCACTTAGTTTTATTGATTTTTTTATTGACTTTTCAGTTTCTATTTCACTTATTTATGCTCTAATCTTCATTATTTTATTTCTTCTACTAACTTTGGGCCTCATTTAACAAACTATCTTTTCAACAGAAGTAATAAAATCTATATTTTAAAACAGCTTGGTGATGTTAATGCTTCTGTCTAGCAGATTAGATTTCCTCCAAAAAATTCTCCAGGTGCAAATTATATAAATGTTGAATGAAATATAAAAACATATTTTAAAATGCATAGCTGGCTCACTAGAAAGTAAAGAAAAACCAAATTAATGAAAAGCACAATTCCAGACAAGTAACCAAGCTGATGGCAAGGACTCCTACTGAGGGTATCCACTAATCTTCAGTGCCTATGTCTTCAGTTTTAGTTGGCTTTACATAGAAGGCAGAAGACAAAGCCTAGAGCTAGCCCAAAGTGGAAAGTCAGTCTCATAAAAGAGGCTCCTCAAAAGTGTTAACCTTGGTTGATGAACTTCTTAGAAAAGATAAAACCCTACAAACCAACATATTCTTCGCTTTGGGTTTGAGGAGGGGGAATTGTTAATGGTCTCTCTTGTGGACTCATAATATTAACTTTGATTTCAAATAAATTTTGGGCTGAAATTTACAATGTCTTTATATCCCCCCAAAACTTCAAGTCAAGTTTATTCACAAAGTAATCCTAGGTAAGAAGAATATGCAGGTGTCTGAAAGAAGCAAATTGAAATAATTTCTGGAGAAACTCACCTTCAACTTTGGTCTGAAAAAGTCTGCCACAGATAAAATTGCAAGAAACTTAAACTCACATAAGGAAAAAATGGAAGGAGGGAGGGAGATGAGAAGGGAGGAAAGTGAGAAGGAAAGGAGGGAGGAAGGGAGGGAGTAAGGAAGGGGATGAAATGCAAGCTACAGTGTCACAGCAGGACGTGGAGTATTGCATACTCTAAAAATAAGGTTTTTTAGTGAATTTTCAAAATAAAGAGCTTGAGCTGGATGATCCTTGAGGTCCTTTTAATTTCCACAGCTCAGACATGTAAAATGCTAAACAGTATGGAGCAGAAAAGATTTACTTCAAATACATAGATAGCCTTGTGAGAGGTAGAGTTTTAAATTGTCAGGAAGACAGCACAGAGGAGTTGACTCAGTCTTCATATTTCCCATGCTCCTCATCTACATGGGCACACCCGTGGTGTATGGTTATGCAACTCATGTCTGGACAACATTTGTCATGCTGTCTTCTGGGTGAAGGTTTCAAATTCCCTTTGAAGCATCAAAGCATGTCCCTTTACTGCCTAAAGCACAGTTATGACCACATAGAACAACCAGGAGATCTGTATGTGACAGCCTCTCTCAGCAGATCTGTGCAGAGCCCCCCTGCAGCTGAAGAGAGTCTCTCTGACATACAGAAAGGCCATAGTCCCTGATTTGTTTCCTCCTCCATCTCTTCCTCCTCTTCTCATTGAGTATTTCATGGTGGTTCTGCTGTGACTGTCAGTTATTGAAATTGGGTAAGCACCATTCTGCCACTTAATACTTCTGAAAATGAACAAATGACTTCACCGCTCTGAGTTTTGGCAGCCTCATCAACAAAGCAGGCATAATCGTAGTACCTACTTCCTAGGATTGCTGTAAAGATTAAACAAGATAATCTCCATAAAGCACTTAGAATAGCAGCTGGCTTGTCATGCATACTGTAATTGACAATTAGTGTCATTACTGTCCCTCCTGGGGAAGATAAAATTAAGAGTTTTATAAACACATCAGTCCCTAGGCATGGTGAGAATGATCGGATAATCCATCAGGCTGTGGATACAACTGAGACTGAGAGATCTGGAAACTTTCACACATTGTTAGCATGCACAGTTCTCAAACCATGTTTGAGAAGGGGAGTTTTGAGTGAAATCAAATGATGTATTTATTTGCTTGTTTATTCTATAGAAACTCCTTTTTCCAAAAATGATTTGAAATAACCAGAAAAGAAACACACATGATGCAGTAGGATATAAAATTAGATGTGGGAAATACATTTCGGGAGGAAAATAGAGGTATAAGAATAAAAATATACAGTATATGATAGAGGAAAACATGTAATAGTCTTAAACATCTAAGATTGGAAGCATTTTGGGTGTGCTTGAACCCAGAGAAACCCAGTCTGGGTCAGAGAGAGAAGGGCACCAAACCTTTTGAGTCTATTCCCCAACTCATGAGATAAACAATGTCTTAGACAAAGCCTCCTATGGAGGAACAATTGCATGCTTCTTTAAAAGATGGCTAGATGATACCTTCAACCATCTATGAGCCTTGAAAGGACTTGCACATTTCTTTAGTCACCCTGTAGGGTCTCTACAGCATAGCTAGAGGGTCAGAGTGTTGGGTCCTACTCAGTAGTGGTTATTTATTATGTTTTTGTGACTCCTCAGTACCCTTTGAATACCCATCCTGGGGAGGAGGCAGACACCACGCAGAATCCATGTTATTTCAGCAGGAGTTGTGGCTGAGGCTGCAGAGTTTGGCCTAGCCCAGAGGTAGCATTGGTGCTGTGAGGAGAGAAGCAGGTGCACTAAGTGGATGCCAGACATGGAGGTGGAAGTGCTGGAGACTCCAGCATTTGGGGCTCATGAGCTGTGAGGAGAGAAGCAGGTGCACTAAGTGGATGCCAGACATGGAGGTGGAAGTGCTGGAGACTCCAGCATTTGGGGCTCATGAGCTGTGGTAGCAGTTTTCTTGTCAGACCAGCTCTGCTGCAGTTTGGGGAATTGTTTCTGGAAGCTTGTCTCAAGTCCTGTACTCTAACTCATTCAATGATTCGGTGAGCTACCCAATAAGCACCCTGTAATAAACACCATTTCTGCGAGTCAGCTTCTTTTACTTGAAACCAAGAACATTGGCTGATACTCAGAAATTACATACCATGTTCATTCAAATGAATATTTTGTTTATAAAAGTCATAGTTTGGTTCACTGGCTTTGTTAGCAGAGATGATTTCTAGGGAATACAATTATGGAAAAGTGTGCTTTTATTTGTTTTTTTTTGTTTTTACTATGTATAATCTGAATTTGTTTTAAGGAAAATACATTGCCTTATTCATTTTAAAAGCTTAAAATGTCAAAAATTGAAGTTGTGGCGAGGTTGATTTTATCTGTTGGGCCATCACGTTACCTGCTGCAAGCGTGAATATACAAATGGACAATGGTCACACCATTTATAAAAATAGAACTCTGACCCACAATCTGCAGCCAAACAAAAACCCCTATAGCAATCAGCCCAAAATAACCCATACTTGATCGGTAACTGACAGCTTTCCCAACTTTTCCCTGTTCCAATGTAGGACCAATCAGAGAAAGCCATTTACATTCCCCTAACCAATTACATAATATAATTCTGTTACCTATTCCAATGTGTGTGTTTTTTCCCCCATACCACCAAGCAATTCTTGGGCACCAACTGGGTGTCTTACAATTTGACTGGATTCTGACACAATTTACTTGGAGATACCATTAGCTCCTGCAGGTTAAGAGTTCAATCTTACAAGACTCAACCCTCTTCACATGCCAATTGCAAGTCCAGATTGTCACCTGTATTTCTGACCAAGTGGCTTATAGATTGTAGGTTCCAAAGACTCCCTCCTTGGGTTTGACTAATTTGCTGGAGGGGCCCACAGAACTCAGAAACATTTTCCTTACTAGATCACTGGTTTATTATAAAACAACATAACTTAGGAACTGCCACAAGGAAGAGATGTATAGGGCAAAGTATGGAGAAGGGGTGGTGAGCTCCCATGTTCTCTGTGTGAGCCACTCTCCCTGAGTCAACATGTGTTCATCAGTCTATAGACTTGCCAAACCCTCTCCTTTGGGATTCCTATGGAGACTTCATTGTTGGCATTATTAATTGAGTTATCGGACATTGGTGATTGAACTAGATCCCCAGACTCTCCAGAGATCAGCAGAGTGGGACTGAAAGTTCCAAACTTCCAGTCACATGGTTGGTTCCTCTGGCAACTAGTCCCCCCATAGGTGCTTTCTAAAAGCCTCATGATTAACATAATAAAACAAAAAGACCAAGGCTTTTATGCCAGAAATGGTGCTGAAGACCATACACACACACACACACACACACACACGGGGGGGCCTGGTGCATGAAATTTGTGCACTGGGGGAGGGGGTCCCTCGGCCCAGCCTGCCCCCTCTCACATACTGGGAGCACTCAGGGGAGGTCCTACTGATGGCTTAGGCCCACTCCCCATTGGGAGCGGACCTAAGCCGCAGTCTAGCCTCCCTTTGCGGGAGGTGACTGGGCAGATCAGGGGAAGGCGCCAACCCCATCACCCCGCTGCTGCAGCCACTGCCAGTCACTGCAGCTGCCAAGGTATTTTCATCAACATGACTCCATTCCCTTCACCATGTAAAAATGACAACTTAAGCATTTTCAAGATGGGTCTTTCATAGGATATGACATTTCTTTCTTTATTTTTTCTTTTATCCTCAACTGAGGATGTTTCCATTGATTTTTTTCCCCTTCCCTCTGATCCCAGGCTCGGCCCCTGCCCAAGCCTAAAGCCTCTGCCCCAGGCTTTAGGCTTGGGAAGGGGTCCTTCCCCCGCCCGGCACCTCCGATCACAGGCTCAGCCCCTTCCCAAGCCTAGAGCCTCCACCCGATGGCCAGCTGGGAGAGACCTGGGTGCCAAGGAGGTTCCCGGGACCGAGGTATGTATGCAAATTAACCGACATCTTTGTTGGGTTAATTTGCATACTCACTCTGATTGGCAGTGGGCGTAGCGGAGGTATGGTCAATTTACATGTTTCTCTATTATTAGGTAAGACCCCATCTAATAAAAGAGAAACATGCAAATTGACCATACCTCAGCTACACCCACAAGCCATGCCCACCAGCCAATCAGGAACGAGTATGCAAATTAACCCAACCAAGATGGCGGCGGCCATGGAGCTGGAGCAAGCAGGAGGCTTGGGTTGCCCCTGGCGATGGAGGAAGCCAAGCTTCCCCGCCCTGGCCTGCCCTGGCCTCCGCTCAAGGCTACAAAGTTTCAATTATAGAAGATAAATAAATCCCAGATACCTGCTTCCCGCCTTTGCTTGGGTCACTGGGGGGCGTGGCTGGCCTGCAAACCACCACAGACTCCTTGCCCAGGCTGCCCCATGCCTTAAGGGAACCCCCACCCTGATCTGGGACACCCTTCAGTGCAAACCAGCCAGCCCCCACCCGTGAACCAGGCCTCTATCCTATCTAATAAAAGAGTAATATGCAAATTGATTGTCATTACAACATACAAGATGGCTGCCCCCATGTGTTCAAAGATGGCTTCCCCCATGTGGACACAAGATGTCCGCCACAAGATGACCAGCACGGGAGGGCAGTTGGGAGGGACCAGGCCTTCAAGGGAGGGCAGTTGGGGGTGATCAAGCCTGCAGGGAAGGGCAGTTGGGGGAAACCCAGGCCTGCAGGGGAGGGCAGTTGAGAGGGACCAGGCCTGTAGGACAGGGCAGTTAGGGGTGACTAGGCCTGCAGGGGAGGGCAGTTCGGGGGGACCAGGACTGTAGGGGAGGACTGTTGTGGGGGGGTGGGGCGGAAACCAGATCAGCAGGGGAAAGCAGTTAAGGGCAATGAGGCTGGCAGGGGAGAGCAGTTAGGGGTGACCAGGCCTGCAGGGGAGGGAAGTTAGAGGCAAACATGCTGGCAGGGGAGCAGTTAGGCATCAATAAGGCTGGCAGGGGAGTGGTTAGGGAGTGATCAGGTTGCCAGGCAGAAGCGGTTAGGGGCAATCAAGAAGGCAGGCAGGAGAGCAGTTGGGAGCCAGCAGTCCTGGATTGTGAGAGGGATGTCCAACTGCCCGTTTAGGCCTGATCCTACAGGGGTCCCAGATTGGAGAGGGTGCAGGCTAGGCTGAGGGACACCACCTCCCTCCCCCCACCATCCCCTGTGCACAAATTTTGTGCATCGGGCCTCTAGTACAGTAGTCGGCAAACTGCAGCTCGCGAGCCACTTGCGACTCTTTGGCCCCTTGAGTGTGGCTCTTCCACAAAATACCACGGCCTGGGCGAGTCTATTTTGAAGAAGTGGCATTAGAAGAAGTTTAAGTTTAAAAAATTTGACTCTCAAAAGAAATTTCAATCATTGTACTGTTGATATTTGGCTCTGCTGACTAATGAGTTTGCCGACCACTGCCCGTGTGTGTGTGTGTGTGTGTGTGTGTGTGTGTGTGTGTGTGTATTTCTTATTATAAATTACAATATCACATAGGATATTCTATTTCTAGTTAACCTGCCTACAGCTTCCACTGCCAACAGCCTCCTATTAAGGCGTAGCTGAAGCTTTCCCTTTTTCCATTGTAAAGCTTTCCCAATCCTCAACCTGCCTTTGAGTCTCTGCCAAATACACATGATTGTGGCTGGCTCCCTTAATACAGCCCGTTCTGAATGAACAGGCTTCGCTTGTTCTTACTTGGGCAGTCTTCATTTATTTCCACATCACAGGGCATGTTGCTGTAGGTTGTGGATTGACCGGAACTGTGAGCTGCCTGAATTCTTCAGTGCATCCATGGTGGTTCCCTCCACTATTCCAGCTAAACCCCATTCCTTAATGGGGGGCCCTCTGCCCTAACCCATTCAGTGGAAAGATGATGGATGTGGTGAACACTCAGGGAGAAGTGATTAGCCTTAACATTTGTTCTCCTCATGCTGTTTTCATTCCTAAATCTGATTCTACAGAGAAAAAGTATTATGCTTTAGATCATAGAGATTAAGCATAATGTAAGGCAGCATAGTAAAGACATGGGCACAACTAATTCTATTATTTGAAGGCTGTGTTTAACAGACCTTTGTATTATATGCAGCAATATTTCAGTTCTCAAAATTAATTAATAAAATGTAGGTTTTTATAATATGTATTCTCAAAATAATTTCCATTGTTTTTCTCTTCAAATGTATATAGGTTCCATAAGGTATTAAGTGAACAATGTATAGTTAATTTGCTAGTTACTTTTGAAAAGTTCTCAAGGTATTTGGGTATCTATAATAATAAAAGCATAATATGCTAATTAGACTGGACAGCTGAACGACCTTCTGAATGTCATTCTGGACGACCTTTTGGATGAAGCTGCAGTGGTGGGGGCTGAGGCAGAGGTGGTTAGGGATGATCAGGCAGGCAGGCAGGCAGAGTGGTTAGGAGCAATCAGTCAGTCAGGCAGGCAGGCGAGCGGTTAGGAGCCAGCGGTCCTGAATTGTGAGGAGGATGTCTGACTGCCTGTTTAGGAATCTGGCCTAAACCAGCAGTCGGACATCCACCGAGAGGTCATGGATTGCGAGAGGGTGCAGGCTGTGCTGAGGGACACCCCCCCCCCCACACACACACCAGTGCATGAATTTCATGCACCAGGCCTCTAGTTATTACATAGAGTATGAAGAATTTAGTAAAATAATTCCACTGTTCTTGTTCATTGTTGGAGTTAGCATTTTTAAATGTACCATTTATGTACCTATGTCAAATTAATGTTTCAGACTTTTCTGCTGTCTCACATACTCTTTTATTTCTCTCTTTATAAATAGTTATTTTAAAAGGTGTCTTTTTTTAAAAGCATGGAGCCTATTGTCAATTAAACAGGAAAACCCAAATAATATCTCTTAAGTACTTTGTTTGCTTTGCATTGCATTTTCCTTCTCTGCTTAGAAGTCATTTCACTACTCAATTTCACCAATTCTAAAGCAATTTTTTTTCACATTGGAGCAATCTAAAGTACAAATATTTATTTATAATCAATGTCATGTCATAGTTTATTGCATTTTTTTCATTGTCCAGTGATACACAAAACAATAGCATATTAGAATGGATACATCTTTAATATAGTGAAATGTGATAGCAGCTTTTGATTGAGCATTGTTTTCTGGGTGCTCTGTACCCTAAAAGGTACTGTAGACATGCAATAGCCCTGCTGAGGGCACTGGCTTCCAAAAGTGCTCATGAGCTCTAGGGTTTCTTGTGAGGAGCGGAGCAGTTGGGTCACCAGCGTGACTCTGTCCTTTTTTTTTTGGTCTTTTTAAACAAATGGACTTCTTTATAAGCTTTCCTTAGAAGAGAGGCTGTGTTGCAAAACAAAACAAAACACAATTTTGAGAATTAGTGATCAGGAAGATTGAGTACCCACGGCAAGCAAAAATAGGGCTCCTTCTTGAGCTCCTACTACACAGTGGGCCCAGAACTAGACACTATACATATGGGGCAGGAGATTTCATTATGGTACTAATTTGCATTTTGTTGTCTGTACCTTTATTGCTCACTTATTGCTCACTTCTAGCAGGTAGTCAGGTTTGTGTTCTCTTTGCCTAAGGAGGTTGGTGGCAGAGCCTCAAGCAGGAATGCCTCTTCCTGGTTCTTAGAAATACTTCAATTCTTAAAGATGATGCTGGCTGTCCTTTACCCCACACCTCCACGGGGAAGAGGTCTGGGTCTGAGTCCAGCATTGTGGTCCCCTCTGTATAGGTAGCCTCTGGAGATCACTTGACTTGAGATACTCATGGGAAGATGGATCCCAGGCACAAGCCTCCAATTCTCTGTCATAACATTGACTAAGGAGCTCTCCATGACTAAACGTTAGTCAGGCTCCTCTGAGCCCTCTGTTTGACTGAGCCCAAACTTGGGCTTCTGTCTCTGTACTTGTAGAATCCAATTGTAGCAAGAACCTTACGAAGTCATTTCAGCCAGAATCTCCCTTCTTCAATATCTGACCACTCTCAATATCTAATCCAATTTCTAATCTTCCTTCACCCCCCTGGTAATATGTAATCACTCTGGCCAGCTTTCAGTATGAATTTTGTTAGGACATTTAAGCAAGAATTACCCTACTGTTTTAGTAATTTTCCATTCAGCAACCTCCTCTCCTATTTGGCTCTTTGGCTATAAATACTCACCTTTCCTTGTCATGTTTGGACTTGAGCCCAATTTCTCTTTCCTACTGCAAAACCCCATTGCAGTAGTTCCTATACCTATTGCAACAGTCCTGAGTACAGTTGGCTTTACCACTTTAACAAGTGTCAGAATATTTTGTTTCTTTGCCAGTCTATGCCCCAGGAGTGCCAAGACCTGCAGGGACAGTGAATGTCTCCTTGGCACCCAAGCTGAGCAGAGGTCTAGAGGAGTCTTCGATACTCTGATAGGTGTAGCATGATGAGAGGAAAGGAGAGAGCTCTAGGGATTGCTGTGCTTGGGTTTCGCACGGCCCTGGTAGGCTGAGACTTGGAGATGATTTAAGAAAAAGAAAAATACCTTTCTGTCCAGCTGGTGTGGCTTAGTGGCTGAGCGTCAACCTATGAACCAGGAAGTCACGGTTCAATTCCAGGTCAGGGCATGTACCCAGGTTGGGGGCTCAATCCCCATTTGGGGGGCATGCAGGAGGCAATTGATCAATGATTCTCTCGCATCATTGATGTTTCTCTCTCTCCCTCTCCTTTCCTCAATAAAAGTATATTTTTAAAAAATACATTCTTGCATGGCAAAATTTGGGCATGCCGATTTAATTTATATCGTGACACACATTTTACACATTTCGCTTCACATAGGAAAAGTTAGTGCTATACCTGTTTTATGATTGAGGTCTTGGAGGCTCAGAAAGGAATATATTTTCAGAGTGATTCAGTCAGAGCAGAACATGTGACTGCTAAAAGCAATGACGAGGAAACCATATTCTTTGGCATAATTATTTAATTCCCAGCTTGACAATTACATCCTTGTCTAGTCATTCCTTAAATGTATGCTCTCTTGTTGATTTCTTTTTAAGATTGTTGAGTCATTCAGGAAAGAAAGCTTACATTTGAGGAAATATTCTCAATTATGCCCGAAATATCTGGATACAAAGTAAACACCAAAAAAAGAATTAAAAGGAAGCATTCAGCTTCATCCAGAAGATTAACAGCCCTGTAGTTATAGTCAATGTTAGAGGAAGATGAAAGATGTTCATTTAAATTGTGATGGAGTGTCTGGCCTTGTGGGAGGAGGACCCTAATGGAAGGACAAAAGGATTGTAATAAAAGTATGAACTCAGCAGTGGGACGGGCTAGGTCTAAATCCTGTTTATGTAACCCATTAAATGTGATTAGCAAAGTGCTAACATATGGCAACCCATACTTTGTTTTAACTGTATCATGGAGGCAGCATTTTACTCTACCCTCTTAGGTTCTTTTGGCTGGTCTAGCAATTAAATTGACAAGAGACAGATTAACAGGAGACAAATTTAATTACATGCATGCAGAGGTCCCATAAGAATATGAGCCCACAGACAGTTAGGTCATTGGTGCTTATACTGTATGCCATTCTGAGCTAAGGATAAGGGGGTGAGGATCTGGGACATCAAAGGGGAGGAAGGAAGACAGTCTATAGGAACATGGGAAAAGCACATTTTACCTATGCCATGCACAGACAATGGGACACAGAGAGGACTTGGAACAAAGAGGCTCTATCTAGTTCTCTCCCATTTTACCACAGCTAGCCTATATTCTTTGTGGATATTTCTGGTGATAGATCTCCTCCTGGACCAAGTGCTCTATTAACATTTTTTTAGGTAGGTAAGGAAGAGGTAAAAAAACAAACAAACAAACAAACAAAAAAACACACACAAAAAAACTTCCTGAGTCCTTAGGACCTCGTTTCTCTTTAGCCCCAAATAAAATGGCACTTTCTGGGAGACTCATTCCGAAGCCCTTCAACTATTTAGGAAGGCCGAACACAGTACAGCGTTCACGTTGGCTCTTCCCCTTCTCAGCCAGGTGACTTGGGGCAAGTGATTTAACTTCTGAGCATCAGCTCTATCTTCTGCACAAAGGGATCCTAACCGAATCTGCCTCATGGGTTGTAGTGAGTATTACATGAGATGATGGATATGAGGCTCTTAGCTGCATAATAAGCACTGAATGTGTGCCATTTTAGCATTATTACTGTAATCACTGCTGTTACATGCAGCTACAATTCTGCAAGTACTTTGAGCTCGAGCAGCACACATTTTCTCCCCTTCTGTTTCCTTCTTCCTCTGTGCCCTCTTCTCCCCGCCTCCTCTTCTTCCTCTTTCTCCTCCTTTTCCTTCTTCCAACAGGGCTTAAATTGAGAGAATGTCAAAGTTCTGGAGCCCACACTTTTTCAGCATGAGCATGAAAAACAAGAGTTTTCCAGTCTTGACCTAAATTCACTTGGAGACAAAGCTCAGGTCTGGAGAATGATTAATTATTATTATAGCTGTATAAAAACTAGCAGGTAAATATTGGCCTTCTAGATGCAAGCATTACATTTCCACTAAAATTAGTGTAAAGTGGTTTTCTACTATGAACATAAAATAGATGATTTTGTTTTGGGAGCATTTATTATCATGCTGATTAGATATTAAACACACAGATATCTTATTTACTAATTCACCATGAGAAAATTAGACAATGCTAAAAAGTTTTCGTTTTTAGAGCAAAAGGTCTTTTAAATTCTAAATTCAAAAGGAGGTCTACCAGTGCCCAGAAGATATTTAAATGCATGCAGTTATTTTTCAAAATTTTCAATCCAGATGAAAAGTGTGATTCAGTGTACAATGTTGCTAATTTTTGACAAAGGACTATGATTTCTAGCTCGTTTCTTTATATATATTTATGCAGACAGTCATGATGAAAGCAATGATTAATTTGTAAAACAAATGGAAAGTTCAAGACTAAAGAGGTATTTCATTGTCTCAGAGCAATCACAGCATTGTGTTTTCTTTTCTTTCTTAATGGCTGTCAACTTCCTGTGGCCTTTGTTGCTAGGAAACTAGTCTCTACAGAATTGAAGCCACCTTTCTGTTGTTGCTGATTCTGTGGAGTCAGAAATGAACCAAGTGTATCTTGAATCTCAGGATTAACTGTCAGTGATGTGCCTATGGATGATGTAAAAAACCCTGAGCTCAACATTTTCTGTAGAGCCACCACTAAAACCCCAGGAGCAACCCAATTCCTTTATAATTTCCTTTTGGAAAATTCCACTAGTCTATCCTTTATAAAGTTATTCTCCCAGAAGTAGAAAGAGAGAAGAAATGTGGTTCATGTGCCCCCATTTCCATATTGAATTAAGGGTACAGGTCATTTTAGGTACCCGACAAATGTTCAAAGAGGTAGAGCTTCAAAGCAACAATGCATCCTGTCCAAATTGCATTCTTTCTGTATAGTCCTTTTTTGTACTCACAGTTCAAGTCCATAATTTGGAATGCATGCTGGAGGCTTTTAAGCTTCCTTGGTGGGTACTGAAAATGATGAGAGCAACCAAAATGCATTTGCAAGATAAGAAGAATATAGTGGATATCATTTGCAATCTTGTTTCCCCCGCAACCCAACTGTGAAATACAGATTCTCTTTAACAGTGCTTAGATTCTGATGCAGTTCTGAGAGTGTAGATTCAGAGGTAGGGCTATGTCTTTAAGATGCAAATCATCTGATGGCAGAAGTAAAGGTTCAAGACAGGTCATAAGGCAGCCCTGAAATCCAGTCTGACCAAAAATGGACCATCAGCCAGTGGTGGAATGGGGTTTTAAAAGCCCCTAGAAGAGTTTAAAGATTGGCTGACTCTATTCTCTGAAGCGTTTCCTTTTTTTAAAAAATTCTTTTCTCCCGTGTGTGTGTGTGTGTGTGTGTGTGTGTGTGTGTGTGTGTGTGTGTGTGTGACTCCACTGTATTTCAGGTTTGAATTGAGCAACTGTCAAAGTTCTAAACTCTAGAATCTAGAGCCCACATCTGTTCAGCATGAGCATGAAACATGAAGATTTTCAAGTCTTTGCCTCAATTTAAGTTAAAGCTACCCCCACCAAGCCTTGATCTCCTATTGCCTTAAGCGGAGTGTCTTGCATTTAGATGGCTTCCACCAACAGTTACTAGATTTACTCCAGTCATCCTTCATAGGTGACTCTGGTTATGTCTAAATTGTGCCCCAAATTATGCATCTCTGTTGTTGTTAGATAAAATTAGTCAGACTGGCTAAAGAAAAACCTAACATAGAGACAGCCAATTGGCGGATTACAAAGCAAGCCATTGTAGTATGATTGCATCAGAGGTATTTTCAACCCCTACTGTCACTGCAGAATCCCCTCAATTTCTGGGAAGGGAATAAGGACATGTCATCTTCAACAGTGGCCATAAGGACAGGTGCTAAAAGCTGAGTGGTAGCTGGTTAGGGGAAAGCACTAGCAGAGCAGAGGTGACACCCAGCCTGTCTAGAGAACCATGGTGGCAGTATGGTCCTTTGTTCTGACTTCCACCATTGGCACTGGTGCAGGCTCATTTCTAGCATTCAGAATAGCCCTTGTTCACCAACCAGCTCCTAGACGCTGGGTTCAAACATGCTAGCTCAGGATTCCTGCACTCCCTGGATCAGAAGCCCTGATTTATTTCTTTTATCTAGTCCCTTCCCAGAGGACTGGGCAGTCTCCTTTTACATTCCCAAACACACAAAAAAATATGACGCTGCTCCCTCTCTTGGCAGTGGAGCCATTTGCTCATCCTCCTAATATATCCACTCTTTTATAACATACCCACTCTTTTAAGTTTAGCCCTCAATGACTCAAAGGAAAGTTACTCTCCTAAAGTCAATTTGCTAAGTGCTTCCAAAGAAACTTTCTGAGATATATCTTCTGGGTAGGAAAACAGAACTCCAGCAGGGCATGATTCCATACTAAATAAGGATAAAAACCATTCTTCCATTTCAGAAGTTATGTCTGCCTTTTAATGCTGGGACATGCACAACAGGGCAGTATTTCTTAGTTCTCTCAGACCCTGGGTTTGAAAACAAGCCATCTGAGTTCAAATTGTACAGTGCTGGGGAATATGGGCAATTATTTTACTTGTCTACGCCTCAATTTTCTTGTTTATACAAGCAGGATTTGTAGCAATAGTCTCCTGATAAAGAGTGTTGTGAGAATTCCATTAGGTAATGGATTATTGTGAAAATTCCATGAGATAATTCATGTTCTTAGTAGAGAAACTGGCATAGAATAAAATGCACAATAAATAGTTTCTATTATTATTTACTTACTAGAGGCCCGATGCACAAAGATTCGTGCAAGAATGGGTCTTCCTTCCCCTGGCTGTCGGCACCGCCTTCGCTCTGGCTGGAGCCGCCTTTCCACTCTGGCCTGGAGCTGCCTTTCTGCCTTCCCATGCTGCTCAGATGCCCCAAGCAGCTGGTGGTGCAGAACGCCCCCAGCCACTCAGTGCCTATGTATGCAAATTAACCTACCATCTTTGTTGGGTTAATTTCCATACTCATGATTGGTTGGTGGGTGTCACGAAGGTATGATCAATTAGCATGTTTCTCTTTTATTAGTGTAGATAGTATCCTATGCATGCATCAGGCACTATTGGATACTGGAGAGAGAAGATGAATAGACAGGCATATAATTATCAAGGAACTCTCAGTCCAGTGAAGAAAACAGACATGCCAAGTGTAAGTTTTAGTACAAAGCAGTATATTAGAGGAAAGAATATCCTGTCACAACACTCTTAAGAGCTGAAGATAGAGATTCAGGAATGCTTCACAGAGGATGGACATATGATCTGGCTATTGAAGAAAAAAGAATAAGAAAGGAAGAAAAAATTTCAGGTAATGGAGCACCTATCCACAGTTAAGATTCTTTCTTGCTGTGTTTGGGCAACCTGGATTTGCTTGGCATTAACCTTGAGCTTGGGGTACCTGTGGGTAGGGTGTAGTTTAGAAGTGTGAGAGCCTAGATGTAGCTCGTTTCCTCATCCTCAAATTGGAAATATTTCTCCTCCCCCTTTAAACATTTTAAAACTTTTTGGGAAGTTCTGGATTCACAGCAAAATCAAGAAGGTACAGATATTTCTTATATACTATGTGACCATACATGCACAGAATCCCTCACCATTAACTCTTTACTACTAAGGGATAACTTTGCTGAGTATATAATTCTAGGTTGGTGATTTTTTCTTCTTTCAATACTAAATATTTCACTGAATTCTCTTCATTTTTACGTGGTTTCTCATGAGAAGTTTGCTATAATTCTTACCCTTGCTCCTCTATAGGTAAATTGGCTATCCCACTCCACCCCTAGGATTTTACCAGCGTTTTCTCTTAGTAGTTGGTTTTCTGCAGTTTGAATCTGATATGCCCATATTTGTTTTGTTTTGTGTTGTATTTTTCCTACTTGGTGTTCTCTGTGCTTCCTTGGTCTGTCATTTGGTGTCCACCATTAATTTTGAAAGTTTTCAACCATTATTCAAATATTTCTTGTGCTGCATTCTCTTTCTTCTCCTTCCTCTATTCCAATTATGTGAAATTATTCCATAGTTCTTGGATGTTCTGGTTTGTTTTTCATTCTTTTTTCTCTTTAAATTTCTATTTGAACAGTTTCTATTGGACCTATCTTAGAAATCACTGATTCTTTCCTCAGTTGTGTTCAGTCTACTGATAAGCCCATCAAAGTCATTTGTTACAATGTATTTTATTTCTAACATTTTCTTTTACTTATTTCTTAGAGTTTTCAACTCTCTAACTGCATTACCCATCTGTTTTTGCTTGTTGTCTAATTTTTCCATTGGAGAAGTTAACATATTAATCATAGTTATTTTAAATTCCTTGTCTGATAATTTCAATATATGTGTCATACTTGAGTCTGATTCTGATGATTGCTTTACTTCTTCAGACAATAGTTTTTTTCCTGCCTTTTACCATGTCTTGCAATTTTTGTTGCAAGCCTAACATGCTGTATTAGGTATTAAGAACTTTAGATGGAAATTTATGTTAATTTCCCTACAAGAGGGGCTATGTTTAATGTTTACTGTCGCTATATGTGCCAGAGGCTTAAAATTACTCTAGCGTCCTTGTTTTCATCTCCTCACTTGATTGTGGACTTTCCTAAGTACTCCTCTTCAGAGGGAATTTGTGTCTTGCAGTTCTTTGAGATATAACTAACTCACTGTTATAATTTCAGAGCCCTGTTATTGTGGGGACAGGTATGGGAGGGGAATAACACCATAAGACACAACCTTATTATGTGACATGACCAACAGGCTGAAACTCTATTATATGATTCTATTATATTTATGGTTCAAAACAAGGCATTCACAAAGTATGGCTATTGTTGTGTGGGCTGTTATCATTTTTTTATTTGACAATCTAAGAGAAAAGATGTCAGTGCCCTTGATTAAATAGTCAGGTATTGCATGTTTTAAAAACTCTTGCAGCACACCATTTGAAAATCTCTGCCCTATGCACTTCCCTGGTTATGACATTCCCAATCTATTACTTTAAAGCCTTGATATCTGTTGACTATGGTTTCCCCCTTTCCCTACCTTTTAAGTTAGACAAAAATGCTAGAGGAGCATGTAGTGGGAGGGAATTCCTTCCCTCCAGTGGAGATAATTTTTGCGAAGATTTTTCCTTAGAAAATATGCCTTTATTTTGGAGAAAACTCTGAGACTCTTTTACCATGATTATTTTTCCTCCCTTCCAAAGCCAGAAAAGGATTTTTCTTATATCTGCAATATGGAAATTTGGTATGATTCATAGAGGTAAAGTTCATGAAAATTTGGGGGCCCCTCTAAGACTGGAGGCCCCTTCCCTCACTCCCCACATAAGACTGTTTCTTGCTGTCATGCTAGTACATATTCAAGTCTTTACCAATTCATCCAAAGTCACCATTTTAAGTGTCTCTACAGTTTATGGCTCTAGTGGCTTCTGTTCCAGGTAAGCAATTCTGGCCGTGACTCTCTATATGGGCCTGTCTCTATTTTAGGGTGGCTGTTTGTCCTTCAACCTCAGTTCTTTGACTGTTCCAAGAAAAGTGGTTGATCTTTAGATTTCCCAGCTTTTGGTGGTGGTTGTTGTAAGAACAGGAGTGATAACTTACAGGCTCTGTCCACATTGGAGCTGAAACCAGAAGTCCAAGTTGGAAATAAAAATAGTTTGTGTGTCATATTTCTTTGGACAAGATTCAACAAGACAGTGCATATAAAGTGCATGGCATAGTATCAAACACAGAGTAAATGTTTAGTGAATTTTAGCTTTTATTATCACATCAGAGAAGGTTTACAATTTTATGCCTATTAACATATTTAAAAAACTAAATATTTTTCTGCCATGCATTTCTCTAAAAAAAAAAAACTAAAATAAAAGAAACAATTTTAACTAGACTATGTGAACCTAGCCAAGTAGTACAAGATTAAACCTGAACACCATCCAAATTCTAAATTATACCTCCAGTTCCAAAAATACACAACAATTCAGTCTGGTCATGCTTCACTTATCAAAGCACACTTGCCATTGGAAACAAACATCTCAATTTCTATGATTCAATGACTGTTTTTTAATGTACATTTCATGTGCCAGGTTCCATGTGATATAAATTGATTTTCTCTTTGTGCTTTCTCTGGAATTGTTCAAAGTGTAATGAGAGTGACAGCTAGGCAGATCGCTAATTATAATACTGTACAGTTAACAATGTGGTAAAGCTTAGAAAAGAGTGTTATGGAGTGAGTAAGGCAAAGCCTCTGCACTCAGTCTAACTGCATTCAAATCCTAGTTCTACGGCTTAATCTTGCAGTGAGGCAAAATGTTTAGCCTCTCTTTGCCTCGGTTCACTCATCTATAAAATGGGACTAATGAAACATACACTATAGGTTTCAGTGCATGTGGAATGCGTAGCACAGTGCAAGGAGCAAACTAAGTGCTTGACAGATTAGCTCCAACAATTAGCTATGAACAAAATGCTGTTCATGAGGAGGAGTAACTTAAGCTTGCTGGCAGGAACCAAGTCTTGTTTCTAAAGTGATCCCAAATGCCTGGCACATAGTAAGTTCTCAGTACATCAGTGAAATCAGTGAGTGATTAAATGAAGGAGTCATTCATTCTGCAGGGGATTAGGGAGGGTGTCCCAAGGCAGCAGATGAGCCTGGTTTTATAGGCTGAGGAACATGAAGAAAAAGGATTACAAAACTGGGGGAGGACAAATATATGTCTTGAGAGAGGAAATCGGGAATGATCCAGTATGGCTAGAATTTTGCTTTAGAAATGAGAACTCAGCTTTTGAGCCAGTGGCCCCAAAGTTTTAGTTACTTTTCTTAAAATTGCCTGTTCTGCACCCTCCCCCACCTCAAAGAACTAAAAACAAAACTGAACTAAAGGAGCCAGGTAATGGGATCAGCATTTAGAATTGTATTTTGATTTTAAAGATTTTTAGGAAGTGGATAAAAATCTATATTGATGTGATCAATTAATTCTATTTCTGTGGGTTTGCTACCTCAGATATACCCATGGAGCTGTTAGAATTCAGATTCCTGGCTCTCCATCAGACTTACTGAGTCAGGTTATCTGGGTGCAGGGACAAAGATTCTACATTTTAGACGTGTCTCTCAGATGATTCATTTGCACACTGAAGTTTGAGCACCATAGGTTTCCATGCAAGGATCGATCTTAAGCTGATGTCCAAGAGCTAAATACGTATTTGATTATTTCTGGTATCTTGGTCTTTGTCCCTAGTATTTCCTCTCACTGGAAATACTTCTCCTCAACTCCACTATTTCTAGACACATTATTTTTATCTCACTATTTATTCTTCCAGGGTTAGTTTATACATGATTCTTTATTCAAAATGTATTCCACAAATAGGGCCTACTATGAGCCAGACAAAAAGACTTTCTTAAAATTTTCCTTCTCTAAGTTAGGTACCATTTTTGCATTCTCCCATGGCACCCTGTATTTGATGTCAGCTGCGACAGGTCCCAGACAGGGATCATTTCAGGAATCACTGACATTTTATATTGTGAGATAGCAGGTTTGCTAACCCTGTTTCATGAAATTGGAATTTAAATGTATTTTGGAGTGGTAACTGATTTAGAGGCTTTAGTATGTTTGCATAACAATCTTTTCTGATAAAAAGAAGAAAAACTAGATTCTTCAGCACTGAAGCAGTTAGCTGAGGCATTGAAATTCACCCAAATTGCCTGACACACTTTTCTCTGCACTCCAACCATGGCCAGTGGATAATTGTAATCCCTCCAAGTCCCTGTGACTGGACTTGCAACACTGGCTTTTCATAGAAAAAGCAGAACGTTGAGTCGATATTCCAGATGTTTCCAATGATCTAGCTGTCTAGTGTGAGGGCAAGACCTCTCCAGATGGTACCTGAAATATTTATTTTGCCTGGATGTTGGCTGCCATCTGTACACCGAGGCTTAGAACCTAACAGGTGTCAGTCAATACCACGTTGTCTGTTAATTAGAGATTGACTTGAGTACATTTTGTCCATGGAATGCCTGATGCTTCAGTAATCATCCAGCCAGACACTTACCTGAATATTCATGGTCACTTAAGGCACTGGGCACTCCCATGCTGACTAATCGTTTAATTCTTCCTACCTACCCTTCAACATCTGATTTTGCTGTCTCTTCTTTACTAGGCTTTTATTATTTCCCTTTTCAAATTCTAAAGATCTCTGGAAAGAACGCTACAAAAACTATTTGATGGTTGTCTGACTTCCTATTTGCTGGTGAGTAAAGTCACCTGGCACACCTTTGCTTGTGTGTCGTATGGTCATATGTGCCTCATAGAACTTTAGGAAAAAGCCTAAAATATTTACCACAGCTCAGAGGCCATGCAAGATCATTTCCTTGATCTCCTTTTTACTTCTGTCACACTTGCTTTCTTTATTTCTGAAGTAGCATTTCTTCTGTGCCATCTAAGCCTTCCCATGTTCCTGGATCTCACTTTCCCTCCCTGTCTGACTCATTACATCTCACTGAGCTCTGAGATTAAACCTTTTCTCAGAGAAGATGTCCCGAGAGCCCCAAATAAGGTAAACTTGCCTTATCTGAACTCTTACATTATACTGGCTTCCTTGTTATCTAATGCACCTCATTCATAATTATTTCTTGGCATTTCCCCCCATATATTATATTATCCTGAATGTCTACAACTGCATGTGGCTTTAAATGCACATCCCAGTATCTGGCCCATAGTAGGTGCTCAGTTAAATGTTTGCAAATTAGAGAATGAAAATGCAAGTACAGGTTTAACTTGGTAAGTTTAGGATCAATGTAATAATGTAACAATATTGATCAATGTTTCAATTGAATCAGTGATTTCATATCAATGAATATTTTCTTGACTATTTTTCCTATTTGCCAAGCACTGAGTGAGATGCAAAAAGAGTAATAATCTCTTTTTTCAAATAATTTATCTAGTTGAAATACTTGCTAGATGATGACCAAGATGACAGTTTATAACCTTTGCAAATTTAATCTGTAGTAATGGAGTCCTATTAATAACTAGATGAATGATTTTTATTTTTTATTTCCCTTTGTCGGTTTCACCATGACCAGGGTTTATACTAGTATGGAGATTTAGGGTGTTGGGTACTCAGACTTATCCTCTGGGGTTTAGGTGTTCTCTTCATTGTAAGAAATAATTGGTCCCTACTTGCCTTTATTGCCTCCAGCCTTCTCCCCATCTCTGGCAAGCTCAATGGTTCCACTCTGTTCCAGGGAGCATATCTATGGGCCAGGGAAGAGAGAGGAGAAGCTTCTCTACCATTCCATGGTACATGGGTCACCGGCCTGTCTATGGCTTCCTTCTTGGATTGAAGATGATTGGGGAATGTCTGCAGTTTAGAAGGGATAGATTGAGGTCAGGCTTGGAATTGCTGCCATGCCTGTGTGATCAAGATCAGTAAGCACATGGCAAACTAAATCAGCTTCGTGGTCTTCAACATGGCATCAAACCTCTCTGTATCTCAGCTAATTCTCCCTGTTAATACCACCCCTCTCTTAGAGCTTCTGTGGAAATTTTGGGAGATGATGTATGTTTCACAGGAGTTATATTTTTAAATGACTAATAAATTTTACCTTTTAACCTTTCAGAGCATAAGGCCTTCTCCTTAGTTGCAGGGGCATCTGTCTTAGGAACTGCTAGAAAGGGGGTGTGGGTATGGGGAAGGAAGCATTAGAATTTGTTTCAGAAAAAATACAAAGAAACGGAGGGGGTATATTCCACCTCTAACATTCAAAATATGATTATTCAGAAAGGCTTGACTTGCTTCCTGGATGTTGCCTGAACACTACCCTAAGTGACTATTTAAATTATTATTAAGCTCTAAATTAGATTGGAACAAAAGTTGTTATTTTTTTGTTCTTAACCATTGGGCCTTGGAAGGAAGACCAGATAAATTATAGTCAAATTGAATAAGTTATATTTGCTCTGCACATCTGGTTTGAAAGCTGAATTAAACTTGTGCCTAGCACAGTGGTTGGAACATAATAAATAGTTATGCTTATTATTATACTAGAGGCCTGGTGCACAGGTAGGGTTCCTAGGCCTGGCCAGCAATCAGGGCTGATAAGGGCCTTCTGACTGCCAGCCAGGGCCTCCCTTCCCCAGCTGCCGGCTGAACTCCCCATCTCCCAAGGGGACACTTTGCATATTAGCCTTTTATATATATAGATCTACCAACTAAATTTATAATAATTAGAATAGAAGTATACAAAGCAAAAAAAGTGATGCACAGTCAACAAACAATTTATATTTAACTTTTTCTGGTAGCACAAAGCGATGAAAATTACTATAGACTGAGATCTTATTACAGGCAGGAGTGTGCCTTATTCCCCAGTGTATCTCCATCACCCGCCAGAGTCCTTAGAACAGAGTTGGCATTCAGTAAATGAATGAATTGATAAGTTACTCCAAAGGTGGGCATACCAAGACCCAATTCTGGAGAAGCAGAACTACTGACCTACCAAACTTACTGGGTATGGTGTTTAGTGGTTATAACAAAAGAACACACCCCCTGGTAGGTGGTTCTAAATCCATGAACTAGTTGTGTAACCTGGCCAAGATATTTAACCACTCATACACCAGCTTCTTATATCTGCAAAATGGAACAGATTATCTGCCAACCTTGCAGGTTTGCTATGAGAACAGAATGCGAACATTGTATGTGAAAGCAAAACTAATGCTAGAAATTTGACATGCTGTTTATTCCCAAGAAACCTTAAGATGAATAGGCCACCTGTGGAACTCTGAGACTTGGCTGTTGTTTCATTCCTGGGAGGACAAAGGCATTTTAAGAGACTATTTCATTATTAGAGGCCCAGTGCATGAAATTCATGCACGGGGAAGAGGGGGTCCTCTCAGCCCAGCCTGCACCCTCTCACAATCCAGAATTCCTCCGGGGATGTCTGCCTGCTGGTTTAGGCCCAATCTCACATGAATCCTTGTGAGATCAGGCCTAAACTGGCAGTCAGACATCCCTCTCACAATCCAACACTGCTGGCTCCTAACTGCCTGCCTGCCTGATCACCCCTAACCACTCTGCCTGCCTGCCTGATTGCCCCTAATCACCTACCTGCCTGCCTGATTGCCCCTAACCACTCTGCATGCCTGCCTGTCTGATCACCTCTAACCACTCTGCCTTGGCCCCCGCCACCACGGCTTCATCCAGAAGGTCATCTGGAAGGACATCCAAAATGATGTCTGGAAGGTCGTTCAGTTGTCCAGTCTAATTAGTATATTACCCTTTTATTATTATAGACTAGAGGACCAATGCACGAAAATTCGTGCAAGTGTAGGCCTTTCTTCCCCTGACTGCTTGCACCAGCTTCCTTCTGGCACCTGGGACCCAGGCTTCCCTCCTCTGGCTGTCCACAGGCACCCAGGACCCGGGCTGGCTTCCCTCCAGCCCCAGCTTCATTAGGAAGGATATTCAGAAGACATCAGGTCTAATTAGCATATTACCCTTTTATTATTATAGATTCTCTTATGCCTACGATTTAGATAAGGTACATTCTTAACACCTGTTTTTACTTTTTTTTTTTTCCCCATAAAATTGAGTGTGTAGCTCCCCAGAGAATACAGGAAGCCAGTTAGAGAATATGATTTGAAGTCATTTTTCTTATTTTTAATTAAAACTTTATTCTTATTAAAAGTGTCTAAATTTCTGGCCTCAGTTGACTTCAGACTAGAGAGAAATTAATTTTATGACTTCGTGACAGAGCCAAACGTCTATTCTTGAAACTTCAGTCAAAAACATATGAGGCAATTTGAACAGACTCCAATGTAGATATTGGTCCAGAAATAACCAAATCCAAGCCTCCACTGATATCCATGTAGCTTCTGCCTTCTCCACATCGGTGGCTTTGCTACACACAGTGCCTTTGCCTAGAATAAGAATGAGCAATAACAGACTTCAGAAAATTTCACTATGAAGCATAGTAAAAACAACATAATATCTCTAAAAACCTACCCTAAAATCTCAATACATCAGTGTTAATGAATTCTTGATATGGACACACCCTTATAGCTCAACTATGTTACCATCTCCCTTACGTCAACTGTCTCTCCCAATCAGTAGTCTCCTAACTCTAAGCCTTTCTTAAACAAATAGCTCTCAGTTAATTGGTCCCACATAGTAGTGCTGTAGGGATAACAGCAAATTTTGAGCATAGATTATTAATTATTTTGGCTTCCCAGAATCTATTTTTTTCTACTTTTACATTTTCTTTGAAGAACCTCCATTGTTTTCCCTTTTAGTTCCCGTAGTATGTGTGGGCCAGACCCCAATCTTAGATCTATAAGTGGGCATGTGAGCTAGGCCTAAACTAACTGGAAATCCATTCCATTCGGCTCAGGATTTGGTTCAGGGATGTGTTCATGACCTGGATTGAGCCCCAGGGGTACTTTAGCAGCTGAGATATTCCTCCTGGTTTTTATCTGCCACATATCGGTGTGGGACAGCCCATTCTGCATCTCTGCCCCTCCTACCAGTCTCGATGTGGTTTCTTCTTTGAATTCCTAGTTGTAGGACTTCCATTCAGGTAGAGTTCAGGTGATTCTGAATGTTGATTTTTTTTTTTTTTTTTTAGTTTACTTATAATTTTGATATGGTTATGGGACTTTTTAAAAATTATTATTTGAATCTGGGAGGATTTAGGCCTGGAGCTGATATGTTACCCTGTGAGGTTTTATTTTATATTTTATTTACTTATTTAATTCTATCTAAAGTTCCATAAAATCTCATAAGTGGGGATCCCAGGCCATAGAGAGGCTCAGTCACCTGTCTGAGGTCACACATTAAGTGGCGGGATTGACACCACATCTTCCTCCCTCACCTCTGGTTCTAAACCACTCTCTAGCCTGACTTCCCTGTTCCCTAGCTTTAAATTATAGCACTTCAAACAGCCCTGTCGACACATTCACATTTCTTCCTCAGCCATGTGAGGTTTTAGATTAAAACTATCACAGGGTGGGAGGAGGAAGAGAATAGAACCAAGAGATGGAAAGAGAACATACTATCTTTGAGCCTCCAAATCCAGTTATGCCTGAAGCTACTTGCTTCCCTGATACACAAGCTAATGATTTTCCTTTTAAACTGAGCCATTTTGAATTGCGTTTGCTATCTATTGTGAGGTACTTTCCCATTTTGGTGTTGAAAGTCCTGTGTCCCAGGAAACCCCTCTGTCCTGGGTGAAATGAGATGGCTGGTTACTCTGTACACTGCAATGGAGCCCATATTGGTGCAAATGCAGATGATACACTACTTCCTTACCACTGAAGCTATCTGACTTTATAGTGTTGTGTATTGATAGAATGTTGAACTAAGTGCCTCAAGTGATATGGGATAGATTTTGGCACAGTTTGCTGTAAGAAATAAGATGATAGAACAAAGTCAAAGTAGCCAAAACTAAGTTAATGTATGAAAGAAAGATTGAGTTTTTACTGGAATATCGGAGGACTTTGCCTCTGAATATCTAAAATGACAGGGTCAAGGCAGTAAAGAGTTGTGGCCAATGTAGACATGTTTTTTCTGCAGTATGTTATTGTAATCATTGCTGACTTAATTTAGTACCACTTTACATTTTTTCATTCATTCATTAAAAATTCTAGTTTTCAAACATGTGCCATGGCAATGAAAAGATACAGAAAAACTGACTTAACCCTAACACTTTCTCCCTTAAAGTATAGTTTGTATATAGATCTTACTTTTGCTTTCTAATTTTAAGATTCTTAGGGCAGACATAAGTTTTGCTTATCTTATATTCTCCTTCCACACCAAATTCAGTATCAATATGGGTGTCAGCCTAATATTTCTGGAACAAATTTATCTGAACTTCTTAGGGCATAATAAACTTACTTAAAGAGTTTGAAGGAGTTTACAATACTTGAATTAATATGGATTATTTTCAGTCATTACATTCTGGGGATTGTTTGAGATGGCGGGATCACATTGGCAGAGGTTCTAGTTAACCACTGGGAATCAGAAAAGCTGCAGGTGCATTTTCAATATTTGATTCTTAGTGTACAGAGGCTTGTTCTGCAATGAAGAATTTCAGAAATGGTAGATCTATTTGATGCCAGTGCGGGTGAGATTTGTTAGATAAGAGAAATATAATAAGATTTCTTCTTTTTGGAGACAGAAAAAATAAATATGGCTAGAGATCCAGAGAGGAAAAGAGAAACACATCACTCTATAAAAAGTCAAAGAGCTCTCTATTCTTATCATGTCTAATAGATGATTCTGAAGCTAAAAAATCAGAGACTGTAATCCTATGACTAGAAGGTTATTTTTAAGAAATCTTTACTGGAATTTAAATGAGTCAAAAACTTAAATCTTTTAAATTTAACTTTATGTAATATTTGGGGTAAGAATTCCCACGGTATTATACAAACTCACACAAGTAATAGCATAAGGCAACTCTATATCCATAGGATTATATATCCATTTATATAAATGCATTTATATAAATACATGTATTATATTTAGAAGAATTTTAAACAAATGCCTATAGATAACTGTATTTAAAAGTTTAAGAGAAAGCAAATTGCATCAGTGTGAGTCAGTAGTATTGAATCTCTCTCTGATTCCAGCAACTCACTCAAAGGCTGCAGATTTAGAGTCAGATAATTCTGCTTCTTGGAGTTTCAGGTCACATCAGAATTTAACATCAGTTCACACAGCTGAGACTGCCTTCTTCCAAGATATACACACCCTCAAGGTTCTGTGCAAGCCAGGCTAGTCATACCTCACTGTCTACAGCTCCCTTCTTATTGAACTTGCTTTGCCTCCTTCCCAGGAGTCAACTTCATAACTGGAAGAGAGGGACTATGTTGGCCTAGTTAAGGCCCTGGATCCTGTGCTCAAATTCTGGTTCAGCCATTATTATCTCCATCATTTTCTTATATTTTTTCATATATTATCTCATTTCTTTATCTTATAGGACCTCATTTTAACCTCCAGAGAGGTTAGTCATAGTAACTATTTTGGGGTGGTAATGAAAGAAGAGGATTAGTGCTTAGACTAGTACTTGTCATGAAATGAATGTTAGCTGCTGCTACTTTGGCTCCGGCACTGTCCCCTTTAACAACAGACAATTGGATCAGGAGTGGCCACCTCCCTGGGAATAAGATGCAGTATAGCAGAGTCAATTAGCAAAGAGCGTTAGACCTGAAAGGGGGCTTATAAAAATCAGAACAGAGATCATCATGCTTGAGTCCTGATAAACAAGGAGGGAAAGCTTAGTTTGAGGGGAGCTAAAGGATGCAAAGTGTTATACATAACATTCTACGTGTATTATTAACTCATTTAATTTTTTAAAACAATACCATGAAGTATATACTATTATATACAACTAGAGGCCCGGCGCATGAAATTTGTGCACGGGTAGGGTCCCTAGTCCTGGCCTGCAATCAGGGCCTTCCCCAGCTGCCGGCTCCACCCCCTGCCACCACCACTGGTCACCCTTTGTGTGTTGGACGACCTGCAGGGCAATGGGGCCCCGGCACCACCCACATCACCCGCCACCCACCCCAGGTTCCTGGTTCCCTATCAGGTGATCAGAGCCTGCTGGCCAGGGGGAGGGACTAAGAGGTTGGCCAGCAGGCCCCAAGTGGGGCCTGCGGGCTGTGGGCAGCTCCTGCATTGATTGTCTGCCCCCTGGTGTTCAGTGCGCATCATAGCCAACCGGTCATTCCGCCATCCGGTTGATTTGCATATTACGCATTTATATATATATATAGATTCTACATAAGAGAAAACTGAGGCACAGGATGGTTAGAATTCAAACTAGCTCCAGAGACCACCTTCTTACCTACTACATAGACTGACGCTGAGTAAATAAATGAGATGCATAGAGGGAGGAATAGAGCATAAAGGGCAGGGAGAGCCTGGCTGCATGTCTCATAAGGTACATTTCCTACTCATGGATTCAGTGAGATACTATTATAACATTTCAATAAATGTTCTCCTTCTGCTCTGTCTGAATGGCTTACTCTTATTTGCTGATTCATGACTCAGACTTTTGTCTTCTTAGTGACTTAGAGTCTAAATTGACCAAGGAGACATCATACCTACACAGCAAAGTCCTGGAGGCACTTGTAGACGGTGAACCAACCCTCCACCATGGAAGGCTGGAGAAAGAACTCAGGTGCTGGATATAGTTAGGTTTAAGATCCATCCGGCCACAGAAGGAGCAAAAGGCACAGGTCATTGTTGAAAAGATGAAATGGCTCCCTCCGCTTTAGAACTAAGGTTGATTGAAGAACAGAGGTGCCAACATGCTTTTGTTGCATCTCAGTGTCACCTCAGATAATTTACATTCTTGGCTTCTCAAAAATATTCTTCAGTGCCAGCTTTCTCTGTTAAAATGAATGGGTAGTTTGAATTGGGCAGGAGATATTTTAAATCAGGAATTCAGTCATCTCCATGGAGATCCAAGTCACCAAAATAGGTCAGAGCCAGACTATGTTTAAAAAAATCACTGGGAAGTTAGGGGAAAAGGAGAAAGGCTGCTGGGAAGTTCTAAGAAGAAAGAAAAAGGAAAGAAAGAAGCAGCAGCCTATTGGTTTTTCATGTGAACATGTGATTCGTTGAAACCTTTAAAGAACTGAAAACATTACCTCTGGTGGCCTGCCTGCCTCTCAGTGGTGGCAAATGTCACTCGGAGAAATGCCAGAATGGAAGAGAAGAACATTATATTTGATCCATCAAGTATGGTGGCTATTGAAAGGAAAATACTGACAAAAAGGTCTCTGAGTCTACACACTTTGCTCTGATTGTCTCAATATTTTATTTAATTTCTTTAGTTTTGTCTAAGCTTTGCTCAAATCCTAGGTGCACCGAGCAGCCAGATTCCAGGCTTGCTGGCTGCGAGCTATGCCTCATTCCTTATGTATGAACTCATTTTCAGAATGAATCACTCCCAATGGAAAGAAACAAGCAAAGAAACAGTGGAAATTTGTACATCTAAGTTCATGTGCAAATTAAGGAAAATAGACTGAAGTGAATTTGGAATAACAAGATGGATTTTCCCCCTTAGGCAGTATAGAAAAGATTAAATTCACAACCACAATAAATGTCAAGCTAATGAACTACTACAAAGCACCATTTTTCACTACATGTCTAATCCCTTTTATGAACAAAACTAATTGGGAGTATTGTAAAGACATCAAAATGTAAAAATTCAGGAATTTTTAAGCTATGGTGATTATTGCCCACTACAATATGAGCAAGCATTTTTATTTTCCTACCTGCCACCCTTTATGTTCCACTCTTATTCACCAATTTTTCAAGCTCCCAGCTCACTTTGCCCATTGATCTCTCCACTCCAACATGTGTCTTTCACATACTGGATGAGTATTGCCTTTGGAATTGGAATCAGGAGAGAGAAGTCAGGACTAAGGGAAAAACTGGGGTATGTTAGAGGATGCATGGGAGAGAAATGAGCCCATAGGCTGGAGAAGGACTTAAAGGACTAACTTCATGGACATGTGACCTGTGTAGTCACCTAGGGTCCTTTGCTTAGAGGGGACACATCTTGATTTAATGCTCTGATGTCACCGTCTTGAAATTTTTAATTATTTTGAACAAGGGTCCTTGCATTTTCATTTTGCATTGGGCCCCAGGAAGGATATAGCTGGTCTTGAGAGCCAATGGGAAAGGAATTTCTAGTGAGATATTCTTAGGAGAGGCAGGAGATAGCAAGCAGATAAAGAGTGATACAGTTTCTGGTGATAGAAAAATCTAGGAAGACACCATGGGCAAGGGTGGCTGAGATGGAGAATGATCATTTGAGATAAGGAACTGAGAAGCCGAAATGTGGAGTCACCAGTCATGATGATGGAAGTAGTTCTGGAGGAGAGGTAAGTCAGATGCCAAGTCATTGGTGAATGAGGTAGAGATACAAGAAGCTCAGAAGGTAACAGAAGGAGTAGGAATGACAAGTCTGAAAGTTTTAATGTGAATTATTTTTCCATACTGGGAGGAGGTTTCAATTTGGCCTGTGAAAGGGAACCAAGAGAAGCCTACATCCAGGGTCAGTGTGCGAGTGCCACGTAGCATTGAGGACCAAGCCAGAATGCAGAGGCGAGGGGAGACTTCATTGAGGATAAACTTGTCTACATGTGGACAGCATGTAGATCATCACTGTTTAATAGTGAGTGTGTGTGCATGCAACGCATCTCTGAGGTGGCACAAACCCATGATGGGACCAAATAGTTCACTGGATAGTGAGAGTCCATTCTTAAATCCCAGTCCCAGACATCTGCCTCAAAGCAATGCTGAGGACAGGCTCAGAGATGGTTATTCTAAGAATAGATGGGAACTGCCATCCCTGGCTGCTGAAAGCTGGGCTCAGAGGGTGCTGAGTCTGAGCCCTGCTTTCTGTCTTCATCTGCATAGCCTTTCTTTGCCTGCAGCATCTTTGCATGGTGCCAAGTGGCATCTGTGTCAGTCACATTCATAAAATAAAAAGAAACAAGATGTGGTCACTGACTGGGAGCCTTCAACCAGAAAATTAGAGCCCACAGTAAAAAAAAAAAAATTTAGGTAGGCAAAAGGACAGGGCCTCTGTGTTACATTTAGTGTGAAATAAATGCTACCCAGGACAAAGGATAACCATTCGGAGAGAAGTGTACAATTAAAAATATACAAAGAAAATTTTAAGTAGCAGTTTCTAGATCTAGGCAAGTTAGTCAATAATTTACTTTGGAGGAACTGACTAAGGTCTAATTTGGAACAATTTTGATAATACAGTTATTGTTTTGTTTTGTTTTTTACTTTTTAAATTGAATTTATTGAGTAGTCATTGGTTAATAAAATTAATAGGTTTCAGGTATACCATTTTATAATACATCACCCATGTATTGTATTGTGTGTTCACCACCCCAAGTCAAGTCTCCTTCCATCACCAGTTATCCCACCCTTTACCCTCTCCCACCTCCCTGCAACCCACTTTCCCTCTGGTAATCACCATACTGTTGCCTGTATCTATGAGTTGTTTGTTTTTGTTCTGTTTTTGCTTAATTACAGTTTGTATGGTTACCAGGTTTGGCCCTTTCACCAAATCTGTTTGAACTGTTAGATATCACCTTGTTGGTGAAGGTGATAATGGCAAAAGTGAAGAGCCAGGCCGGCTTTTCTTAAGAAAATGACTCATAACATTGTTATGTCTACTGTATTCTGGAATGGGTCTTTGGATGAGCTTCTCCAGTACATGAATTGCCTGTCAGTTTATTGAGAGTATGCAAACTGGGTGACATGCAGACAAAACATTTGATTAATTTCACAATTTGCTCCATATTTGTGGCAATATGCAGGCCCAGGGTAAGTTTAGCTGCTTGGGTAGATTTGACATATAACATCAACAACAAATTCCCAGTGTTGCCTTTTCATATATCAGATGAGTGGTTGAGCTCGAAATTCTTTAAAATCCTATCCAGCCCCAAATACTAGGATTCTGATTCACTGCAACCCCTGGTCCAAATTTGCATATCATTGCAAATAGAAGAAGGGAGATAGGCTAATTAGTATGACTTTAAATTGAGAATGAGGAAAGCATTTGTGTTCCTCATTGGAGTACGAATGGAGTTTTAGAAGAAGACAAACCCAATCTCATAAGTTTATTGTGGCCATTAAATGAGATATTGCATGCAGAAACTGAGGCTTGGAAGGAATATATGCCTTCCGTTGACCACTAGTTGGAGCAGAACTCAAATCCAGGTTGTAGGTTGTGGCCAAGACAGAATTCACTCTAACTAGTTTAAATAGAAAAATAATTTATTTAAGACTGCTAGGTAACTCACAGACATGGAGACTATACAAATAGGGGGGAAAGTCTCTAATAAACTTGTGACTACTGCAGTGGACTCCTAGCTACTGTAACTGGCAGGCACATTCCCAGCAGTCCATTTCTTCCATGGTTCTTACCAGACCTCCCCTGCTGCTTTCCCTGGAAGCTGGCTTCCCTTGTGACACCGGAAGGAATTCCTCTCTCTCCCTGCTTCTTCGTGTCCCTAGCTTGCAATATAAGTCACATGTGGAAGTGCCTGATTGGTGAAGCCTGTCAATTGCCTGTGGTCCAACTTCAAGAGAGTTAGTGAAATTCCAGTGTCTATATTGGAGAGATATGCACTCCAAAGGTGGGGAATTCTTTAAACATTGGGAGGTCATTCAAAGGGTACTGGACTCCCCCAAATAATAACAAATAGTTCCTAAATATAGTGCTTCATATTCATAAAGCTGACAAATTAAAAATAGCTTTCAAGCCCTGACCAGTTTGGCTCAGTGGATAGAACGTCAGCCTGTGGATTGAAGGGTCCAAGGTTCGATTCTGGTCAAGGGCATGTACCTTAGTTGTGGGCACATTCCCAATAGGGAGTGTGCAGGAGGCAAGTGAATCGGTTTCTCTCTCATCAATGTTTCTAACTCTCTATTCCTCTCCTTCTCCCTTCCTCTCTGCAAAAAATCAATAAAATATATATTAAAAAAATAGTTTTCATATTCTTTTCATTTGATTTTTTTTGAAAAGAGAAATAGGGAGAAAGACAGTAATCTCAATTTTCCCAAAAGGAGAAACCATTTTTTTCAGGTGTGAAAAGTCTACAAAAGTTAAGGACTGCACTTGTCTTCTAGCTAATGAGGGCAGAGCCAGTGCTTAAACTAAGCCCTCCAGGTTGGAGGTCCTTGATTTATCATCATTGGCCTTCTTCTTACTTAGTCAAAATAGTATTTGCCATTGAACACTTACAAAGAGTCTGTTATTTATGAAATTTTGAAAAATTGAAAAGTAAAACAAAAACACACTTGAAAAATTAAAAATGGAACTGCTTTACAACCCAGTGATTCCATTCTGGGAATATATTGGAAGAAACCCGAAACACTAATTAGAAAGAATATATTCACCTCTATGTTCATTGCACCATTATTTACAACTAGTAGCCTGGTGCACGGATTTGTGCACATTGAAAGGAAATTAATTAGAAGAAATATTTTATTATCGCTATTCTCCCTTTCTCTATAATAGAAGTGTTAACCAAATTCATGATCGACAATGACAGGTTGAAACACTCGTGTGCAATTTACACCAGCGAGAGCTTTATATGTATTGTGCATGCACAAGTCAACTTAGCCTTTTATATACTATATAGAATAAACTTGCTTAATTAAACCTGCTTTCTGATATAGTTAAACTTTTTCTAGCCCAGTGAAGCACCCCAACTTCTCTTTTAGGTAATTGTCAGCAACACAGCAATAAATATCAACACAAAACAGATGATTATTGTAGATCACACAGGGAGAACAAAGGGTAAAATATCTAACTGCAGCAGTGTTTGACTATATTCTGCGCAGTGAAAAACCTGAAGTCATTTTCAAGGTCCACCATGTCTTACTTCTTTTCAGTCAGATCTAATTTCTAAACTTTCTGAATCTTTGTTTTCCGGCTAATGAAAAGAAAATAGGATTCCACCAAGTCTCCTATCTACCTACTCCAGGACTTCTGTGAAGATCAAATGAGACTTTGGAAAACGTTTCACAGACATTTGGTTAAAGTGTGAAATGTTTGCACCTGGCTATAAAGCAAGTTGTGTTCCTGGGCTGAAGAAACTGCAAGGAGGCTAGTTGTCGTTAGGGAGAGGAAGCCAGGTGTTGCTATGTGACATCATTACCCAGATGGTCAGACACTTAGCATATTAGCCTTTTATATATATAGATAGCCAAGATTTGGAAGCAGCCCAAGTGCCTATCAGTAGAAGAGTGGATTAAAAATACCATGGTACATTTAAACAATGGACTACTACTAAGCTATAAAAAAGTAGTTAATCCTACATTTTGTGACAGCATGGATGGCCCTGGAGAGTATTATGATAAATGAAATAAGCCACTCAGAGAAAGATAAGTACCATATGATTTCAGTCAAATGAACAAAATGAACTATTAAGCAAAATATAGACAGACCCATAGACAGACAGAAGGCTGACAGTTGTTGGTGGGGTGGGGAATTTGGGGTTCTGCTTAGTGCAGTGTGGAAGGATTGAGAAAAAATAAAAAGAGAAAAAACTCATGGACAGGGACAACAGTGTAGGGAATGGCTGGGAGCAGTGGAGTGGGGGGAGGAGGTAGAAGAGAATATAAGGGAGATAAATGGTGATGGAAGGAGACTTGACTTGGGGGGTGAAAACATACTGCATAGATGATGTGTTATGGAATTGTGCAACTGAAATGTGTAATTTTGTTAATGTCACCCCAATAAATTCAATAAAAAGGAAAAAACCCACACCTGAATCTCACCACCCAGAGAAAACCACTGCTAACATTTTTATCATAAAAATTAAAATCAAAGTATATGTAGTGGTCCATTTGTTGCTTTTCCTCTTAACATTCTAAAAGGGACTTATCTTTATGTCATCCAAAGTCTTCTAAAACATAACTTAAATGACTATATAGTACAGGGATGGGAAAAAGTAGTTTTATAGTTGTAATACAAATAAATAATAATAAATAATAATACAAGAATAAACTCATGTACTCACAACTGTAAACCTACTTTTACCCAAGCCTCTAATTTCATTATACATATAAAACATAATTTACTTAACTATATCTTAGTTCTTGGACACTTTTAACTAGAGTTTTGCTATTATAAATATCAGTGGTAAATATTTTAATATAAATTTTATATATGTTATATATAAATACATATAGATGGCTAGATGACTATTATATCATGTAATCTATATATATAAAAGCCTAAGCGACCAAATGACTGAATGACCAAATGATTAGTCGACCAATTGCTAAGATGTGCACTGACCACCAAGGGGCGGATGCTCAATGCAGGAGCTGCCCCCTGGTGGTCAGTGTGCACCCACAGCCAACCTCTCGTGGCCCCTCCCCCCACCAGCCAACCTCCGGTGGCCCCAATCAGCCCTGATTGCCTGCCAGGCCAAGGGACCACACCGTGCAAGGATTTGTGCACCAGGCCTCTAGTAACATATATAAGTAGAGGTCATGTGCATAAAATTTGTGCACTCGGGGGTTCCCTCAGCTTGGCCTGTGCCCTCTCACGGTCTGGGAGCCCTCAGGGGATATCCAACTGATGGCTGAGGCCCACTCAGGGCTTCTGGCTGAGCGGCGCTCCCCCTGTGAGAGCACAATGACTACCAGGGGGCAGCTCCTGTGTCAAATGTCTGGCCCTGGTGGTCAGTGCATGTTACAGTGACCTGTCATTCCGCCGTTCGGTCAATTTGCATATTGGCCTTATATATAGGATGATATATATATAATCACCAATATGTCCCTAAGCCCAATATGTCTTTTTTCTCAATCCTTCCACACTATTTTAACAATTTCTAGGTCAAATGATATGAACTCAATTACTATGTCTGAATGCAGCTGTTTTCCTGAAACTTAAGCAATACTAGGTCAGCTTGAGTTTTACTTCTTATAGAGGACTTGCTTTTGTTTGCTTGTTTTATTTTTTTATTTGCATTTGAGTATTTTTGCCAGATTTTTTTTCTTCACCTGGGTAACTACCAATGTTTGTGGAGGTTTATCTAAACACTAGAGGCCCGGTGCACAAAATTTGTGCAAGGGGTGTGTGTGTGTGTGTGTGTGTGTGTGTGTGTGTGTGTGTGTCCCACAGCACAGCATGCACCCTCTCCAATTTGGGACCCCTCAAGGGATGTCCGGTGGGATCGGGCCTAAACGGGCAGTCGGACATCCCTCTCACAATCCAGGACTCCTGGCTCCCAACTGCTCACCTGCCTGCCTGCCTGATTGCCCCTAACCACTTCTGCCTGCCAGCCTGACCACACCCTAACCACTCCCCAGCCAGCCTGATCGATGCCTAACTGCTCCCCTACAGGCCTGGTTACCCCCAACTTCCCTCCCCTTCTGGCCCGGTCACCCCTAACTGCCCTCCCTTGCCAGCCTGGTCGCCCCTAACTGCCCTCCCCTGCTGGCCCGATTGCCCCTAACTGCCCTCCCCTGCCAGCCTGGTCACCCCTAACTGCCCTCCTTTGCAGGCCTGGTCCCTCCCAACTGCCCTCCCCTGCTGGCCTGATCGCCCACAACTGCCCTCCCCTGCTGGCCATCTTGTGGTGGCCATCTTGTGTCCTTATGGGAGCAGCCATCTTGTTTGTTGGAATGATGGTCAATTTGCATATTACCTCTTTATTATATAGGATGGGCTTATTTTCATTGTTATAAGGATTGGCTCTGGATTCAGACCACCTGGCATAGAGTCCTGACCTTGCTATTGGCTTCTTTAACCTTGGGCAAGTTAGCTAGTGTCTCTGTGATTCTCGTCCTGTACCTGTATAAGAGAGACCATAAATTTATATAGTTGTTGTGAGTTAATGAAATTAATATGAATTAATAAGATGAATGCCTGACAAAGAAAATGCTCAAGCAATCTTTATTGTTACTATTACCCATTATTTTCTATTATGCTGTTTTATCTTCCCTCATCTCTGAAAATTTTCCCTTACCCTCTATTATTTTTTACTCTATTGCTCCAAATGTTCTAGCTTGCTCCTTGAGAATTCCTGTAATTCTCAGGCTTCTCTCTAAATACATCTTCTCTCTATACATCACCTTCATTTTCATCCTTTGATCTTTTTGTATGTTTTCTTCTGTATCCTTAGAGAACATTTCTAAATGCATTGTCTACATTACTGACTCTATTTTCTATTTTAACAAGCCCAATTTTACTATCTTCGATACATACTTTGATATCTTATTACAATTTTAGTCTCCTTGCAATTCTTAATCAGATTAATCAGCTCCCTTTTTTTTTTTGCTCACTATCTTTATCTAGTATCCTATTTTAATATCAGCTTATCCTCCTGATAACTTTCTGTGCCTGTTAATTTAGACCATACCTTCTAGTATCTTATTAATAACTAGAGGCCCAGTGCACGGATTTGTGCACCTGTTGGGTCCCTTGGCCTGGCCTATGGGAATTGGGCCAAAACTGGCTTTCTGACATTCCCCAAGGGGTCCTGGATTGTGAGAGGCCGCAGGCCAGGCTGAGGGACCCCACTGGTGCATGATCAGGCGGCTGGGGAGGGACTGAGTGAGGGCTCCAGGGCATGTCCGGCCTGTCTCGCCTAGTTCCCATTAGCTGGACCCCAGCAGCAAGCTAACCTGCTGGTCAGAGCATCTGCCCCCTGGAGGTCAGTGTCCATCATAGTGACAGGTTGAATAGTCTAACGGTCGGACACTTAGCATATTAGGCTTTTATTATATAGGATGTCACATGAGCCCTGGCCAGTGTTGCTCAGTGTTTGGAGGGTGGGCCCATGCACTGAAGGGTCTTGGGTTTGATTCCTAGTCAAGGACGTTTACCTGGATTGCAGGTTTGATCCCCAGCTCCTGCCAGGATGTGTCTCTCTGGCATCCATATCTCTCCTCTCTCTCTCCCCACTCCCCCCCCCCCCCCCGCCATCCATGTCCATCCCCCACCCCTCCCTTCCACTCTGTAAAAATCAATGCAAAAATATCCTCGGATGAGGATTAACAACAACAACAAAAAAGGTAAAATGATATTGTAAACTTTTCCTCTGAGTTCTCTATTATTTTTAGAGTCTGTTTTCCCCAAACTTCTGACTGATTTTTGTTTTCCATTGTTTTGCAGTTTGTTTTCATGGGAGCCTTGGTGGGTTTTAGGTCCTCTTTATTCATCCTCAAGTACGGGGAAAACTTGGAGCCTGGTATTTGTTCATAGACAGATTGTATGGATCTCCCTTGTTCCTATTATTTATCCCCTTGGGTATTGATCATATCTCCTTCTAAATTTTTCTGGTGATTGTTTCTAACTGGAAACTTAGTTCCTAGTGTAAACCAGGCATGCATTCTAGTGTGGCTCTGTTATATGGGACTAACATGTCCTCCCACATACACTGTCTGGTTCTCTGATAATAATTCATTGTTTTAAAAACCACAATTTCTAGTATGTATTATTCCTGAGTATTTCTATCTTTATAGGAACCGTATCTCAGGATGCAGTATGACAAAACCAGTCCCAACCACTTTCTAGCCAGTTATTCTATGAAAGTTGTTTACAAATGGATACAGAAAAGTTGGAGCAAATAGGATCTTCAAAAGTTGTAGCTGTGCAACTCGGTGGAGATTCCAGGTAGCAGGCAATGATGGGAAAATGCCATATTTCTGTAATTGAAAAAGGTGTTTCAAGAAATTAAGTATGGCCTGGCTGGTGTGGTACAGTGGTTGAGTATCGACCTGTGAACCAGAAGGTCACTATTCAATTCACATTCAGGGCACATGCCTGGGTAGGGGGCGTGCTGGATGAAGCTGATTAATGATTCTCTCTCATCATTGATGTTTCTGTCTCTCTCTTCCTGTCCGTTCCTCTCTCCAAAATCAGTAAAAACATAATTGTTTTTAAAAATGAAGAAAGGAAGGGTGGATACAGTTTTTCCTAATTGAGTTTCCTAAACCAGCTCCATTGTTCTTGGGGATGGTGGAAAATCATATTAGATTCCAGTCATGGGCTTTCTTTCAGTATCAGTCTAAATTTTTCTGGTGATTGTTTCTAACTTGAAACTTAGTTCCTAGTGTAAAACAGGCATGCATTCTAGTGTGGCTCTGTTATATGGGACTAACATTTTCTCCCACATACACTGTCTGGTTCTTTGATAATCATTCATTGTTTTAAAAACCACAATTTCTAGTTTTCATCTTTTTCTGTCTTCTTAGGTACAAAAATGGGAGTCAGGATATGTTGCATCAGGGACTGCTGCCATTCATCTTTTATAAATGAACTAAGGGCTCAGGGCACAAATTTGTGCACCTTGAAAGAAACTGTGGGGTGCGAGGCTGCGTTGGGCACAGAGGCAGATCTTGGCCCATCCTCCATGCCCCCGCCTGACTCCTCCTGCCATGGCCTCCAGACCCCTGTTTGCTGGTAGCCCCACTCCCACTGCCACCACTCCCACATGCTGACAGCGCTGTCCCCACTCGCACCCTCTGATGGCACGGAACGATTGGGGCCAGCGCCAGCAGTGGGTGCGAGCAGGGCCGGCACCATCAGTGGGTCCAAGCAGCAGCTGCTGCCCTGATTGTCCCTCAGGAGCAGGGAGGTGGAGAAGCCCTCAGGGATGATTGGGGCCAGCAGCTGCCGCTTGCACCCACTGATGGTGCCAAGCAATTGGGACCAGTGCCAGGTACTGGCAGCAGTACCTGGTGCAAGTGGCGGCTCTGACGCTGGCTGCAGGTACAAGTGGGGCTGGCACTGGCATGGCGGCTTCAGCGCTAGCAGAGTGGCAGGGGGTGTGAGAGGCAATGAGATAAAGGGTGTGAGATTGTCCCTCAGGAGCAGGGGTAGGTAGAGAAGCCCTAAAGGGTGATCAGGGCCGACAGCTGCCACTCGAACCTGCTGATGGAGCCAAGCAATCAGGGCCAGCACCAGGAGATGGCAACGGGTGTGAGCAGGGGCTCTGGTGCCGGGCGCTGGCAGCGGGTGCAAGCGGGGCTCCAGCGCTGGCATCAGGTGTGTGCGGGGCCGGCACCGGCAGCAGGTGCAAGTGCCAGGTGGGACCGTGGTGTGCAGGTGCAAAGAATTTTCAGTAACCACCAGAGGCTCCCCCTGATGACAGCGACCGTGACAGGCGCTGTGCCTTGATCTGGCACCGCCGCTGACCTGCTCCACCATCCCGCTGCAGCCAATGCCTGCCATGTTCTGCGCTCTGCCACTCACCATGTTCTGTGCATGCCCCCGGTGGTCAGCACGATTGTTCAGTTGTCCGGTTGTTCCATCGTTTGGTCTGTTTGCATATTAGGGTTTTATGTATATAGAAGTCTCATCTGTTTATCTTGAATATGTCAATGTGAACACTTTCTACATTACACATCACCTTGACACAGCAGTGTCCTCCAGCTCTTGGTTTTACCTCTTTGCTACAAACCACCTGATCATATTCTCTCTGTCTCCTGTTTATCGTTATGTGCTGCTCCTGGAGGGCAGCAACTTTACCCGGTTCATCAGTATGTCTGTTGGTCTGCCTTGTGGGAAACAGTGCTCTTGAAATCTCAAGACAATGTGAGCAATGACAAGGGAGCACAGACATGGATGCACCTGTGTGGACAGAAGGAAAGGTTGGGCATCAGCTCCCCTGAGGGTCATATTAAAGGGTTTACAAGCCATTTGATCTAACAGAACTGCAAAACTATGTATTATGTTCCTACCACATGCAAGATGTTTGTGATTTCAAGATGGCTAAGCCCTGTCTGCTGGATAGAAGACAGCCCATGTGTGAGTAGCTCCACTGGAGGGCAGACCACAGTCATGCCTTACTGAATATTAAAATGAAGCATTGGATTCAAATGAACTGGATGATTTCCACTTGCTTACTCCACAAACATTTATTGAAGACCAACTCCAAGGCAATGTAATAAGCACAGAAGTAATTCTGAGTAGCAGACAATGTCAGAAGGAGCCAAAAAAGTACACTTGTCTTGCCTCAGTAATGGAGAGGAACACCCACGTTCCTTTGTAATTTCCCACTGTTGGGAAACATTTGCCCTGGATCCTCAACTGCCAATTAAGCAAACAACTACAGTTCTAGAATCAGGTGTCAGCCTAAATTTATCTATTGTCTATCTATGCTGTTCTCTCTCTGCTTCCCATTCTTAAAAGAAAATGCTTTTTTAAAAAACAATTTCTTAGCAACAGTATTGTTCACAATAGGAGAAACTAAGGTGACACCCAAAGTGTCTATATTTGTATGTTACTGGAAATAGCCTGTGCTTTCTTAAGCAGTTCTTAGTTATAACTGAGTTTTATCGCTGAAAAGGCTTTGCCTGTTTTTCTGATGCCACAGTTTGCTGCATTTGACACTTAGCTGACTTTCCATATTTATTTATTTCTAATTTAAAGGTAAGAGATTTTCAAGAAGACTACATCTAAATAATGATGTAAAGGAAGGAGTAACTGATAATATTCGGGGGGAAAGACATGTGAATAATGTAGTTCTTAATTATCCTGCTTGTTTGTAAAGGAAGCAGGAAGTGCTATGTTACCCATTTTAAAGATCAGAAAATCAAGACAGAGAAGAAAACTACAGCCCTGGCCAGTGGGACTTAGTTGGTTGGGCATCATCCTGTGCATGGAAGGGCTGCTAGTTTGATTCCTGGTCAGGGCACATATCCAGGTTGTGGGCTGGATCGCTGGTGGGTGGGTGTGCAGGAGGCAGCTGATTGATGTTGTTCTCTCATGTTGCTGTTTCTTTCTCTCCATCTTCCTTCCACTCTCTAAAAAAATCAATTAAAAAAGGACAGGTCATAGATGAGTCAGTAAATTAGAGAAAAGCAGCATTATGTCTTTTATTTCATACTGTTTCAGTTGCATTATCAGGTTTTCACCTATGTTATGGGTACCACACATTTTCTGAAGGGCAAGGATGCACAATATTCTAATGGTAACAGTAGTAGCCAACTGGATTGACCTCTTAGCTATGCCAGGCACAGGGCTAAGTGCTTTTCATACATTATCTCATTTAACCCATACAACAATGATGTAAAATAGGCATTATTTCCAGATTAGCAGTGAGGAGATGAGTCTTAAAGATGATAATTGCCCAAGCTAACATAGCCAGTATTTATTTGACTTGGGATAGGAACCTAATTCTGTCTGATTTCAGAGCTCCTGTGCAGTCTAAACCACCATGCTCTTGAGGTAATCAAGTAGCAACCCCTCACTTTACTTTTGCCATAGCTGTAACCCAGAGAAATTGTGGCTCCCTGGAGTTTCACAGACAGTTGGTAAGAGAGGTGGAACTAAAAATGCAAATTTCTCAATTTCCAGACTACTCTATTGCTTAGAGTAAAGGGGAATTTCTTTGTTGTAGACATGTGCTCCAATCAGCACTGCTTTGCTGAATGTCAGGGTAGAAGCATTTTTATAGAAAAGACACAGAGTATGTACATTTAGGAAAGTTACTTCCAAACTTTGTCACCTAGTTCAAATGAAAAGAGACTGGCCACTTAAAAAGTGTGACCTGAAGATCATTTGCTACAAATTTAGGTAATTTCTTGATACAGAGTCTGGCATAAGAAATGTCTGAATATCAGCGGGAATAGACTCACCCATCTCCCAATTAGAATGTACATCCCTCAGAACTCTGTGCAGTTAAGAGAGTTTGGCTCAGAAGGTTGAGGTTGAAGTCCCATTCTTCATTTTCCTCTCTGGGGGAGCTTGGTTAAGTGGCTTACCCTCGCTAGTCCTCAGTTTTCTCACTGCAGAATAGTTATAACATTTATACATCACTTGCTTAAGAAATAGTTAAACAGATAGGTGAAAAGCAATTTACAAATGGGAAAGGGTGTACAAATGTTAGTTTCTATTCCTAATAAGTGCCATTTCACCCTAAGTTTTAAAATACCAATTATTGTTTTAACTGTTTTTTTTCTACTTGTCATTGATTTATTCATTCACATATACATCCAACATTATTAAGACATCTGCTATGCCTCAAAGTGGGTATGTTTTAAGGAATAAATAAAAACTAGCAGACAGATTCTACCTGTTCCTCCTTTACTTTGATGTCTAATAGACATCTCAACATATTCAAAACTGAGCCCCTGATTTCTGTTCTAAACCCTAAAGCTACCTACCCCCCACTCATGGGCTTCACTCTTTCCCATCTCACTTGATTGCAACTTCATCCTACCAGATGCACGGAACACAAACTTTGAAATTAAATTGGGCTTCTCTTTTTTTTCTCTCCTCTCCCACATCTCCAATGTTTTAGAGAATCTTCTTAGCTGTGTCTTCAAAAATATGTTGAGAGTCAGATGCATCTTTCCATATGCATTCGCTCTGCTACCCTGGTCTAAGCTACTAGAGTGAATTGAGTTGTGTCCCACTAAAAAAATATGTTCAAATCCTAACCCCAGTACCTGTGAATATGACCTTATTTGGATAGAGTCTTTGCAGAGATCAAATTAAGATGAGGTCATCTTGGATTAGGGTGGGCCCCAAATCTCATGACTGGTGTCTTTATGAGAGAAAGGAGAAGGAGGTTTGGATGTGGAGAGACAGACATGGAGGAGACAGCCTTGTGAAAATGGAGGTAGAGGTGGGAGTGATGCTGTCTCAAGCCATGGGACACATGAAGCCACCAGAAACTGGAAGAGGCGAGGTAAGACTCCTCTCTTGGGCCTTCGGGGGGATAATGGCCTCAGCAACACCTTGATTTCAGAGTTGTAACCTCCAGAACTGTGAGAGAATAGCTTTCTGTTGTTGTCAGTTACCAAGTGTGTAGTAAATTGTTAGGGTTGCCCCAGGAAATGAATGTAACCACTATTGTGCTGTGCCTGGATAAATGCAATAGGCTTTCTAACTAGGCTGTGTTTCCACCTGCATTTCCTAAGTATATTCTCAACACAGCGGACAGGCCGTCATTTCCACTGCCCAAGTAAGATCACGTCCTGCCCCTGTTCAAAACCCCCAATGGCTTCTTATTTCGGAACAAAACCAGTGGCCTTCCAGGCTCTGCAGAATCTGCCATTTCCTCCACACCACACACCTCCTCTCCTTCACTTACTCTATTCCAGCCACATGCTTCCTACCTCCTGGTTTCAAACACCCAGGTTCTCTGCCACAGGTCATTTGTGCTTGCTGTTTCTTTGGTCCTGAGATAATACTTTGATACTTAACAATCATCCTCAGATATGAACCAAATAGAGTGAACGCTGGCCATAGGGCTGGGACTGAATCCTGGAGGCCCTCTGCTGTGTGAGTTCATGCCTAAATCACCTCTTGCCTGGGGAAATGGTTATATCAAACAGTGCAGACATATTTCAGTATTTTAACAGCCTGTATGGTCTTACAAACCTTCCTGGATGAGCATTTCCTTTTCTAAAGACCCACAAAATTTAATATCTTACTTTCTTCGGGTCTTTGCTCAAACATCACCTTCTCTGTGTGTCCCATTCCAGTCCAGTATTTTGAATTGTACTCCACACTCCTGATCCAACTCTTCTACTTTCTGTTTCTCTATGTAATGTATTGTCATCTAACACACACACACACACACACACACACACACACACTCTCTCTCTCTCTCTCTCTCTCTCTCTCACACACACACACACACGAATATATGTATGTGCTTATTTACCTTATTTTAGTCTATCTTGTGCAATGGAATGTGAGGTGCATGGGGACAGGGTTTTTGTTGTTGTTGCTTTGTTTTGTTTGCCTTCTTTGCTCTTTTTTTTTCATTCAGTTTTATCACCTGCTGTGTCTCAGCACCTAGAACAGTACCTGGCACATGGTAGATACTTGGTAAGCATTTGTTAAACAAATGAATGAATGCAAATGCCATCTGTAAAAAAAAAAAAAAAAAAGAAAGAAATGAATGAATGCTTTCAAATAGCTCACAGAATGGCTGTATGTACATGTGTGAAAACAGGAGTCTTGAGCAGCCCACATGCTCCAGGAACTATCATCTTTAGTACTCTTCTTTGGAATGCTGAAGCCCAAGCCAAGGACAGATGCTCCCTTCTTCCCACCTCCCACTTCCCACAACCCCAGAGAGCCAGGTGAGCATAATGTGCCTGGAATGGGGCCTCTCCAGCAGTTCTCTTCATTTTTATAATTGCGATTAAAATGGCTTTAACACACAATCCCAGCATTCTCCTTCGTGGCAAAATAGTTTTATTTCTATTTTGTTTGGTGAAGTATCATTAACAATTTGCCTTGTTTTGACAGCATGGAGCTATAATTAGTTTCCACAGGAAAAAGTACCAATTAAACACAGTGTTTGTGCTGCTTTGATTTGAATCTAAATGGAGACTGGAGGAAGCTAACTGAGAAAATGTAAAAACCGTTACATTAATGTTAATAATAAATACACCTGCCTGTGGATTAAGTAAACTGTGTGACAATTTAGTTATCCTTTAAAGGAAAGGCGTTTCTTATCTCCTCAAGGTATTTTATTGATGCCCATCCCATCTGTGATCTCTTCTTTTTCTGAAATCCTCTCATATTTATATTATCACTCCTCATACTCAGAAATAGGTAACAATCTTTTGTTATTTTCAGTATATTGTCCAGGTTAGTTAAAATTATAAAGAATTTGGCATACTGTACAGTAGATAGATGATAGACAGGGAGAGATCGCTAAGATAAGTTTAAGGGGAAAAATGAGTTTGAAGAACAGTGTATAGGGTACCATTCATTCTATACAAGTGGGAAAATAAGAATATATATTTATATTTGCTTGTACTTTTATAAAGTAACAATGAAAGGCAAACAATAAACTATTGATGAAATGGTTATCTGTAGGGGTGAAGGGAAAGGAAGAATGAGGAAGGTATAGGCATGAGGTTCTTTATATCTTTTTACATCATTTTAACATGTGAATTAGGTAAATGTGTTGCCTATTCAATTTTTTGGTTTTTGGTTTACAAAAGGACTATGGTATCATCCCTATGCAGGACCTAAGGTAATGCTGCATCAAATGCTCAATAAGTGAGATGGATTGATTGAAAGAGGAGCAATAGGGTAGGGGTATTTTAGCCAAATCCAGCCTGGCGCTATGTCCATGTGAACACATGTCTATAAGAAAAGAAGTCATTGTGCTTATAGAGGTGACTTGGTCTCAGCTTCTGGTCATGTCGTACCTCCCTTTCATTTCATATTGCCTATAGAACTATAGAAAAGCTAAACCTTTATGCACATTATTCCTCTTAGAATAATAATTAGCAGGTATATAGTGTGTCATAGTTTACATGGCTCTTTTGTATATTGTTCCTTTGGCATTTTATTTGTGGAGCCCATACCTTTATTCTCTTAGTCTAGGCAGTTAGGTGTCATTGATGGTCTTAGCCAAATTTAGGGGAAACATACAATGGAACAGGATTGGTTAAGTGGATGGGTTTTGAATTAGAAAGACCCTGGTTGGTATCCCAGATTCACAATGTATTTATTTGCTGTGTGATTTTGTTCAAGTTACTTATATTTTCTGGACATTTGTATCCTCATATATAAACTAGGCATAATCATTCCTACCTATTAGGATTGTTGGGATGCTTCTATAAGTCAAATGTATAGTGCTATGTCTTATATGTGTGAATACCCAATAAATGTTAAGAATGGCATTATTATGTATTAAGTGGGTTATTCCGTACCCACCTCAAATATTTATTTCTTGCTCTTTGGCACAATGTTCATTAGGGCATTACAGATACATTACTTTGGGTTAAGTATATGCTCTGCCAAGGTGTTCTCACTAAAAATGAGATTTACTTAGCTTAACTTTGACATCATTTTTCCCAGGATGACTCAAAGCAGATACCAATGGAATGGAAACAGGCAGGAGTCAAAAAGAGTAATTTCAGAGCATGGGCTTCCCATGATGTAACATTTTTCTAATTGGTTTGGTAGGATGGGCTGAAAAAAAATGAAGCTAAAGGAAGAAACAGGGATTGAACAGTGCTCTCCTAGTGCAGGAGTGAGGCAAGGGAAGGTCAGGTGGAGTAGGATATCTTTGCCTACTTTCCAAAGATTACACAAGTCTGGGCCATGTTTCTACATGACTGTTATGTCTACATCCCAGTATGGATTCATTGTGATCAACATCTTGAGAATTTCCACATAATAATCAGCTTAGTCTTAAAGTTGTTCCATTTTGGTGTTTAGGATTGATGGCTTTATCCACACTTTCCCACAGTTAATTCTGTCTTAGTCACCTTAGACAAACAAGTCTCCCTCTTTTTGAACCAGCAGGTGTCACTATTGATCAGTTGGAAATTAACATGGTAGCCTCACCATGGTAGGAGTAGATCCACCTCTGATTAAGAAAAAATGTGTTTGGCATTTCAGGTTAAAGAACTACTGCTTCAGATCCGCTGGCTTCCTGGTAGACAGCTAAGTTCTCAAAAGAATGTATACTTCTTCATCATCTACTACTGTGGGTGCAAGGCAGGCGCAAGAGACTTCATGGAGAATGGAGTTGAAGAGGCAGTTCTCATGGCTCCATTTTCCAGTACCAATGCTTGAGAGTTACTGATAGCTGAATTTTACATATGTATCATATATATATATATACACACACACACACACACACACTAGTGGCCTGATGCATGAAGATTCATGTGAGAATGGGCTATCCTTCCCCTGGCTGTCGGCACCACTTTCGCTCCGGTGCTCCAGTGCTCCAGCTTAGAGCTTCCTTTCCACCTTCCCATGCTGCCCAGAGGTCCGAAGCAGCTGGGACTGTGCAGAATGCCTGCATCCCTCCCCACCCCCAGCCACTGGGCACCTGCGTATGCAAATCAACCCACCATCTTTGGTGGGTTAATTTGCATACTCACTCCTGATTGGATGGTGGGCATCATGAAGGTACAGTCAATTTGCCTCTTACTCTTTTATTAGTATAGATACTAATAAAAGGGTAACATCCTAATTAGACTGGACAACTTCCAGACATCTTCAGAACGTCTTTCCAGACAAAGCCACGGTGACAGAGGCTGAGGCAGAGGGAGTTAGGGGTGATCAGGCTGGCAAGGGGGAGCAGTTAGGGGGTGATCAGGCCAGCAGGGGAGGGCAGTTAGGGAGTGATCAGGTTGGCAGGGGAGAGCAGTTAGGGGAGATCAGGTTGTCAGGCAGAGGCAGTTAGGGGGTGATCAGGCAGGCAGGCAGGCGAGCAATTAGGAGCCAGTGGTCCTGGGTTGCGAGAGGGTGCAGGCTGGGCTAAGAGACTCCCCACCCACCCCCCCTTCCACGAATTTTGTGCACTGGGCCTCTAGTATATATATAATAGCTAAACATAGCTAATTCCTAATGAACTACTAAATGAACCTTCCATGGTAGATTTTAACTCCAGATGGCTTCCCTTCTTTGGTCTATTTCTCAAAAACAGGGTAGGGTAAAAGTAGATTTACAGTTGTGAGTATGTGAAACAATTTATTCTTGTATTATTTATTAATTATCGTATTATTTTCCATATGAACAACTGTCAACCTACTTTTGCCCCACCCTGTATTATACTTGATTTGAGAGAATTTTATGCTAGAAATAATCAAGTGTGTAAATCATGTGGTGAATTTCAAATTCAAAATGTGAGATTTTTTTTAAAGGATTTTATTTATTGATTTTAGAGGTAGTGAGAGAGAGAAAATTATCTGTCTGTTCTTCCACTTATTTATGCATTCATTGGTTGATTCTTTTAAGTTCCCTGACTGGGGATCAAACCCACAACCTTGTCATATCCCAGTGATGTTCTACTTGGCCAGGGCTGAGATGTTTTTGACTATATATTATCCAAGGCACTGTTCTCTTCTCCAACACAAAACTCAATGTAAGACAATTTGATAAGTGAGTCCATGTATATCCTTTCTGTCCACTAATATATACTGAATTATAATATGTAAACTATTGTGCTTCCTCTGTGAAATGTACCCCAACTGCATTCTCTTCTTCAGAATTAATTCTCTTACATAAGATTCTTCCAATTTTGTCCAATATTTCTCTTGTTTAATTTGTTGTATTGTAGTTTTCTGCTGCTAGACTGTGAGTTCTAGGTCATTTTTTAAAAGTAAAGACATTAGATATTATCTACCCCAAACTGCCCTTGTATCACAAGTGGGTTATCACGATAGCTAGCCTTACATGATTCACTTTTGTAATTGAAACCCCTGGAATAATGCTTTGCATAGAAGAGGTATTCAATTAATATTTAAATGTTAGGCAAAACAAAGACTCCCTTCTCTGCCCCCTTAGTGAGAAGCTTAGAGTCTAGTAGGGGTCATAAAACATACTTACAAATAGGACTTTCTACCTTGTAGTAAGTCCTATAGAAAGAATGGCATTTATTTCCGCTCTGATCTTTATTACTTTCTTATTTCTGCTTACTCTGGGCTTTTCTTGTTGCTCTCTTTCTAATTCTTTAAGTTGTAGGGTTAGATAATTTATTACCATTTTTTCTTGTTTTTGGGGTAGGCCTGTATAACTATGAACTCCCCTCTCAGAACTGCTTCCACTGTGTCCCATAGATTTTGGATTGTTGTGATTTTGTTATTGTTTGTTACCAGGATGCTTTTTATTTCTTCTTTGATATCTTTGGTAACCCAATCATTATTTAATAGCATGCTATTTAGCCTCCCAGTGTTTGATTTTTTTCATTGTTTTTATTGTAGTTGCATTTTAATTTTATGCCACTGTGATCTGAGAAGATGCTTGATATGATTTCTATCTTCTTGAATTTGAAGAGACTTGGCCTGTGTCCCAATATGTGGTCTATCTTTGAAAAAGTCCCATGTGCACTTGAGAAGAATGTATAATTCTGTGGCTTTGGGGTGAAATGTTCTGAAGATGTTAATTAATTCCATCTGATCTAGTGAGTCATTTAGAATGGATGTTTCTTTGCTGATTTTTTGTTTAGAGGATTTATCCAGTGATGTCAATGGGGTATTAAAGTCCCCTACTATGACTGCATTGCCGTCTATCTCTCCCTTGATATATTCCAGAAATTTTTTTTGTGTATTTGGGTGCTCCTATATTGGGTGTGTATATGTTTACCAGAGTTATATCTTCTTTTGGATTGTTCCCTTTAGTATTATGAAGTGGCCTTCCTTATCTCTTGTTATGGACTTCACTTTTAGTTCTATTTTGTCAGATATAAGTATTGCTACTCCAGCTGTTTTTTTATTGTTTTTTTCATTCCATTCGCCTGAAAATTTTTTCCCATCCCTTCACTATCAGTCTGTGTGATTCCTTTGTTCTGAGGTAGGTCTCTTGTAGATAGCCAACATATGGGTCATGTTTTCTTACCCACTCAACTACCATATGTCTTTTGATTAGAGCATTTAATCCATTTATGTTTAAGGTTATTATTGATAGGTATTTGTTTGTTGCCATATTTTTTCTTTATGCCAGTGTACCTTCTTCCCTTCCTATTTCTTCTTTTTATAGCAGTCCCTTTAGCATTTTTTTGCATTGGTCACTTGGTGCTAATAAACTCCCTTAGCCCTTTTTTGTCTATGAAGCTACTTATTTCACCTTCAATTTTGAATGATAGCCTTGCTATGTATAATATTCTTGGATTCAGTCCTTTGCTTTGAATCACTTTGTATATTTCATTCCATTCCCTTCTGGCCTAATGTGTTCCTGTTGATAAATCAGTTGATAGTCTAATGGGAGATCCCTTATAGGTAACTTTCTGTGTCTCTCTGGCAGCCCTACTATCCAAAGCAATTTATAGATTCAATGCAATCACCATTAAAATACTAACGGCATATTTCACAGACCTAGAACAAACTCTCCAAAAAAATTCATCAGGAATAAAAAAAGACCCCAAATAGCTACAGCAATCCTGCAGAAGAAGAACAAAGTTGGAGACACCACAATACCAGATATCAAGTTATATTACAAAGCCACTGTTCTCAAAACTTCCGGGTACTGGCACAAGAGCAGACATACAGATCAATGGAACAGAACAGAGAACCCAGAAATCGACCCAAGCCATTATGCTCAATTAATATTTGACAAAGGAGGCAAGAACATACAAAGGAGTTAAGACAGACTCTTCAATAAGTGGTGCTGGGAAAATTTGTCAGATACATGCAAAAAAAAAAATGAAACTAGATCACCAACTTACACCATACACAAAAATAAACTCAAAATGGTCAGAGGACTTAAATGTCAAAAGACTCCATAGGCAGCAAAATAGCAGATATTTGTCGTAGCAATATCTTTACCAGAACAGCTCCTAGGGCCGTGGTTGGCAAACTGCGGCTCGCGAGCTACATGCGGCTCTTTGGCCCCTTGAGTGTGGCTCTTCCATAAAATACCATGACCTTTGCAAGTCTATTTTGAAGAAGTGGTGTTAGAAGTTTAAGTTTAAAAAATTTGGCTCTCAAAAGAAATTTCAGTCATTGTACTGTTGATATTTGGCTCTGTTGACTAATGAGTTTGCCGACCACTGTTTTAGGGCAATGGAAACTAAGGAGAAAATAAACAAATGGGACTTCATCAAAATAAGCTTCTACACCACAAAAGAAACCATCAACAAAACAAGAAGAAAGCCCACTGCATGGGAGAACATATTAGCCAGTGCTGTCTCAAATAAGCGTTTAATCTCCAACATTTACAGGGAACTCATACAACCTAACAAAAGGAAGGTAAACAATTCAATAAAAAAAATGGGCAAAGGACTTAAATAGATACTTTTGAAAAGAGGGCATACAGAAGGCTGAGAGACATATGAAAACATGCTCAAAGTCACTAATCATCTGAGAGATGCAAATCAAATCAACAGTGAGGTACCATCTCACACCTGTCAGAATGGCTATCATCAATAAATAACAAGTGCTGGCGAGGATGTGGAGACCAATGAACCTTTGTGCACTGCTGCTGAGAATGCAAACTCTGCAGCCATTGTGGAAAATAGTATGGAGTTTCCTCAAAAAATTAGAAATGGAACTCCCATTTGACCCAGTAATCCTACTTTTGGGAATATATCCCAAGAAACCAGAAACATCAATCAGAAAGGACATATGTTCATAGTAGCACAATTTATAATAGCTAAGATTTGGCAACAACCTAAGTGTCCATCAGCAGATGAGTGGATTGAAAACCAGTGGTACATCTGCACAATGGAATACTACGCTGCTATAAAAAAGAAGAAACTTTTACCACTTGCAGCAGCATGGATGGACCTGGAGAGTATTACGCTAAGCAAAATAAGCCAGTCAGAGAAAGATAAATATCACATGATCTCACTCATGTGGGATATAATGAACAACATAGACTGATGAACAAAAATAGATCCAGAGACAAAGAAACACTGAACAGACAGTCCAACCTCAGAGAGAAGGCAGGGGAGGGAGGTGCTAAGAGATCAACCAAAGGACTTCTATGCATGCATATTAGCATAACGAATGGACACAGACACTGGGGCAGTGGGGGCTTGTCATGGGGGACAGGAGTGGCTGGCGGGGGGAGTCAATCAGGGAAAAGGACACATATGTAATACTTGAAACAATAAAAAAAAGAAAGAATGCACATAAGTGCATTGGGAACTCTGTAAGAAATTGTCTCTGAGTAGCTAGCTGGTCATGAAAGATTTGTGGAAAAGGTGTGTTTTTTTTTGTTTTTGTTTTTGTTTTTATCTGAAAAAATTATATGGGAAAGAAGAGGAAGGTAAAGGTATTTGGGATAAAGCAAACAGCAGAGCTGAGCCATTGGGACAGAAAAACCTTAAAGATGTATGTTGTTCAGTTAGATAGAATCTTGACAGTTTAAAAAGAAGTAATATATAGCAAGAAAAGTAATTTAGTTCTTAAACATGTTACATTTTATGTAGATATTAAGGCTTTATGGAGTTTGGACCAGGAAAATAACATCTAGATCATGAGGTATATGATATTCCCAGTTTTTAGAATATATAATGTTATAATTTAATGTTTTGAATGGCATCTTTGCAATTCTATTGGTGTTCCCAACAACTTAACTCCTTTGAATAATCCTAGCTAATAGCATAGGAAAATAAAAACTTTTCTATTCAGTACATGCATTTTCAAAGGTTTGGGGGGCAAGAATTTCAGCTAGAAGGAAGAACTGCAAAGGCCTTAGGTACATTTAAGAAACAGAAGAACAAAACAAAAAGCCATTGGTGGGAAGTTGGAGACTTACACTTGAGAATGAGAAGGAAGAAGAAAGTACAGAGATGGTCTTCTGACAAGGAAGATCAGTCTGTCCAGAGGTCTACCACCGGCAGTTTTGGGAGGTACAGCCAATTGTCTGGACACTGATCACCATTCTGTCTCTTGCCTGAGCTAGGGTAACGAAAGGGAGAATCCACGAGAGACGGTCTCTAGGGACCGCTTTGGGGCCTTGTTGAAGGCAGGCCTGTAGCTTTACTATTTCACTACAATAATACCCAATGGAAAAGAGTTAAATTCCCAACAGAGACTGGAATATTTTTAGGAGGAGGGAAGGGATTTGCAGCCTGAAAGCAGCAAATATATACTTCCAGTGGAGAAACATTAATGCTTTCAACAGAAGGACAATAGCTAGTGAAAAACAGCTAATAGGAGTGAAGTAGCATTTTTTAAAATAAAAGGATTTTAGTTTAGAACTTTTACTGTTCTTGTCAAGACCCTCTCAGTCCCTGTGTATTTAAATTTTCCATCGACAGAGAAAGGAAGTGTTTATAACTCATGAATATTTAAAGACTAAGGATAAAGAAGGACTTTTTAAGATCAGAGAGGCACTGAATAACTGGCATTAGGAGGAAATTAGTAAACAGTGACAATAGTGTGAAAATATCATGAAATTATAAACCTTGAGCATGTTATATAGAATGCTAATCCAAAAAAAATAGCCAGATGGTGCTAAATCAAAACGCAAGTACCTGACCAAATCAGCTGTTTTCTCTTCAATTGCTAACTTATGGAGTGGTCAGCATTGATAGCAATGAATGCTGCCCACTCCATAATGGCAAGTGATTACTGACCAAATATATCCTAGAAGAACCTTTCTGATTCCCTTTTCAGGCTCCTAACAATCATTTGAAACTAGACCTCTTATGATATTACCTAAACATTCATGCCTGCATATTGCCATGCTTTTACTCACGTGATTTTCTCTACCTGTCAGAAACCTCATCTTGCCCAAATGAATTATTTTATAATTAATCCCATCAGATAAAAGTTATTTAGTTTCCTCTAAATCCCCATAGAATTATATTTTCCTCTCATTCTCATTTTTTTCTAGTTAAATTTTTATCCCTCAGGTTGTCTTAGAATAAATAATAATTATCAGGGACAGGCTAATTAAAATCTATACTTATGAGAAATTTACACATTTATTTAGCTATGTGTACATTTCTATTACCCAGTTTATCTCAGTAAACAGATGAATCAGTAACTCCGTTTGAAACATCTGCATTCAGGTCAGTAATGACCTTATAGGGTTTCCCCCCCCCCAAAAAAAAAAAAACCATGAAATTATATTGGGTTAACTTAAGTACCCATTATAGTGACTTCAATACAAAGTGAGGTCTATGGGTGTTTCCATGTCTAATGAGTGGCAACTTTTATATAATACTTTCTCCATTTATAAATATACTAGAGGCCTGATGCAGGAAATTCGTGCAAGGGCCTTGGCCCTGGCCCCCACCCGCTGCAGCTTTGTCCAGAAGGAAGGACATCTGGCCTAATTAGCATATTATGCTTTTATTATTATAGACAAGAGTATTCTAGACTTCAGCTCCTTGAGGATGGGGACTACGTCTGCCTCAACTCTACACAGTGTCTGCACAGCACCTGTATGTGGTCGCTAACAGAGACTCAACTTAGAATAGATGAATAGTTCCTAGAATCTCTGGAGAGGACTCCCCATTTATTGTGGGGTAACCAGAAATTTAAGCTGTGTCTCAGGATGGGGTTAGGTTCTAGAGGAGGGTCCATTAGAAGCCAGAGGGTACTAGAGAAATCCTTGTGTAGGGGTAATGGTCCAACCTTCTCTAAGGAGGTTGAGTTCTTCCTGATAGGTCTTTCTGGAGAGGTCTTTCAGAACTGTTGAGGTCCCTTTCTAAGCTCTAGCAGTGAGTAGTGATTAGCCAGCCCAGCATGTCACTCCTCTTGTTCAGTCTTAGAATCACCTGCATTCATATTATCAGTACCTGGCTGGTGGATAGTGTAGTTATAAGGGACTCATGGGGTTATAAGCTTATTTGACTCAGGTGAGCTATCAGGTTAGAAAGGGAATTTCAGTCTGAGAGTCAGAAGACATTTCTGCTATACAAAACCACTTCATGGTACCTGGTCCTTCAGAAATCCCAGTTCTCTCTAAGGATAATTTTGAGGGAGATAGTCAGTGACAGAGAGAACATCAGCCAAAGACGCAGGCTCAGATTTTCCCTCTCTTTGGTGTGAACAACATGTGTGTAAAGCAAATAGGACAATAGCATATTTAAACATGGCTGGTTAACATTCTGGAGTCAGATCTGGCTTTGAATCCTGGCTCTGCCATCTCATACTTTGAAATAGAAATGCCTTTAAGCCTCAGTTTCTTTGTCTATAATATGAGGAGGGTAATGGTATTATCTTCTTCACTGGTTTGCCATGAAATATAAATGTCATAAATCTATAAAATGTTTAACATTGTGCTTGTGTTAACTGTTGGTGTTGATACTGTTGCTACCACTGCTATTATGCCACAATCTTGGAAAATAGCCCTTACAGTGCATTCAGGTGCTCAAAACTATTTTTACTTTATGGCAGTTTTCATATATGCATCACCTCCCTCCCTACCTCCCTTCCTCCTTCCCTCACTTCCTCCCTCCCTCCCTTCTTTCCTTCCTTGCTTCCATTTCCTTCATTTAATATTCATATATGGAATATCTGGCTAAGATCTAAGCTGGGTGCTAGGATGCAATCATGAACTTCATTCTGCTCCTCAGAAGGTCATATACAAATAGGGAAGAGAGCTGCATCAGTGCGCTCTTACAGTGCATTGTGGTAATTACAACAGGGGTGCACTGTGTATAATGTAACCTGAAGGAAGCCATGAGTAAGTCTGATAGGGAGAGAATGGGCATATGTCAGGACGAGTGATTGTTTGCCAAGATGAATGAGTCATGGTGAAAGCCATTCAGCAAAGAGAAAAAACAGGCATACGGGTGCTCTGGTATATGACATGGACTATTTGGGAAATCACGAGCAGTTCAATGCATACAACATAGTGTATTCAGGGGAATATTAGGACACAAGGCTGAGACCCTGGCACGGAAAATTATATGTGAGGCTTGGAATTTAGGGAAATGTCATAGACTGCTACAGGTTAGAATAATCAATCACTCTGGCAGGAGTGGGGAGAGGAACTATTGAATTCCATATATTTCTCATTCTAGTGGCCTGAATTGCATCACACACCCATTCCTGAAGCAATCACTTGCAAGGGGAATGGAAGGACTATGATTGCTTAGACTAGTTAAGATTCACCCAGTGTCTCCTGAAGCACATGATCACTTAGTACTTGAACAACAATGAAATTTTCTCTGCAAGAAAGAAGAAAGGCCAGAAACAGCTGTTAGGGAGACAATCAGTACTTTCTCTACAAAAGTCAAATAGATAGGCCTTAGTGACCAATTGCATGTTAAGGCTCAGGAGTGAGAGATGACTTCCAGGCTTCAGGCTTAGGCTCTCAAATAGTTCTATTTAATAATTACCTATATAGGCAGTTTCAATAGGTTTTGATTCAGAAGAAGGGTTATTATTATAGTGCATTCATAAGTTCCTAAGGTTTATAAAAAAGCATTGACATGTGGATGTACATGAACTGCTATATGAAATTAGGTCTGTTTTGAGTGTAAGCTAACTTATTGCCCTAAATTGAACGCACTTGGGAGCAATGTGTATATATACAATGGTTTGATCTCATTTGTCAATAAAATAAATAGAACTATGAATGCCAACATTTAATGAAAAATAAAATATTCTGCTTAGAAATACTTTGTTAAGGTAGAACACATTTGACTTTTATATAAGGTCTCTCAATAAATGCTGCACAAGTTACTTCCTCTTTATATACTCACTTAATCTTGAAGTATCAGGACGATGCTCCAACAAACTGAACTACCAGGCCAGGGCATCACTTAGTTTTGAAACAGTTTATTTACCATGATTTTATCATCCTGAAATCTATTTCTGAAGCAGTCAATCTTTTCAGTCATTCTCATCAGAGTAGCTGAAAAAATGATCTTCAATAAGGGCACATTTGGTTTCTTCCTATAGTGGGAGGCCTGTCTATTTCTAAAACTACGTTGCTATGTTACAAATGCACCATCCTGGTACTATACGCAGGAAGATAACTTTTTTAAATTAGCCTATACCAAGCCAATAATGGGAAACCATAAACTCGAGGGTTCTAAAAGCATCAGTCCTTGTTTACATTTTCCTTCTCTTCCTTTTCAAATAAATATAATATTTCTTCCTTCATCCCTTTTCCTCTTTCTTTTCAGAGAATGCACAATCAATGTTCTTAAGTAATTTGACATAAAGAGAACTAGATGATTGATTAGATTTCAGTTCATAAGTATTCCTATGCTGTGGATTCTCTTCCCCTTCCCCATTTTAGATAGAAAAAACTTCAGCACTTTGTAAATAAATCTCCAGCTACATGTTAATTTTTAATTTGTGGTGCAAGCAGTACAAGAAGCATTCTGAATAATGATTCATGTTCCAATTAGTGTAAACAACATGGAAACATTTGACACTAATTTACAAATGTGGTAAAACCTTGAGGGAACACTGAACCCTGCTGAGTGAGATTTCAGTGTCAGCCTAAAGGATCAGTGATGTGTTCAACATGATTCTGAAGGAAAGGAAAAGGGAGTGGATTCCACTATATGCCTGGCATAGAGAAAAGAAGTAATAATGGTATAGCTTTCATATTGAATTGCATTATAATCTACTTTGTAGAATATCAGATAATCTTCTTAGAACATATTCAATTTGGAATATCTATAATAATAAAAGGATAATATGCTAATTAGACCAGATGTCCTTCTGGATGAAGCTGGGGCTGCAGCTGCGGGATGGAGGCAGCCAGCCACTGCCAGTGTGAGGGAGGGATCCAGGCAGCCTCCACAGCTGCAAAGACCTACTCTTGCACGAATTTCATGCATCGGGCCTCTAGTTTATATTATAAGCACAAAGGTGCTTTATCCTCTCAACAGACATTTTTCAGCTATCTACTATACAAATTTTTATCGCAATAGCATATAGCCCCATATCTACTGCATCAGCCTCCTGGTTGGTCTTCCTGGTCACCTTCTTTCTCCCAACCCAGATGCATTCTACATGTTATCATTATAGTAGCCCAGTGCATGAATTTGTGCACCTTGAAAGGAACTGTGGTCCAGGAGGCTGTAGTGGGCTCAGGAGTGGGTCTTGGCCCCTGGTCCCTTGTCTGCTGGCAGCCCCACTCCTGCCGCCGCCGCCGCTCCCACATGCTGACGGCTGGCCTGCTCGCATCTGCTGATGGCGCTGAGCGATTGGGATCTGCGCCAGGCACCAGCAGCAGGTGTGAGCAGTGGCTCTGGTGCCAGCTGCAAGTGTGAGTGGTGCCAGCGCCGGCAGCAGCAGGTGTGAGTGCCAGTCAGGACCACGGCGCGCAGGAGCAAAGAATTTTCAGTAACCACCAGAGGCTCACCCCTATGACAGCGACCAGTGCCCTGCCTTGGCCTGGTGTCCCTGCTCACCTGCTCCACCATCCCACCATGGCCAATGCCTGCCATGTTCTGCGTGCGCCTCCTGGTGGTCAGCACACATCATAGCGACTGGTTGTCCAGTTTGGTTGTTCTGCCATTCGGTCTATTTGCATGTTAGGATTTTATATATATAGATACTGATAATATCACTCAGAGGCTTTGCCACTTAGTGATGCCTGTAACCTGCCTGAAAAAGTCCATACTCCTCAACCTGGCATTCAATGTCTTGTGGTGTTTGGCCACAATCTAACTCTCAGCTCTATACCCATTGCCCTGCTACTTTTACCATTTGCATCAATGCCTTCACTTGAAGAAGGGGTAATCATGCTCCCCAGATGTCTGCTCCTTTGAGGATAACCTATAAATAGGGGACCATTTTTTTTCTTTGACTACACTACATGTTCTTCCTGCCCCTGCATATGTTCTTTCTATAAGGAGGAATTCCCCATCTTACTTTACCTCGCTCAATCTTTTTTCCAAGCTGAAAGACTTGTGGAATCTCAGCTCCCATACTGCAACTCCAATGTCTTCTTTCCCCAGCAGCAACTGTAGAGGTTCCTTACTCATGAATCCTTTACTCATGTTCATCTTTTTATTTTTTTATTTATTTTTAATTCTCACCTGAGGATAGTTTTCCATTGATTTTTTTAGGGAGCATAGAAGAGAGAGGGAAAGACAGAGAGAAACATCGATGTGTAAGAAACACATCATCTGGTTGCCTCCTGCACAAGCCCTGACCAGGGTGTGGGCCGGGGAGGATCCTACAACCAAGGTATATGTCCTTGACTGGAATCGAACCTGGGGCCCTTTGGTCTGCAGGCCAAAACTCTATCCACTGAGCTAAATAAGCTAGGACACTCGTTTATCTTTGTGGGACAGCAATGGCTGGCACTTTGAGCAGAGAAGAACATTGAAAACTCACCGTGTCTTGAAGGTAAAAATGGCTCCATGTGACTCTTCTGTCCAGTTGGTAACTGACTGACAGAAACTAGAGAATCTCAAGAGTTCTGCTAGCATATACCCAGCTCATTGCCCATTTTTTGAGGAAGAATAAAGCAGAGTTCAGAGCTTAGTGTCTGGAATCACACAGACCTCGGTCAAATCTGGCTCTATCTCTGACCACCAGTGTGATCTCAGGCAAGTTTTTAGTGTACTGTGTACCTCTGTTTTCTATAGAGGAATGGGAATTGAAATTGTATGGTTGTCACAAGATGGGAGACAGGCAAGGGTGGAGTGTTAATTCCCTGTCCTCCTTCCTGCCTTGCTCCTTTTTGATAGTGTCTCTGTTTCTTCTCCACAGCCACAGCTCCTACACAGTAGTGCTCTCTCTAACTACAGGCATTTCCACTGAGTTTTTGTGACTGCTCCTTTCCCCTAACCCTTGAGGCCTGGAGGGGTAGCAGCTCTCTGCTGTTGCTAGCTCAGGATGCGTCACGATACCTTGTTGCTTACCCTTAATCCTATAGCATCTTTATTATAAGTCCCCTCATGAAACTCTTTCAATCAGTTACCCTGTTTGACTGGGCCATCTGTTTCTCAGGAGACCTCAATTGTTTATTGTCTTCCACATATTTTTGCACACACACAGGTGTATAATTCCCCAAGGTTAGGTATTTTGTGACTAGAACAATGTTACATAGTAGTCAATTCATAAATTTGGTGATGGATGGATAATGAATGAATAAATGTGTTTTTAATTATTCTCACAAGAAATCCATGAGATACGAAAATTATTGGCTCCATTTTGCAGATAAGAAAATTGAGGTTCAAAGGGAAGTAACTCGCAGCTAGTGCAAGATGACACTGACTGGAATCACTGCTGTATTTGCATTGCTACCTGGCATTATTTTTCATTAAATCACATAATATGGTAGCTTTCATATTGGTATTACATGAGAGGTTGTTAATTTTATTATCCTTTCTCCATGATATTAAATTATGTCACATAGTTTGTGAATTCTTTTGTCCCACAGAGACAGGCCTTCGCTTTTAGCCAACAGTAGAAGGTTTAATAACCCATCAACCAATAAAGAGAAGATGTTTTAAATACAGCACAGATATTAAATCCAAACCACATGTAAATGTCTTTGGTTGATAGGACTGTTTCTCCAGCATACTGCTAGAACTACTTCAGCAATGCTGCATTAAGTCTCCAATTAGATGAGAGATTAGAGTCTGAGGCAGAGGAATAGCTGATACAGAGCAAGCCAATGGAAAGTGCTTTCAACCCCAGGAGAGATTGCTGATGTAAGGCAGAGAGGGATCCAGTTTCCACAATGGAAAGCAAGGATGCTAGTCCTTGTTTTGCTTCAGACTAGCTAATTCCAAGGACCATGATCTGTGTTTGTCTTAAAATAAAACATTCCACCTTTTCTTATTCCTCTAAAAATTATTACCCCATCTCATCTCTTTTGTCTTCCTCCATAATAGCTAGGCCTCTGAAGGTATGGGGCAGGAAGAAAAAGGTGTTGGTGTTACATAGGACAAGGGTCTCAAAGTCTGGGCCATTTTACTAAATGCTATTCTTGCTAAGTGTTAAAATGTAGCACAGTATTTTTCCGACAAGCTGTCAACAGGATAGGCTTGACAGGAATCCAACCTGATAAGTGTAGCCCAGGGCAAAGAAGAAATCAACATGTAATTGATCAAATGGTGTATAAACAATTGCTAAGCCTTCCTTTGGGGAGACAGAGCTTTGGATAGTACTTATATCTCCTTTACTTAGTGCACGTTGGTAAAACTACCTTGTGGTGACTATGTCTAAGTTTTTGAATAGAGCTCCCCAAGTGACTGAACCCCTTGAATGGTAACACTAGAAGGTTAATGTCTTTTGAGGGAAGTTAATGAAGAAAATCATAAACAAAAACCAGGCAAGTACTGTGCACGTAATTTCCAAATAAAAATAAAGGGAACATAGTTTTTAGGTTAGGACTGCTCTACTAGGACTTGAACCTTCTAAATCCATTAATGATGTGCCTTCTCTCAGCTGCCCCAGGGAAGTGAAGGAGTCATCATCCCAGCATACTCTCCATCATAACAAAGCAGGCTCTGAGGGAGGCTGCTGTAGTTAGCCTAGCCGCCTGGCAAAGGCCAGTTGAGCATTTATCATGTCCCAGGTGGTGCACGAGGTACAGAGGACAGAATGGTGAGTGAGACATGCATAGGGCTTACATCCTAACAGGGCAAACAGATACAGAATAAATGAGTTATTTCCAGTCTGCAAAAGGCTGTGGTGGAGAAGTAAAGAGTGTTTTTAGAAGTCAGGAAATATCCCTGAGAAGAATAAGCCTGGAAAGCTGAGTAGGTGTAATAGGTAGGCTATGGACCCTGCCTATTGTATCTATAATTATAAATCCAGAACTAGCCCAGGACCTGGCAGATACTAGGAGTTTTGGTTATCATTGCTATATAACTATCCACTCCAAAAGTTAACAGCCTAAAAATGACAATTTATTATTTTTCATAATTCTGTGGGTTGGTGAGACTCCACTCAGAATTATTCTGTTCCGCATGCCTTTGACCTGGGCTGGAGTCAGCAAAGGCCTCAAATGGGCAGGGATGTCCAAGGAGGCTCCCTCTCAGAACTCTGGTACCTTGGCAGGGATGGACGGATGTCTTGGGCTCAGCAGGGATAGCTGGGACCACTGGGTCCCTCTGCCCATGAAGTCCAGGGGTTATCACACTCCACATGGTTTCTCCATGTGGTTTTGCCGGCCAGCGTAACTGGACTTTACATGACAGCTGGGATATCTCAAAAGTACAAAAGTGGCAGGTGCCCTTCCTTTGTAAGGCCTAGGCCGGACTCTGAATGGAGTCACTGTGGCTTTACTCTACCTGTTGGTTAAAGTGAGTCTCAGGACCAGCCCAGACTCAGTGCGGGAGAGGACCACACAGGGTTATGACTATGAGGAGGTGCATTTCATTGGGGGTGGGGTCATTTTTAGAGATTAGAGAGTCATCTAGGTGCTCATTAATTTTATTTTTAGTATTTTAGTAATGGGGGGAGAAATGAGTGGGAATCAGTCAAAGTAGGGGGAGAGGCATGAGCAGTATCTTTGCTAATTGGAAGGTGGTTGCAACTAAGTCATGTTGAAGGCCCTGGGAGAGGTTCATTTTGGCTGGAGCACAGAGAGAGGGGTGAGAGTTATGGAGGAGACTGAAGAGTGAGTTGAGAACAGGCTGAGCCTGGAGCCTGACTACCCCTGAACTTTTCAGTTACATAAGCCAATCAATTCCCTTTCTCCCACTGCCAGTTTGAGCAGGTTTTCTATCTTTGATCAAGAGGCCTGAATAATAGTAGGGAGGCAGCAAATCATGCTGCCCAAGAGAGGAATTCTCTGGAGGTGACCTTGCCATTGAACACTAAACCATTTGGAAACAACCTGTTCTGTACAAATGCAGAGCATCATGATTATCCCTGATGTGCAGCCACACACCCACCCTGAGTAGGATAGAATCTGCCCCTGACATCAAAAACAGAAATATCTGTGGGTGAATGTTCCTAAAGGCTTCAGAAAGTCCTTCCCACATGCATAATTAAAGCCAACCACTTCTCAGTCTTCTTGCAGTAACTGGTCAGACACTTAAAGGCCTTCTCAAATCCCCACAATATAAATTTGCTTGTGTTGGTTTCCACTGGACACAATTACAGCTTTCTGAATCCTATGCCCATACTGCCTTGAGAATGCCCATATTACATGTTTGTTGAGCAGATCCAATAAGATGATTCATAGAAAATGTTCAGTATAGTACCTAGTCAGAATCTAATAAAGCACCAGTAAGCATTTGATTTTAATGTTATTATTGTTATCTGATCTTATTTCTGGAATCCCAAGTTCTTTGATGACTGTATTTTTTAAAAATCTCTGCCTTTAACCTCCCCACTCCCCCCGCAAAGATCCAGAAATACAGAGAGAACTAAATCAAATAGATTGTCCAGGGTCCCCCTCCCTAAAACCCAGAGATAACCATCATCTTAGACATGAGATCCTAGAGGACCTCAGAATAAGGACATGTACGTGTTATCCCTCCTGGAACTCTGTGATAAATCAAAACCTATGCAGGGTTTAGGGGACAATGACCAGCTTCCTTGATGAGAGTTGAAAGACCCACCCACGTGGCCCCAGCTCCCTCTCACCTCATTCTCAGGTGAGTACTGCTGGCTCCTGCCGTGTGGCCTTTGCTCATACCATCCTCTCTGCATGGAGTTATCTCACCTCCACCACATTCAGCTATCAGCTCAAGCTTTACTTCCTCTGTGAAGTCTTCCTGACCCCAGTCTAGGCCCATTTGTGTTCCTACATGGAGTCAACTCACGTCCTCTTTTTCAGAGCTCTGTGTCACAATTTGTTGATATGTGTCTATAACTGTGATTCTTTGATTAATAATGGACACCTTCACTTGACTGTAAGCTTCACAAAAGCACAATCTAAGGGACTTTGATTGTTTTTTTTTTTCTTCAACTTAAATATCCAACACAGGGCCTGCCACATATAGTGTGTATTAAATTCTGGTTAAATAGGTGAAGAGAGAGAACAATGGATATTTCTGTTGGGATTAGGGACTAAACTCATCCACTTATTCAATCAAACCAGGCCATCCCAGAGAAATCATTGAGAGGTGGGAAGTAATTAATTCCAGGATACCATGGGGGAAATGGTCCATTGCTCCTTATCTGATCCCTGAGTCAATTGATTGTCTTTTGGGGATTGATTTCTTTTTATATGTTTCTCTGCTCGAAAGATGGTTTACCCAAGAGGAGCAGTTCTCCCTGCAGGAGAGATATGTGGGGCTAGGACACTTTTCCTCTTGCCAAAGTTCACAAAATGAAGTCTGATGTACACTCCACACAACCTACACCGCCCCCCCCCCCCCCACTTTTAAAGCTTTTCTCTGATGAGTCCAAGAAAGAGGCATTACATAAAAATTAATAGACACTGGTTTAAATATACCAGCTATCTAAAAGGATCACTTATTTGTAGTATTTGTATTTAGCTGCCAACTTCAAGACAGAGGCATTGAAGTGTAATGGATTAAAGAATGCACTTTAGGGCCAGGTGGAGATGATTCAGACCCAGGACATGGTCTTTACTGTCTGTGTAACCTGAAGCAAATGAACTTATCCTTAGTTTCCCCCGCTCATAAAATGGAGATAGTTGGTTTCATAAGAGTTTTGGGGGAGATTGACTGAGGTACCAGCTATGAAGCACTCAGTGCCAGATATACATTAAGGGCTCAATTAGAGAAAGTTATATCATGATTCTTTTGGATTATTCTCTTTTTCGTACCATTGCCAAGAAATGATGGGTGTTGAGGTTGTAAAAGAAAAAGAGTAATGCAAATCCCTCCTAGTCTAAAAAAATTTTCTCCTAAATTGAGAGGCCCTTCTATGGATAAAATAGGGTTGTTAGTAGCTAAATTAACCAGTGGTCTTTGCAGTCACCTGCGCCTTCTAATACAATCATAACCATAACTCTCTTATTTCTTTTGTCTAGTAGAAAACTTCTATTTTATTTAAATCATGCTCTTTTATATCCAAGACTTTGGTTTCTTGGATTATTAGATGCAGCATGTTAATTATGGAAGGTTACCGGGTTAGAGTCAGAAAACCTGAGGGCAAATTCTAAATGTACCACTTGCTGGCTGTGTGACCTAGAAAACACTGCTTTGCCTCTCTCGACATTAGTCAATATGAAGATGACTGGGGTAGGGGTGTTGGTGGGGCTAACTAATTCCTCTCTAAGTGTACATTTTCTCATAATAATGTTACTTAAAGCAAAGACAGATCATTCTTCAGGGATCAGAGTAGTTCCCTCTCACCTAATGTCTAGGCAAGAGGCTCTGTAAAAACGTATCTGCCTGCTGGTGGCCCATCCCCAGTAGTGCTCACCTTTCTTCTATCCATCCATCCATCAATCAAAGAAGTTCCCCCTTAAAACTATGTGCCATATACCTTGGTAGAAATAGAGTCAGAGAGAGGGAAGACATGATCTAGAACAGCCAAGGAAATAGATGATTACAACATAGTGTGATAAAGGTTGAGATGATTATAACATGGGATGGTAAGGAAGCTATGAGATTAAATGATGAAGGTAGAGCTCAGACCCAGAAGGTAAAAAGAAGAGGAAGGGAATGTGTAAAATGCTAAGGCATGACACCATGATAAATATATGCCACGGTAGTTTTGCAAAGTTTAAATGCAAGGTAGCAAAGGTAAAAACACTCTTTCTGAAGAATATTTCTTCTATCTGGTAACTGCCACCTTCTAAAATATCTCATAAGGAATCTTTTCTATAGATAAACTTTAAGTGTAGATTTTGTTTTTATCTTGCTAATTTACTCAATAAAAAAAAACACAACTTAGATTATTTAGAAAAGTCATCTGACAAATTTTAATGGAGATAATGATGGAGATACAGATTCAGTTACATATTTGGAACACAATATGACTGACCTACAAAATGCATGAAATTATTTTCTGGAAAGTTTCCCTCAATTGGACATTTTTCTTCAGCTTTTGGCATAAGCCTAGAACTATGTGACCCATAATTACTTTTTACTTAGCTCCTTTCAGGGAAGTATGAACAAGATCATTGCAGTTCCCCCCACCCCTCCAAAAAAATGTAAAAAATAAGGCTCAACTTATTATTTATCCATATCTACAACTTAGTCTCAGGGTCCAGGAAACACAATGTTCTGATGACAATCCCTGAGAGACCGTTGTGTGGGCCACACATAAAATGTTCATTAAATCATCAAAAGTAAGTTGACCTTTTACCAGAAAGATTATCTTGTACAAGAGGCTAAGACTTTGTGATCCCATGGTCACAAGTTATTCAAAGAACAATTCTGATATTCAGTAATATGATTTAATATGAATTTTATTCTAATTCTACCATGGTGATGTGATAAATACATCTTATAGGAATGCTTCACAAAGAGTGGTCTGTGGTCCTATTTCAACAAATTTAAAAGCTATTTATTTCGCCCCTACAGGCACTGTAATAAAACTCCTGTCCTCATGGAGCTAACATTCTAGTGGAGAGAGATAAAAGAAATAAAGGGTAGACATAACAAATGAGTAAACAACAGTGTTTATTAAAAATGGAACAGGAAAGGGAACTAAGCGTGCCAGGGGCATGGGCAAGAGGGGGCAGTCCTGAGGCAGGAGCAGTGTAACTGAGATAGAGAGAGCAAGGAGGGAGTAGGAGGAGATGAGATCAGGGAGGTAATGGTGGGGGTGATTCTTAAGCATTTGTAGACTTAATCAGATTATTCTGGATTTGTGGGTGACATGAGGAGCTAGTGGTGATTTGGAGCAAAGAGGTGAGAGATCTGATATGTTTTAGTGTGTGACTCCGGCTTCTGAGTTGAGAGTCGTATATGAAGAGTAAGATGGAATTAGAGAAACCAGAGAAGAAGCTGTTGCAATGATCTAGTAATCCAATTGATGACCCAGCTGGGGTGGTGCATGGGTGATTAAAAATGCTTAGACTCTCAGGATAGTTTGGAAATCTTATCAAAACACTTTAGTGATGGATTAAATATGGGATAGAAGAAAAAAGTTGGAGAACGTGGTATCAAGGGTTAACTGCATGGTTTTGTCCTGAAACATTAGAACTAAGATGCCTTCAGCTGAGATGGGAAAGTCTGTGAGTAGATTTTGGAGGGAGGGAAGTGGTGCATTAATAGTTTAGTGTTGAACAGGTTAAACTTAAAATGGCGTTCACACTTCCACTTGGAGATACAGAATCGGCAGCTGGATGTATCAGTATGGAATTCAGGAGAGATGTTTGGCACAGAGTTTCAGTTTAGGGATCTCTGCAACAAAGGTGGTGTTTATTGCCATGAAAGTGGGAGAAATTATGAGCATGAGTATAGAGAGGGAAGAGGACAAAGGACCTTTATCATCATTTCATGTGTATTAGTTAGTTCCTCATTGCTGCTATAACAAATTACAACAAATGGAATGGCTTAGAACAGTACCAATTTATTATAGTTTTAGAGGTCAGAAATCTGAAATGAGTCTCACTGGGCTAATATTTAGGTGTCAGCAGGCTCATGTTCCTTTCTGGAGGCTCTAGAGAAGTCTCTGTTTTCTTGTCTTTTCCATTTGCTGGTGCTGTCTGTATTCCTTGACTTGTTACCCCTCCCCATCTTCAAAATAGCCATGGCTGGTCAAGTCTTTCTCACATGGTATCACATTTACTCTGACTCTTTTGCTTTCCTCTTCTATATTTTAGAACCTGAGGTTACATCAGGCCCATCTTTATAATCCAGGATAATCTCCCCATGTCAAGATGCTTAGTTTAATCACATCTGCGAAGTCCCTTTGCCATGTAAGGTAATATATTTACAAATTCCAGGGATTAGAGTGTGGACATCTTTTTTATGGTGTGGGCATTTTCTGCCTATAACATTATGGAAGCCTATAACTAATGCAGGATCTTGGGCTCTACCTCAAATTTACAGAATTAAAATCTCTGGAGAATGGTGTCCAGGAATGTGTTTAGCTCCCTAGGTGATTCTTGTGTACTCTACTGGCTCAGTGGTGAAACCAGGTGGTGCTAAAAGGGCAGGAAACAGCATCTGTACCCACTCTTCACCAAGACCCTGGTCCCTGTGGGCCAGGGTGGTCCTGTGTGTAGTCAGCAACCCTCTCAATGTTACAATTCCTGGTCATCCATGTTACATAGGCAGCTCTTAGCCAAAGCCAGGCTACAGTTCATAACCTTAGTGATTACAAGATGGGGGAATATGACTCTTTCCTCAAGGAGCCCAAAGGCAGTTGTGGAGAGCTGCTATTTCAAGGTGAACTCACAAAGGAACCAGTTCAGGCTGGCTTGAAAAGTGACATTCCATTTGCAGACACTGGCTTTGGGCAAAGGCATTTACATTTGTGGGACTATTTCTCCTCACAAACATTAGAAACATTTCTAAGCCATGTGACATGATTCAAAAACTAAAATGAAAACCAAACCAAATAAAACTGTTCGTATCCCGGATATCTGTGAATGATGAGTAATCTCAAGGCAGAAACCCTTAAATCTCCAAATTTCTGCATTTCCCCCTCAAATTAACTTTAAGAATTTTTAAATAAGTTTTGAAGTTCCCAACTGAGAATATTTCCTTGTAGAAATTCAAATCTTAAAATGTACCTCCTAAATTTTTACTATATATGACATAGAAGAATGCATTTCCATATAAAAAATTTCATTCAGAAACATGGAGAACCAATACATGCAAGTCTGCCTCCATCTCCTCCATCCCCAGGGTAACTAATTACTCCCAGAGGTTTGGAGACCCTCTTTCCTTCCTCCTTTACATACATTTACTTGCGCATGTATGCATGTGCACGCATTTGTCTTTTATATAGGTGGCAACATGCTTGCTTGTCCCTCAGAATGATGCCTTGGAGATCTGTTCAATATGAATAGTTTTAGCTTACTTTTTCAGACTAAGGCATCATAGTTTCCTAGTTTGGATGGACCACAATGTATTGAGCATTATCATACTGATGAGCTTTTAGGGGCTTTCTCCTCCTTTCTGATTGTGTGACCTTAGACAAGTCACTTAACCTCTCTGGGCCTTAGTTTCCTCAACATAAAATAGGAGTAATAATTTTATCTACCTCATAGATTCAAGTATGGCTTAAGTAGATAGGGCCCTGGCTGGTAGCATCCTTGGTTATAGTGTCATCCTGAGATACCAAAGTTGAGGGTTTGATCCTGGTCAGGGCACATACAAGAAACAACCAATGAATACACAAATAAGTGGAACAACAAAATCTCTCTCTCTTACTCCCTTCCTCTTTCTATCTAAAAAAAAAAAAAAAAATCAATCAATAAAATTTAGTAGATAGAACCCATAAATCACTTAGAATAATGCCTGACCTACAGTAAGCCTTTAATTAATGTTGACTGGTTTTAATGTTATGGACAATGCCTAAGCAAACATTTTTATACACATTTTTGCTACATATATAATAAATAATTCTTGCAGGATAGATTCCTAGAAATAAAAGAGCTAATCATTATGAATATGCATTTAAAATTGTCTTGAGTTCCAAAGACAAATTAAATCAATATTTGCTAATTATCATTATTAATTTAAATGTAATGTTTAAAAGAAAAAAATAAGCTTATTTTATGTTAGGCTGATATAACAAAATGCCATAGACCAGGTGATTTAAAACAACAGAAGTTTATTTTTTTCACATTTCTGAATGCTGGGAAGTTCCAGATCAAGGTGCCTGCAGATTTCTTCCTGCTAAGGCAGATGGCTTGCAGATGGCTGCCTTCTCACTGTGTCCTCAACTGGCAGATAGAGAGTGCGCGCTCTGGTCTCGTCTAATACAGACACTAATCCCATGAGGAGGGCCCTATCCTCATGACTTTATTTTAAACTTATTACCTCCTGAAGACCATGCCTCAAAACAGCATCACACTGGGAGTTAGGGCTTCAATATATGAATTTGGGGAGGAACACGAACATTCATAGTAGCTAGATTGTAGGCTGCAAGTCCTGGAGAAGTGTTTGAGTTTATCCCCAGCTGATCAAAATAATTTAAGTGCCCTAACTTTACTCTGCATTTCTTTTAGCAATGTATTAAATTAGAGCACATTGGTAAATGCACTTTAATAACAAATACCTGATTCTTTACTCAACTTTCAGTTTTCTAAATGAAATAAATGATCTATTTACATGCATCACTTGACCATCTGGTTCCATGGGAGGATCCAACACAGAATCAACTAATTGTCATCTATGTTTATTCATTATTCTTAACCCATTTTCTCATAAATAATGAAAATCTAGGAACTTCAGCAAACAATCTTCGCCTTTAGTTGAAAGCTTGCTCTCCTTAACTATATAAAGAGCTCAGCAAAATATGTACCTAAGAAAATGAACCACTCGTCAGTTCCATTGTGTCATTTCCATTTTACAGAGAGGGAAAAAAGGGGGCCTATCGAATTACAACCAGAGGTCAGTATTCCAGAGATTTGAGTTTGTTGCTTAGGAAATTAAGTTCAATGTTTCAAGGGCATCCCTGAAATTCTTTCTTCTGAATTATTTCCCTTCCCATCTTAGAATCCAGGACATCCCTCGCCCTCCCCCCCCCCCCATCATTTTCATACACCAGGATTGTGGAGCCCACACTGATGAGGAGGGAAAGGTACCAAGAATCTAGAACAACCAATAACTCAAACGATATAGTTTTTATTTGAGTAGAAATTATATGCATAAAAACAAAACCCAAGTGCTTTCTAAAAGCATTATTTTAGCAAAGACCAGGGTGAAATATTATTTGATGGCTCCCCTAATTTAATGAATATGAACCAGGCATTATTCAAACCTACCTCCTACTTAAGTTTTACCTTAAACATCAGTTTTTTTTTAAGCCCTTGGGCTGGTTTAGTTCTCCTTTTTAGATACACCATAACACCTTCCACTTCTTTGTATAATTATTTATAATTATGTACTTTGTGATTATTTTAGAAATGCCAAGAGGAGCAATGGCCTTTGTTGTTTCCCAGCAGATAAATGGTTCTCAATAAATATCTGTTAAAAGAACAGGACAGACCTGGCATGTCTTCCTGGAGTGAAATCTTTTACTCAAAGATTTGCAGTGTTTTTAAACTAAAACAAGTATGTATTAAGAAATGAAGTGCAAAATTAATGTGGATTTTCGAAATTGAACTGCAAAGTTCTCCCAGTGAATGCTCACTCGCACTCCCTTCTGCCATTAATGCTATTTCAGAGGAAAATAGAATAATGCATTGACATGGTGGGCTTGAGTGTTAGGCTCCAAAGACCAGGTAATTGAATTAGCCAAGGAAGTTCACACATTTCATTATGAAAGGAGCAGTGACTTCTTCCCTTCCATGGAGAAATAAGAGGAGTCAGGGTGATTAAGTGCAAAGTGTGCCTTCAACAGTTATTTTAATGCCTCAGATTTTCCAAGTGTAAAATGAAAGCATTAGCTTGGATGTTCTCCAACAGCCCCTGAATCTCTCTAGTATTCTGCTGTGCATAAACTCCTGGGTTTTGTTGTTTGGGCCCTCCTTCCCTCCCTCCCTCCCTCCCTCCCTCCCTCCCTCCCTCCCTCCCTCCCTCCCTCCGTCCTCCCCTTCTTCCTTCCTTCCCTCCCTCCCTCCCTCCCTCCCTCCCTCCCTCCCTCCCTCCCTCCCTCCCTCCCTCCGTCCTCCCCTTCTTCCTTCCTTCCTTCCCTCCCTCCCCCCCCCTTTTTTTTGCCTACCATCATTCTTATTCACAGGAGGAAAAAAGTAGGAAGCAAAAGTCCTGATACTTATTTTGCCTTTCTTAAGCTTCTAAGCATTGTATTTGCCTTTTGAATGACATCTGTAAATGCTGTTTAGTTGTTTCTTTCCCTTTTGATGAACTTGTATTCCCACTCACATGTCTGAAAGGAGAGGGAGATAGGATCAATAGCAAACCACAGAAGTACATTTTTTATGGATCAGCCACTCAGATGTCATCAGCTGTTATATATTTCATCATCACAACAAGATGTAATGGAAAATATTGATTTCAAATACTACACTTAAAGAGAGAAGTTCTATTTTATAACATCCCTTTTCCTATCTCATCCTTTCACTTTTCTTTCTTTGGGCTTGACATTTTCTCTTTATATCAGAAAGTTTTGTAGGACTGTGCATGTAGAAACTACTATAACATTAAGAGAATCCCTCAGGGGTGGTTAAATGAAACAGTTGCTATGGATCCATACAAGCAAAGATTGTCTGAATACAAATAAAATAGAATAAGTCAATGTCAGTGCCGTGCCAAGCACTGATTTAAAAGGAAAAAGTGGCTGATATTGTGCAAGCAAAGGAAACTAATGTAAGATAGCAATTATACTTTTCCAAGTCTGCGTGTATGGCCTAGTGATTGTTTGATTCAGTAAAGCTCTACAAAAAGAAATATTTGTTTTTTTTCCTATTATATTGCCTCATAACCAAATGCATTTATTAATATGTATCTGCTACAGATGTAACTCTAATATATCACTGCTACTTATGTTGTGCTCTTTGTGAAATATAAAATAGCTCCCAATAGCTTCTATGATAGACCTTGTACACAACCCAAAGTCTGGCAAAGTAAGAAATTAAAATCAGAACTCCTGCATTAAAAAACCAGACAATTTGTAGTGTTTGTATGTTGTTAGAAATGGGAACTCCAGCACACTGGTGGGAGTGTAAAACAGCACAGTCACTCAGGAGAGCAATTTGGCAATTATCTAGAAAAGGTGAAAATGCAAACGCCTACCACCCAGCAATTTCACTCCTAGGTTTATCACCTGAAAAAGTGTGTGCATATGTACACAGGAAGTCGTTAACAGAAAAAATGGGTAAGGGAGCTCTACATGTCATTGACAGCGAAGTGAATAGTTAAAAAATGGAATAGTATATAGCATTTAACATAAATAGATATTTATTAAGTTGGATAGATGCCACATTCAGTTAAAAAAACACAAATAGCACAATATAAAATAGACAATATTTGTAAAATTTAAAATCACACTTATATAATATTTGTTTTTGGGCTAGATATCTAGTAAAATACAAAAACAAGGAGAAGCCGTCTGGAGAGGGGGAGAAGCAGAGAGGGATATGGGGCTGGGGAGGGATACAGGACACCCCTGCTTTCTTCATAATGCTTTATCTTTCCTTTATTGAAAACAATTTTAGAAGCACATATGGCTAAATGTTAATATTAGTCAGTTCTGGGGTGAGGACTTATGGGTATTTTTATATGATGTACTTTTTATATTGCTTTTCCAATGAGAAACAAACAAAAAACAAATAAAACTTTAGTCGCTTGTGGTCATTTAGTGCAACTGGAACACTGTATTTGTTGAATTTAAGGAACTATGAGTCTATATTTAAATGGTGTAATACACTGAATTTTATTCATTTATAGTTTTTAACTGTGTAAGTAAACTAGAGATTTTGGGAGGCCTACCATGGAATTTCAGTTTAATTAGAAATCACTTATATGCTTGGTAAGTGTAGGCAAACTCAAGTTTTAAACACCTGTTTAAACAAGGTACACAAACCAGAAAGCATTCTCCTTGGTTTGTCTGTATTATCCTGTGCCACAGGAATACTAGCATCAGTCACTAAGAGACTCAGGGTTAACATTGCTATGTAACGATCATGTGAACCCCATTTTGAAACTACATATCTACACAAAGTGCAGAAATGAGAGAATTTTAGTCCACAGGGTCATATTGTTTAAGTTATAAACAATATGAAAATCACTTTCCATGCCCATGCTGTGGAATTTTAACTCTTTCTCATATTTCTTGCATGCACAAATCGTCTTATCGAGTACTAGGGCTGATTGGGACAGTTACCTAAGATACTTCAAGGAGCTAGAAGAGGACACAGGGAAAGGACGAAGGAAAAATGAATTTGGCCTAACACTTGGATTCAAATTCTGACACTGCCATTTACTTGTGTGACTTTAAACAGACGACCAAGTCCAGCAGTAAAGCAGGGATCATAAAAGGGCTGCCTCCTAGAGTGAGTGAGGGCTAAGTGGGTCCTGTATGTTCAGTTCAGTGCAGAGTGGAGACTCGGCACTCACATGGGTGGCTGCCATTATATTTGTCGCCATTGCTGCTGTCATCACCACAGCGTACAGGGCCTAAATCCCCATTTCCTTTCAGCAGATGCTAAGTCCTTTCTAACTAGAATAGAAATCATTAAGTCTCTTTTACCCGGATAACGTCTGCTGTTGCCCTATCCGTGATAAAGGGCAAGGAGCAGCTGGAGTCTTTGTGGAGAATAGCAGGGATAAATCTTACCAGGTGTGGTTTTTTTCATTTTTCCTTTGTTTAGTTTGTTTGACATTTTCTTTCTTTTTTGTGGGGTTACTCTTTTAAGTTGTTTTCTTTTTGATGGGGGGGTGGAGAGGGGGTTTTATGTTTTAAGAAAGCAAAAAAAATATCCTTATTGCCATTGATTTTTCTTTCATTTTTCTCTGCCCACTCATAGTTTCACCCTCCTTGTTCTAAAGAAATAAGAGAGTGACAGCTACAGAATTTCCGTGTGGGTAAGGGGAGGCAATTTGTAAGTGGGAATCTGGTTGTGAGGTGGTGTAGTAAGCCTATGTATATATTTTACAACAGATTGAAGAAATAGATGTTTATTCTTAGAATGGGAGAGGGAAGTGTGGTTCTGAGAGGGCGCCTAGGAGCTACCACTGCTGTTCGCATCGGTTAGATGGAAAGGATGTCTTTTTACACAATTCAAACTCCTCAGGCTCCACTAGAACTGTAAACCATTTCTGTGTGAAAACATGAAATCAACAAGTCACTGAAAGAAATTACCAGAGCACAAGTTGATTAGTAACTAATGTGTAAAAAATCCAAGAAGGCAGTTCAACCAGTTCAAAATTTGCTTGAATTTTTCAGTGATGTTGACACTATTCCTAGTTGAGAAGTTGAGATGTGTTGATTTTAAATAAAAAGTGACATACCTTGACTAGTGTTCCTTGGAGACTCCGATATTTACCAAGGACATTTAGTAAAAACACCATGGAGACACATGTGGATCTGTGAGTTTCATTCCAAGCCCAGTGAGCACTGTTCTCATAGAAACCACGTGATTGCAGCACAATGTGAGCCGCTGGCCATCTCGGGCTACCTGGGATTTGAATGTTGTGGCGTGCTTGCTCAGCAGTGACTCATCCTCAGTGCAGAATCTATTAAATGGACTTTCCTCTAAACCTAGTAACCAGCTAAAATTGTAACAATTGCAACAGGAATTTCAATGAACTCGACCTATGGTAAAATGCATTTCACCTTGTGACCCAGAGTATGCCCATGCATGTGCATGCTCAGATATAAACGGTAACCCAAGTTTTATGAAACAGTCCTTAACTTCATCATATGTGCTGCACTTTTGTATTCTCCACTCTATTTCCTTTCCTCAAATTTGTCATGACTGTCTAAATCAGGGGTTCTCAAACTTTTTAAACAGGGGGCCAGTTCACTGTCCCTCAGACCGTTGGAGGGCTGGACTATAGTTTAAAAAAAAAAACTATGAACAAATTCCTATGGGCACTGTGGGCCCAGGACAAGCTGGCTGCTAAGCAGGACAGGCAGCGGCACCCGGTGGGCCGGATAAATGTCCTTGGCGGGTCGCATGTGGCCCGTGGGCCGTAGTTTGAGGACCCCTGGTTATTTTCCTTGACCCACACACAGAATATGACTCCAAGTTTGTAAACCAGTGACTTGCGCAGTGATATATTCTCTTACAGTCTTTTTGGATCTCCTTTTGTGTTTATGTCTTATGCATTCTCAGAACTAATAGCCAACTTTGATTCCCGGTCAGCATATGACAAACTATGTTATCACCATAATTATAATTATTTGTTGTACTATGTGGATATTTGCTTGACAATAGTGGTCTGACATTTATTTGCATTTTTCTTTGTATTTAAGGTGATATGCTTACCACAATGGAGTTAGGGAAAGACTAGAAAACAGGACAAACCTGTTGATTTATAAATGATTTTGTGATTATGATGATTTAATAATTACTGAAACATAACATAATATAATTATATTGGTAAAGCTCTCTGATCCCCATATTTTTTGTCACCTGCCCTGATTACAGAGAGAGGAAGGGGGGGGGAGAGAGAGAGAGAGAGAGAGAGAAACATCAATGATGAGAAAGAATTATGGATCAGCTGCCTCCTGCATGCCCTCTACTGGGGATTAAGCCCACAATCTAGGCATATCCCTTGACCGGGAATTGAACTGTGACCTGGTTCATTGGTTAACACTCAACCACTGAGCACACAGGCCAGGCTCCCTGAAATAATTTTTATCCAATGTAACTTGTCCCTCAGCTTAGACATTACTGGCCCAAATTTCTTTCTGGACCCAATCCCAGGCCGGATACCTCCTCTCAGAGTACCAGGACACCCCTTCCTTCATTGCAGCACTCCTCACACTGCATTATAATCACCATTTTCTCACTGTGGACTGGGGTAGGGTGGAGAGTGGGAAGGAACTATATTTGCTTATATACTATATAGCATAGTATGGGGTTATTAAGAAGTTCTTCATCTCTGAAAACTGAAGAAATGAATTTTTAAAAATATTCTGATTGTCATTTTCACATGATGAATGAGGTAAATGTGGAGGGGGGAGCATAGTTTGGTATAATTCTATAATATTCTAAAAAGAAATGTTCCCATTGTAAGTATTTTTGTAAGCATGCATTATGCTTCAAATTTGTTTCCAAACTAGTTTTAAGAATCTTTTCTGTCACACAAACATTTTAAATAGAGTACAAACAATTACTGCATGCCTGTGGGCTTTCCTTATGTGGAGTGAGAGCTATGCATTATCCATAGTCCTTCCACTCCAATTATGGACTCTCTGTGGTCAGCATTTGAACTCTCTCCTCCTATATCGTGAAGATTCAAGAAGTTCTAAGTTTGTAATTAGCAAGAGGAATTGTGCCCTAAGACATACATCACTCCCAAATAGAACTGGAACAATAAATGTTTTATTTATTTTGTAGTGAAGCAAACTATTTTTTTCCAATAAGTAACAGTTGCCATCTAACTCATTCTAAGTCTCTATTATATTTTCCTTTGAACAGAAAGCTTTTTTTTTCCTCTTATTTTGATTACTTTTCTTTGATGGTGTGCCCAGTACCACAAAATGAAATTAGAAAATTTTTTTAAAAGTCTCATTTCAACTTACATTGTAGCCAAATTTCATGTCCTCTTAAAAATGAGTTGAAATACCTCATCTCCTTATTGAGGATCTTGTTTTGTCATGAATAAAGGAACTCCTATAATATGAAAGAACTTCAATGAAAGGAAGTATCAGCAATTTTTTATTTTAGCTATCTCTGGCATTTTATGGCAAACAATAGAAAATGTACAGATATACACATGCACATGTGAGGATATTTACTATAGCACTGCTCTCAAAATATCAAATAATGGAAAACCATAATTTCCATTAAAATGATGGTATAGCCCAGCCAGGTGGTTCAGTGGTTGAGCAGTAACCTATGAACCAGGAGGACAGGGTTCGATTCCTGGTTGTAGGTGTGATCCCCAGTAGGGGATGTGAGGGAAGCAGCCAATCAATGATTCTCTCATCAATGATGTTTTTACCTCTCTTTCCCTCTCCCTTCCTCTCTGAAATCAATAAAAATATATAAAAAAAATACATAAAAAAGGTGGAATATAATAGAGCAAATCTGTACCATTAAAAAAGTCAAATTAGACTCATATCCACAAACCATGATTTATTGTTGTGTGAAAACAGTAAGACTTCTGAACAATGTGTGTAATATCATTTCTCTGAGGACATCATGTCAAATTGGGGGAAATTGTAGAGGTGGGGTGGGGGGGAGAGAGAGATTTGCATGTAGTTTTGAGAACACTGATAAAAGGCTGGAATATCCTAAACTGAGGAACATTAGTTATTCAGAAATTTAGGACTAGGAAAAAGGTATCCTATCTAATAAAAGAGTAATATGCAAATTAACCATCACTCTGCTACACCCACAAGCCACGCCCACCAGCCAATCAGGAGTGGGTATGCACATTAACCCAACCAAGAAGGCTGCAGCCACAGAGTGAGCAGGAGGCTTGGGTTTCCCTGGCAATGGAGGAAGCCAAGCTTTCCGCACATCCTGGCAGGCCCAGGCCTTCACTCAAGGCTACAAAGTTTCAATTATAGAAGATAAATAAATCCCAACAAAAATGTCTGAGGCCATGGAGCGAGCAGGAGGCTTGGCTCCGCTCCAGGCTACAAAGTTTCAATTATAGAAGATAAATAAATCCCAGATATGAGGGCCTCCACTTCGGTCACTGGGGGTGTGGCTGGCCTGCAAACCACCACAGGCCCCTCACCCAGGCTAACCCACACCCCAAGGGAACCCCCACCCTGATCTGGGACACCCTTCAGGGCAAACCAGCTGGCCCCCACCCATGCAGCAGGCCTCTATCCTATCTAATAAAAGAGTAATGTGCAAATTGACTGTCACTCCAGCACACAAGATGGCTGCCCCCATGTGGTCAAAGATGGCTGCCACAAGATGGCCAGCAGGGGAGGGCAGTTGAGAGGGACCAGGCCTGCAGGGGAGGGCAGTTGTGGGCGATCAGGCCAGCAGGAGAGGGCAGTTGGGAGGGACCAGGTCTGCAAGGGAGGGCAGTTGAGGGTGATCAAGCTTGCAGGGGAGGGCAGTTAGGGGTGACCAGGCCTGCAGGAGAGGGCAGTTAGGGGCAATCAGGCTGTCAGGGGAGCAGTTAGGCATCAATCAAGCTGGCAGGGGAGTGGTTAAGGGGTGACCAGGCTGGCAGGCAGAAGCAGTTAGGGGCAATCAGGAAGGCAGGCAGGCGAGCAGTTGGGAGTCAGCAGTCCTGGATTGTGAGAGGGATGTCCAACTGCCCGTTTAGGCCCCATCCTACCTGGATCGGGCCTAAACGGGCAGTCGGACATCCCTCAAGGGGTCCCATATTGGAGAGAGTGCAGGCTGGGCTGAGGGACACACCCCCTGTGCATGAATTTTGTGCACTGGGCCTCTAGTTTATTCATATACATGTGCACCATTTTATGTCTTACAAACAACATGATTTCTTTTTGAAATAAAATAGCTAATGGAAATTTGTAACAGAAAGTAAACACTCAAAAAGAATAGTAAAACAAAGAGAAACCAGGGCTATCCACCTATTTATTCTACACTTTATCAGTATTAGTAAGGGGTGCTGTGGTCAATGCCAGGGACAGAGACCTAAGACTCAGGCAATGTGAAAGTAAGAAGAGCAAATGGGTAGGAGGGAAGACATGAATGAGGATGTTAAAAGACAACCAAAGACTTCTGCAAGTTTTATGGACTACTCATGTCAGCCTTTCATTCAATTAAAATGTGCTGAGCACAAAGGAGGTACAGAGCTCTATGGGGTACCAGGGATGGGACTGTGAGCAAACATAGAGTCCCTGCTGAAGTCTTTAAATGATAGTGCAGAGATAGGGCTTTGAATGGGGTGAGGATGGGAGAGTGGGCCCTGATCCAAATTGTCATGGGAGCAAGGAAGTATTCAAGAACAATTTAATTACAGACTAAAGGTGAAAAGAAGAAAAAGGAATCATTATAGTGAGTAAATTGCCAAGGATTTTTTTGTTGTTGTTGTTGTTTTACTAAGATTTTTTTCATCAGATTTATTGTCAGCCCCCTTTCTAAGCAGATAAAATGCTTATCATAAATCAAATTCTAAGGATGCCACTAGAAGAAAAAGTTGACAGAGCCATTGCCCAGTAAGTCTGAGAAACATTGTTTTAAAAAATATATTGAAACCATGATAATATGTTATAAAAATATAAAATAGGGCCAATTGATGTCCTGGTAACATTTTATATTTTAAACTGGGTAGTGAATGGGTGCTTCTTTTATTACTATGTCTTAAACTATGAATACACATTTTAAACACTCCTTATAGCATCATAACGTATGATAAAACAACAAAAAATAAATTATTTTTAAGAAGAATTAACATTTTCATAACACCAATGTAATTTGTACACCAAACCTTCCTGATGACATCTGGCTAAAGATGTTCCATCTTTATCTCCCTTCTTTCACACTAAATTATACTGTTTCTACCTACGGTAATTCATTCAGCAAACAAAGCATGACTTTTTAAAATAAAGTCTCATGGGAATTTTAAACAAATAGCCAACATTTAACATTAATATAAGTTGAGACACGTGAATCCTTTAATATTTACATATTTAGAAAAATTTTCTTGGACTTAGACAATGACAAAAATGGTGATTATTTTGACAGTGTCAAAAGGTTTTGAATATTCAGTCTCTGAGCAGCCCTAACTGCTTCTGCTTTCTTTGGGAGTGGGGAAGAGGTGTAAGAGAGCTTCTTGGAAGTGACCTGCTTTCCCTTAAGAGATATTAAATGTTGGCCCCATAAAATACACAAAATACCATCTGAACCACCTGCTTGGTGCAGTGAAGGAGAACACCTCACCAGGATCTTAATAACATCCCCAGGACAATGTTGTGATATTTATTGAGATTTTAAAGTCTGGTTTAAGGGAGTTCTTTCAATGTGGCAGGTTTAGCTAGTTGGATAAGTATCATGATAAAATAGTTCAGGACTGGTAGAAATAGCAGAATGAGGATTTTCAGGTAAGGGTTTCAAAGAGTCGTGGGATATAAATTGTTACTTGATACTTTCTATTGAAGAATTTGTAAGTCTTGCACTTCGTGGAATGAACAATAAAGTTTGCAGCAACTTTTTTTTCTTTCTGGCAGGAGTCCTCTGGAAGAGTAAAATTGTGTTGATGGAGACAGTAAAATAGTGAAGTCATGTTAATAATTGTACACAGGAAGCTATGTACATTCTCAGTGAGGAGTCAGGCAGCTCACTGCTAGGGCCATGCTAAATCATCCTCCAGGTGTTTTCATTCTCATACTATAGACAGGTGGAAATAGGTAAGAGCAAAGACTCTGCGGTCAGATGATGTAGGTTCAAATCCCACCTCTACCACTTAGTGGCTGTGTGACCTTGTGTCATTGCTTAACTTCTCTGTTTCAGCTTTCTTATTTTAATAACAGGATTAAGAATAAAACCAGCCTTACTGAGGCAGCTAAAATCACATTAATTCATAATTGCTCATATGTTTGTGGTTGCTATTATTGTTATGTTATTATTATTAAAATATTTACTATCATTATCTCTGTGGTATTAGAGGTTTTCTTCAAATGGGGACCACTTAAAATATTTTAGACTAGGGCCAGAAAGTTTTAACCTATATATCAGTTAATCCAGTGTTTTCTTCTATGTACTAAGATCAAATAGAAAAATAGCAAAACATACAGGTGGGGCAAACGTAGGTTTACAGTTGTGAATATGAGTTTATTCTTGTGTTATTATTAATTAACTAGAGGCCCAGTGCACAAAATTCATGTACGGGTATGGTCCCTAGGTGTGGCCTGCAATCAGGGCCATCTTCCCTGGCTGCCAGCAGCTGGCAGCTGGCCCCGCCCCCTGCTGCCACCCACCCCCGGTTCCCCATTTGCCATTGGGTGATTGGAGCCTACCGACTGGGGGAAGGGACCAAGAGGTTGGTCATTCCCCCCTGCTTGTTGGCCCTGTCCCCCACCGCAGGTCATTCTCTGTGTGTGGGGCGACTGGAAGGGTGGGGCCCTTGGCCAGGCACCGCCGGTGTCCGCTACCACCCACCCCTGGTTCCCATTACCCATCCGGCAATCGGAGCCTGCCCGCCAGGGGAAGGGACTGAGAGGTTGGCCAGCAGGCCCCGATCAGGTGATTGGGACCAGCGGGCTAGGAACAGCTCCTGCATTGAATGTCTGCCTCCTGGTGGTCATTGTGCATCATAGCAACTGGTTGTTCTGTGGTTCAGTCAATTTGCATATTAGGGTTTTATTATATAGGATTATTGTATTATTTTCCAAAGGAACAACTGTAACCTCACCTTTGCCCCATCCTGTATAACTGAGAACTGGTGCTTAATGTTGTTAAGGTGAATATAATGGAATAAAATATTAAAGTCACTAGTTTAAATTTGTAGATGATATAAAACTATCATTAAACAATTTTGAGAAATATTTTTTTAGCTCTATGACTTATCTTCAGCAAGTTAATTGCTGTGGATTGAAAATGTGGTGAGTTTATTGACTGGTCTGGTTTTTCTTTTTCTCTGTTGTGAAAATAAAGTTGATTCTGTCTGATGTTAAGCAACCAGATTTGGGACTGTAGAAATTGATCAGTTTGCCAAATATCTTTCTGACTTTGTGCCCACCGCTCTTAGTGGTCCAGCTGGCCATGGCACCTTTGTTGACTTGTGGAATCTCTGAACCTTTTCTGCTGCTCTAGAAGCAACTGGTAAGCAGCACGAGGCACTTTGCTGTTGGCAGGGCATTGCAGGAAGGCATCATAACCCGGCTTGCTTTCTGAGTATCTACGTGGGGTAGCAGTGGAAAATCAGAATGGTGAAAATTGAAAAGTGAATCACAGTTTTGGTGGAGTTGACTCCCTTCAGTAGCTAAATTTTAGGGGCTATTTCCACCCATGCAGCATAGACATCCTTACTGCCTGTATTTATGGCTAGATAGAGAGGCTGGGTGTCTGCTGTGATTTTGTCAAAGAACCATTTTCACCATTAAGAATGAAAACCAGGTGAAACACAATCTAAGGATCCAAGCCATGATTTTTTTAAATCCTCACCTGAGAATATGTTTTTATTGATTTTTAGCAAGAGAGGAAGGCAGAGAGAGAGAGAGAGAGAGAGAGAGAGAGAGAGAGAGAGAGAGAGGGAAACATCAATGTGAGAAACACCTATACATGGGATGAAACCTGTAACCAATGCATGTGCTCTGCCTGGGAATCAAACTGGCAACCTTTTGGTGTGTGGGACAATGCTTCAACCAACTGAGCCATGGGCCAGGGCCCAGTCATGATTCCTTATGTAATCAGGCTTTATTCTCCTATATATATTGAAAAGAAAAATTGAAAGAAATGTGCACATGCATTGTCTGATGAACCATTCAAATGATTGATGTACAACTTATCAAATAATTGAATTAAAATATTATAGAATATTGGCAATTATGTAATTAAATCCCCTATCCAAAGCAGAAATTATCTCTATAATAACTATCCAGCATTTAATTGAACATTTATTTCTACTTTTAATAAACTCAACACTTTATGAAGGCTCTACTCTTACGAGCCAGTGTTAGAAAGTTCTTCCTGATGTTAAACAGAATTTGTGACAAAACAACTTCTATCCTTGCTCCTCCCTCTGCTTCTCTGAGCTGCACAGAATGTATATAATCCCTCTCCAACTTGATTTCCAATGAGAAATCCACCCCATAGATAATTACTGAATATTTATTTTATGCTAGAATGCAAGGAGCTGGGGGAATAAAACAGAACCTTGACCTCATGGCGTTTGGAGGTTAATACCTTGTTTTCACCAAGCCTCTTCATTTTCAGGTTTACCATTCCTAATTCCTTTTTACTTCCCTCCATAACGTATTTCTTACCCCCAGGTTAAACACTTTAAGCAAGAAACATAAAGTTGTACACATTTCTCCAGATGTAAAATGACTGATGCAGGGTCAGTGGCATTATTAACCAACCTATATTCACATCACTCTGAGCATTAAAAGCAGGCCTCGTGAACAGTTGCGTGCTCCATAAATATTCATGAAAGGCTCTGGACACTCTACTCTTTCTCATGTGGTCTCAGTGGTTTCAGTTATTCTATTAACTTCCCGTGTGTGGACGCAACCACAGGATACGCATGATTAAAACACATGCTGGGGGAATAAATAATGAACCACATATGATTTAGAAGTTCCTTTCTTAAAGAAGAAATTAAATCCACTTTATAAAATTTCTATGAAAATATTTGCATTCCATGAAGTAGGTTTTCAGTCTAAATGATTAATGGTTTCAACTAAAATTAATAAAGATATCCTTGCATTAGTATGTGACTGAGGGTAGATTTTGTCTATACTATCTGCTCACGGTACATGGTTGTATTGAATTATGTCGATTAGGTAAGAAAAAATTGTAAAGCCCTGACCAAGTAGTTGGTTAGAGAGTCGTCCCAACAGGCCAAGGTTGCAGGTTCAATTCCTAGTCAGGGCACATATAAGAATCAATGAATGTATGCATAAATGGGTAGCACAATCTCTCTCTCTCTCTCTCTCTCTCTTCCTTTCTCTCAATAAATTTTTAAGATAATTTTCAAATCTCACCTCTCTTTGGATCCAGGTTTTAGGAACTGCTAAATTAACAGACTCTTTTGATCTTTAGAACCCACTCTCTTAGACAACCCCTGCTGTATTAGGCCTAGAATTCTTTCTATGCAGTATTTCCCAAGCTTAATTTGCCTCAAAGGAGTAATCTTCTAAGAGGACAGAGACTCCTAATGTAAAGGCAGTTTGTTCTAAATACTTCATTTCATTGTGAGTAGCAATTAAAGGCAGACAAGTATGAAAAGGATTTTTGCTATGCTGACAGGATTCTCTGTTATTGTTCTTACCAAAAGACTCTTCTCTACCTCTGTATTTCCTATCTGGTGCATCAACCATCTATGTTTAATTCAGTCCTTGCATTTCCCAAACAATAGTGTTTACATTAGTTAATCTTAGCTTTTCCAAACAGCAATCTTTATGCTTGTGATTCTTATCCACAGCTTATGAGCTTTTATTATCTTTCTGTGGTGATTCTTATTTAGCTTCAATATTACTCTTCATCTATTAGAAGCTCCAAATCATTTTTTATTTATTCTCTGATTTCAGGAGTATAGATGACATCTTTTATATATATGTTGAATTCAGAGAGGAAGGGAGAGGGGAGAGAAACATCAATGATGAGAGAGAATCATTGATCGGCTGCCTCCTACATGCCCCCAACTGGGGATTGAGCCTGCAACCTGGGCATGTGTCCTGACCAGGAATGGACTGTGACCTCCTGGTTTACAGGTTGACACTCAACTACTGAGCAACACTGGCTGGGCTAGATGACATCCTGCAATACAGAGTCTATAGGCTTTTTAAACAGCATGTCGATTCTTCTCTACAATCATTTGCAATATTGGCAGAATGAGAAACAGCTCACCCACCAGGATCCTCTAAATGTATCTCACTCAGTTGAAATGACGGTGTGTTATTACCCAGGGAAATATAAACTAAGTTTAACATCATATAACCAATCCATCCATTGCTGTTTCTATCAAAGTATGTGATCATTAGTGACTGTTAAGATGCCCTCAGTTAAATGGGCTGGTCAAATCCAAGTCCGCTCTTATAGTGTTTATAGATGTGATGTGTGTTGAAATGACAGATTTTCAAAACCCCGAAACAAGTGCTAAGGAACAATGAGCAATAAAAAGTAGCCTTTGCATTGGAGTCTGTCTCTTTGCAGGGTAGTCTTTAGACAGAATGAAACATGGGACGTTCTGCATGTTAGGAATTCTAAGTCTTAGCAGCATGACAGAGAGCCTGACCAGCAGAAAGCCTTTATCTGTTAGACATTAATAATAAAAATTATTACTTTAGGAAATAATCTGTCAAAGAGACAAAGTATTTTTATTTCTTTTGAGTTAAGAAAATGATATATCAGTGAAAGGAAACCGTTTTTAACATTTCTTTTAAAATTGTTCAGTGGCTTTTGTTTCTCCCCTTCAACACTTTATCACGAGCAAAGCTCTGGCAAAGAGCTGCGTATTTTGCTTTCTGTTTCCGACATACTCCTTGTGCTACCAGAGTAATATTCTAAATTAGCTTCCACTGCCTCGCCTCTAAAATATCGATTTCATTTGAGATAATGCAAAATAGCTTCTGAAATTTTATTCCTAGTTTGATTCTCCTTTTATATTCAAGTTCTATTTGCAGTTGCTTCTTGTCAAAATCTAGGAATAACTTTCAGATAACCTAAGACAAATTGGCAAGCTAAAAAAAAATCAGTACCTAAGATTCATAGGTATAATGAAAGGTAATAAATAAATAAGTAAGCTATATCTGCAATTGGGCCCCATTTTTCTGGCAAGGAAAATTTCTGCTGGTAACACTAGGGAGTGATCTGTGGGCTTCATCTTGTCTTTCATAGGGACACAGGACAGAGGCAATGGTTCAGATGCAAAGTCTGGACTTAGAATTGAGGCCAACTCCGATTCTCTCAACTATTAGCTGTGATATTAAGCAAATTAATTATCTTTTTAAGCCTCATTTTGTCTTGGTAAAATCAGTGCAATAAAAGCATTTATATTATAAGATTTATATAAAGATGAATCAAATTGGTCCTTTTTTTAAAAAAAATGTTTTCATTGAATCTGGAGAGAGAGGAAGGCAGAGGAAGAGAGAGAGAAACATTGATTAAACAGAAAGATTGATGAGACAGAAACATCAATCTGCTGCCTCCTACTTGGGATCGGGTTGAGTCTGCGACCCGGGCTTGGGTCCTGACTGGGAACTGGTGACCGCTTGGTACATGGGATGATACACAACCACTGAACCACACCTGCCATGGCTAAACAAGTGGGTTCTTATAAAGTACTTAGCATAATGTCTCTATTCAATACATGTAGCTCTTATTTTTATGCCATGTACTCTAAACATTCCAGAATCTCCTGAATTACAGAATATAGAATGCAATTCATGATCCAAAGGCACTTTTCCAGATCACTAAACCAAGTCAGTAAACTGGTCAATTAATCATTTATTTGGCTTTTTCCTTCTATATCATTTGAATTGTCCCTTTAACAGTTTAAGCAAAGAAACCCATGAGCCATTAAGAGTGTTAGAGAACATGTGTCAATATAGCACCAAACAGCTACTCCTATTGATGAATTTAATCATCCAAATGGTAACTTCACTACTAAACCAAATTAGGAATTGAGCTGAACTTGAACAGTAAACCTGGCCTCAACAGTCCTCCAGTTGGCTAGACTGGAGAAGGCTACACATCTTTTTATTTTGGCTGATACCTAAGGTAGAAACTCATTTTTTCTGCTTCTGAGTTTGACAGACCAGTCTGGGTATTTAAAAGATGTTGGCTTATAGTTCACTCTCAAATTTTGTGGACTACATCAAACCACCATCAAAATGCATCATACCTACAGACATCATGGATTGCGATCATATTGTATAAAGTGTGGGCTTATTCCTGTCACTCTGCTCAGGGTATTTGTGGGGAAGTCAGTTTAATGGTTGGGTCATATACTACCTGGAATGATGGGAAATAATAACACCAGCTCCTGCCTCCCCAAACTGGTCCAGGGAGTCAGGTACCTTCCTTGCTAAGTGGAGACAAGCAAGACTGCTATCTCTTCTACCTCCCTTCTTAGAGCCAGTGATTCCTAGGGCAGCAGGAACTCTTTCTTAACGGCAGGAGAAGGGGTGGCAGTGCTCAGTGTTACTAGGGAACCCAACTCTGAAACCTCAATCAAGTCTTTATTTTGAGACCTTTTCTCTCCCTCTCCATCACCACCTCTCTGATCCAGCCTCCTTCAATCTATTCTCCACACTGCAGCCCAAGAGAGTGTTTAAAATGCAAATATTATCAGGTCATTTCCCTGCTCAAAAACCCCTGGGAACTTACTACTACTCTCAGGATCAAGTTCAGCCTCCCACAAGTGACCCTCCCCCGTCTGAAGCCTACCCACCTGGAGAGCCTGGTTTCCACCTCACCCACATCAGCAGGCTCACTGCCCAGTTTCCAGGTTCTCAACACCCCTCAGGGTATAGACAGTCCATTCTCTCTACACAGAATGCTTTCCTTCCCTTCACCCCAACTTTTTTTCACCAGCTAGTCCCTACAGGCCTCCGCTTTGCCATTTTTACTTCTATTAAAAGCTTTCCTGATTTTCCATATTAGCTCCCTCACCCCCATTAGCAATCTGTGATATTATCACAAATATAATTAATTAGTTGTGTGATAATTGCTAAATATCCATTTTCCCACCAGTGTGTAAGCACAATGCCTGTTTTTGGTTCTCCTATCTGTTTTCAGCACCCAGCACACAACTCACCATGCTCAACAAGACTTTGGCAAGTGGCCGAGTGAATAATGAAGGGATTGAAGCATGAACTGTGTGTACTGAGCGGAGCTTCTGTCTGTTCTTTCAGATCCAGACTCAGCAGGTAGGATTCTCTAACATGGACTTGTTACTGGGGTAAGTTTGCATTTGTGATGCTGCAGTTGCCAGATGCACCTGGAAGCTAGGTCATTTCATGTTCAGACTTCCCCTCAGAGCTTTCTCACAGACCCACCATAAGGCTCAGCTACGCTGTGGGCACCACCCTCTCATCATGAGAGCCTCATTTTCCTTGAGACACAGACGGTGCAAGATTCAGATTTTTTCCTCCATTGCACCTAGCTCAGAGATTTGCACAGAGTAAAATGTACTAAATATCTAATAAAATACACAGTTGTTTATATCTGTACCCTTGGGAAGAATATAATAGCAAGTCACCCTTTTGGCCCTGCACTATTCATCTTTTAGTTTCTTCATTACTAACCTATTAACCTTTGCCCTTTTAAGTTAGGCATTAAAGAGACCCCCTCTCTTCCTTTGAAGGATTCAGCAACGATGTTTCTGAAGCATGTTTAGTGCTTGAGAAGGAAGGGATAATATAGAAGTACAATAATTATGAATATTCTGACCTTTCTTTCAAATCTTGAATACAGATTCTTAGAGCAAATACTATAAGGTATATGAATATAAATGTCAAAAGTTATTACAATTTCAAGACAATCCCTCATTTCATTTCTAATCATTCCATCTTACTTTATTATTTCTTTTCTAATGCAGTCTGAGGCATTTCTTTCTCAACTAAGCCACCTAATTACATGTAAGAATCATAAAACCAGTAGAAGCTCAAATATGAAGAAATAAATTCAGGTTAAAACATATTGCTTTCCCGCCTAGTTACACATCATAATAACTGTGATGATAGACTGCATTCACCTAGGATTGTGTGATCCAAAGAAATATGTGCTGTCTTAACAAAGCCTTGTGAAAAGTCACAGCTAAAAAAAACTCAAAAAACAAAAACAAAAAAACCTGCTGCGTTTTAGACTTTGTTTACTCTCTTGTATTTGACATTTAAAAAAAAAGTTCTTAACTGCACAAAACTCCTGTACAGTAATTTTCCAAAGTGAAATATAAAAAAATGAAGTAAACTTGGAGGAGGGAAAATACAAAAATATAGAGGTGATTCAGTGTTTATGTGCGCGCGCGCACACACACACACATACACACTTCTCACCATGGGTAAGACCTGATCCCCAAATGCCCACACAGCAATTTCACCAAGCGCTGTGCCCATTGCATTCTGCTGCTTTCTGCTGGAATCCAGGAGAAACTCCTCTGATTTCCTGTTTTATTCATTTAAACTATGGAGCACAGGAAGCTGAAAGCCTGAGTTTGGACTGAAAGAGGCAGATGAAAAACTTTTTTCACGAAGATCAAGGAAACTGAAAGAACTATTTACATAACTGGGTTCAAGCTCTGCTTTATTCTGGAGTTCACCCCTGCTATCTCGGCTTGCATTCGGCAAAGGCCTTTCATCATGGGCCATGTTCTCATGAATATAAACAGCCACCTGCAGAGGGTGGAATGTGGACTTGTGACATAAAGGAGCCCACTGACTTGCTCAAGGTGACTCCTTGATGGCAATTCATGGCATAGCATTTAATATCAATCCATGGTTTGACAATATTTTGCAGCAGAAAGCCTACTTTGAGAAACACTGGGGCAGTGTTTGATAGGGCTTGGCAATCAGACCTATACTGAGTGGCCAGATTATTATGATCTCTGAAGGCATAATAATCTGGCCACTCAGTGTATATCCTATATAATAAAAGGCTAATATGCAAATTGTCCCCTCCACCAGGAGTTCGACCAGCAGGCAGGCTGGCCAACCATCCATGTCCCCGCCCCCTGGCCAAGCTGGCTGGACCCCACCCATGTATGAATTCATGCACCGGGCCTCTAATACACACACACACACACACACAGACACACACACACACACACACACACACACACACACACACTGAGTGGCCAGATTATTATGCGTTCAGAGATCATAATAATCTGGCCACTCATTGTATATGAATTAAGTTTTGGCTTAGCCTCTAACTGGCTAAGTTCTTTGAGCTAATTAACTTTTATGTCTCAGTCTTCCCTTCCTTCTGTAAAATATAGACATGAATGTTCCTTTCTTATAAGGTCAGTTAAATATAGTGCCAGGTGACATGTAAGTGCTCATTATAGTTTAGTGTTAGAATAGAGATTGGTATAGAGAAGGCACTCAGTAAGTGTTTGCAGAATATTGAGTGAAAGGAAGTTACATGACTACAGCTAGCTTTCCAGTAGATAAAATGCTATCCTAAGCCTGAATTTTATCAATGAGTCAATGAGAGAGGAGCTGCTTCTGTAGGATTTCGAAGTAGAGCTACTCAAGAGAGGAGACTGGACTGAACAAACATACTGGCCACTTTAAGAAGCCAGAAATGTTCACTCCAAGTCACTTCAAATCATCAGTGAGTGGCAGGGTATTTTGCACCTAATGTACAAATATAATTTGTAACTCTCAGTTCTAATCAGCTAAGACCAGGCTGACATAGAGAAGAGGGCTAAGGCAGAATTTTTACAGACAAATTAACATTAAAAGGAGGCATAATACCACTCATATCAGAAAGAGACAGACTTAAAAACAAATCAGACAAAACCCCTGGAGCATCATCAGGAACAGTACTGGGAGTAACAAGGCATTAATGGAAATAATGATAATTATAATGGGCTCAAAAAGGGCATGACTCTAATTTGAGGTTCTGTGTATCATAGCTTGCAAAATTTCACTGCTTGATTTCCCGCTTGATTGGGGATTATTTTTCAATAAATATTTTTACTATTTTCAATAACTGACTTATTATAATTTACTCTGAATCTTATTTACAATGATGATGCATCGAGCACTTACTGTGTGCTAAGCATTGCATGCTCATTATTTTAATTAACACTCACAATAACTCTGCAGTCGAGGTAGTCGTCGTTTCTGTTTTACAAAAATTATAAGATGAAACTGAAAACTCACAGTTGTCTGACCAAAGTGACCCAGAGGTGACAGAGATGTGGTTTGCACCCTGATGTCTGCCAGCCCTGATGGCTTTCCACTATACTGCCCTTCTCTCAGTAGTGATTAGTGAGTGACCTTACTTACCTAACTGGACAGATGGGCCACAGTGATGATTAGTGAGTAACCTTATTTACCTAACTTGGACCTCTGTACCACATCTGGCCTGTCCACATTGTGGCATTTATCCAGAAAACCCTTAGTTTTCAGCTTTGTCTCCTTTTATGATGAGTAATTGAAATAGACAGTTGCCTAGTTTATATATGGCTTTGGGCAAATTACATAATCTATGCCAAAGTATTCCTAATGACCCAAAAGATTTGGATAATAGGACGCTCATATCTGTGGCCATTATTTTCATATTTCCTCATTTATTAAAAAAAAAGACATAAAAAAAGATTTGGATAAGCTTATTAAACTCTAAGAACCACATCTATACTAATAATAGCCTAGGTGATTGTCATGCCCTCACGTTATCACAAGAGGGCTGTCACAAGATGGCTGCACGCACAGCGGAGGTAGGGCCCAGCAGCCTCTCCACGGGGTGAGGCCTGGGGGTCCTGTGGCTCCACATGGCACGGAGGAGGCCAGTACAGGCGTCTCTGCCGCCTCCCACGGAGGAGGCAGGTCCCGGTGGAGGAGGTGGGTCATGGCAGGGGAGGGCAGTTGGGGGTGATCAGGCCAGCAGGGGAGCAGTTAGGGGGCAATCAGGCTGGCAGGCAGAAGTGGTTAGGAGCAATCAGGCAGGCAAGCAGTTAGGAGCCAGCAGTCACGGATTGTGAGAAGGATCCCAGATTGGAGAGGGTGTAGGCCGGGCTGAGGGACACCACCCCGCCCCCGTGCATGAATTTCATGCACTGGGACTCTAGTTAATGATAATAATGGTTAAGATATGTTAAGTACATATATCCCAGGCATTGGGCTAAGCTCTTTATATGCAATACTGTATTTAACTTATCCAACACTGTGGTGAGATACTATCTCCATTAAAATGGTAAGCAGACAAAGATTCTTAAGTGACATGGCCAAGGACTCACAACTGTAATGACCAAGCCAGGATTGCAACTCAGGACAAAGGAGTTCATGGGTTTGTAGGCAAAGAAGTTAATGCAAATGAGTGAAACAGGCCAGGAAGGGGCTTTGGCAAATGCCCGAGCTCATACATGTTTGCTGGGATGGCCACTCAGTTCTACCATTTTGAGGCTGTGCAGGAATGTGGGCCCAGGTCTTCTGATTTTTTTTCAGGTCAGTAATCTGAATGTGATCGATGTAAAATCTACTAATTTAAAAATGCTAGCTTGTATTTATTTCAAATGTGTTTCTTTAAGCATTTTGAGTGGCTGGTAAGCATATGTGTAGGCAGAGGCTGGCTCTTGCTTCCTGGTACCTCTGATTTAAACATGTGCTCTTAGTCCTCAGGCTACAGGAATTCCAACATCTCTTTAGGGCATCTCTGCAAATAGTTAGTTCCAGGTCTGTAATTTCCTCTATCTATAGCTTCCTCTTCCTTCAATAAATGGAATATCATTTCCAGAACTCTGTCTCCCTAGGAACAGACTTCCATTGCTCTGGCCCCAAGACTGAGAAATGTTTGTGTCTTCCAAATATACAGGGCCAACTTTTTATTAAAAGAAATACATAGTGCCCTTTGAGGGTTATTTGCCTTTTTACTTAAGAGGAATTAAACATATGCTTTCAAGGGGAGAATTCCTTCAAAGTTTGGGAAATAAGACCATGTGCATGGTGCCTTTGCATTTTATTTCCCTGAAAGCCACCTTTCCCCTAATGTCCTAATGCACCCAGTTGTGATGGCAATGCCTCAGCATGGAAATTGCTTCCATCTAAGTTTCCCTCTTGGAATTCACAAAATTGTTTCAGTCGACAGATTCACCCTTTAGGGATGTTCCCTAAAACCACTGGGCTCCTGGAGTGCCCAACCTGCCCCCCATCTTCAGCTGAAGCAGAGAGGAGCAACCACAGTCTTCAAAAGGTTGAGCAGCACTTCATGCGTTTTTCCACTTCCCACTCATGTTTATTAATATCTGGGCAGAAAAATGACAATGGGAAAACTTGATGTGCACAAGAGGGTAGCTAGAGCAAGTGAGCATTCTCAGTTTAATATAGTACCAACCGAGTAGGCTGTGCTGAAAAAAAGAAGGAGCATGCATCCTAAATCTATTTGTAGTTAAGGATTTAGATACAAAATCTATTTTGCACAAAATAGCTAAATGCTGGTTTGAATGATCAAATAAGTTACAAAATAATGAAGAATGCTAAGAATTGTGACAAAGCATTATTCTTAACCTGGCCAATGGACTTATAGATGCCATTTCTCTCTGGAAGAGTTCTTTGGTGACTGACATGTTCTATTTGAGAACTAGGGTTCTAGAGGATCCTTAAAACTTTTGCAGAATTGGGAGATATACCATAGTAATGCACAGCAGTCATTTTATGACTAAAGGGATGAAGGTATCAGTATATGAGTATCTATAGCCTTTTCCCTTCTTTCTCCTCTCTGTCTGCAAAGGAGTTTGGATTTTTTCTATTCTTTCCCTTCCTCAACCTCCATGGAGGGTTCTTCCACCAGGGATGCTGAGTTAGGACACTAGCTGAAGGGGAACACAGAAAGCACAGAGGGAATCTCACTCTCTAGAAAACCCTATGGAGATGAGGAAGAGGTGGTAATAGAGAAAGGACCACAGAGGCGAGGGAGATGGTTTAACAGAAGAGGATAAGATGTTCGAGAGACTTCTGGGAACATAGGGGAGAGCGATTGATTTTGATGATATTCTAATTATGTTACTTGAGAGGTGCCATAACATTGGAGTGCCTATTTGGATGATATGATTTTGAAGTTCAAGTTTCTTATGGACTGAACCACATGAGTCATGGATTTAATAGGGTTACATCTGTAAATAACATTGCCTGTTCACCCCTCCTTTCCACTCTATCAGGCCCTCTAATCATTTCCAAAGAGGCATAGATACTCAACACAGAAGCACAAACACATGGGACTTGGTTTTCTTAGTCAGGGATAGGGACCTTTTCAATCAATGTAACCTATTCCCAGACTTCAGAGTAATCTGATTCTGGGAAACTAGGGTTCAGCATTTAGTGGTAACTTCAAGGAGTTTATTGTGATCTTGTCAGGGAGACAGGCATCTATGTGACCCTTTAAACCTCTTACACATTTACTCAATAAATATTTACTGAGCATTTACTCTGCCTTAGGCACATGCTCTTTGTTCCAAGGGTACAGTAGTTAATAAAGCAATCAACCCTCCTTCACTGAGTCTCCATTTCTTTCTACACATATTTTTTTCCTAAAGAAAATGTTCCTATTAAGTAGGCAAAGACATATGAGTGGCAGTTAATGTATTGGCTATTTAAGTCACTGGGAAAATTAAATCATATCTCAGCATCCTCATGTTAGAATTACAGGGAATGGGATTAATACCAAATATTTTCCCCTGTATCCATCCAAAAGTAACTTTTACCCTCAACTAACAAAGCCTGGCATACTTCCCAGAATTGCAGGGGAACAGGTTGCTCAAGGTTGGCCCATGATGCAAGCTGAGGTTCATGAGGCCAGAGTTGGGTCCCATCTGAGTCTCTATATGCTTTGTTCAAGTGGCATAACCCAAGTCTTTGTTACCTGTAAAATGGGGTCAATAATAGTACTTGCTTCATTAGCAGTCTTTTATAGATTAAATGAGCTAATTCATATAAAGAAAGCACTTAGCTCAGGGCATGCCAGGGAGTGTGCACTCAATAATTACTGTTATCTGTTCTTTTTGTTTGTTTCCTTGCCTCTAAAGACTGGGCTGGAGGAATTCAGCTACTCTTAAGGCAAAACTCTCTTTGCAAAAGAAATGAAACAAATTATGAATGAGAAAGACTCCCTGACAAGTAAAGAGATGCACTGAGCAAATTAAATAATTATATGTAAGGTTTGTACAAGTTCTAGAACAGAGAGAACACCCCCAGAGAAGAGCAGAGGCTGTGTTTCTCCACATAGTATGTGCATGTGTCTGCGTCTCTGTGTGTGAAATTATTTTCTGCAGATGCTCTCTGGACTACACATGACAACTTTGGCAAGCTTGCTTCACCAAGGAGACAGCAGGACTCCACCAATACTGTTTCCATGGTCCAAGAGCTGTTGCCAACTCTGAGAAAGTTCCTCTAATGGAACAATATGACCCGAGTGACATGGGAAAACAATGCCAAATGCCAGTGTCAAGCCAGCAAGGTAATTTACTAGGCAGGGGCTCCAGTTAACAAATACTCATGGGACATCTTTCTACTCTAGTCTTTTCGGGTTCAACATCTAGGTTTCAAGAAAAATTTTCTCAGTCATCTGTTGCCCAAAATTTGTCTCCCACCTTTTTGATTGAATATTTTCAGAGGTTAAAACATCAGATGAAAGGTTGTATTGAGTGATTTCTAGGATGGTGTAGTCCTGATATTCTCTATTACATTGTGGTTTTATCTCTTTCATCTCAGGGATGGTCTCTTTCGTTTTGAGGCAGAACTTGCCTTCATGCTCTGGCCATTCTGCTTATCACCATGAAGCAGGATGGTGCAGGAAAGGGAGCACCAGGAGGTCCAGTGAACCTGGATTCAAATTCTGGTTCTGCCATGTCCTGCTTATTTGCTGGTTAGCTGTTCCCAAGGTCTCAGTTTCCTCATATGTAACATAATCTCCATCCAGCAGTAAGGCACTGAGAATTTGAGATAATCTCGAATAATCATAAATGCTGACTATGGCTATGATTTATTGCTTAGTCTTCTCCATCTCTGCTTCCACTTCTTTCTTATTTTCTCTTATTTCCTATTTTTTCTTAATGGCAGCATTATCAAAGATACAGCATACAGCAATGGTTGTGACAATGTGCTTTGAAGCCAAATTTTCTGGATCTACTACTGATTAGCATTTTATTTTGAGCTTATTTTTTAACTGCTTGTGCCTAGATTTCCTTATGTGGGAAGTGAGGATATTAGCAAAAACTACCTCCAAAGATTATCACAAACATGACCTGAAGGCCATATACAGAGATTTTACTCTGTGAGTTATTATTTTTTATTAGTATTTGAAAATTGTCTAACCCTGGATCAGCTTAAATCATCAAGTCATGTGGGAAGGAAAGATGGGACTTGGAGACACAGAATATCAGGAAAGGAGAGAGAAGTGACCACCTGTTCGCTCCACACCTTGCACATCCTTAGCTCCACACCTTGCACATCCTTAGTAGTGAGTGGCAGGAAACTAGATCTCTCAGAGTTGACAGCACTTCAACTCTTCCCAGGGTGAGCTCCTTGAGGAAAGGGACTATTCTTGCCTTATCTGTGTATGTATCCTTAGTGCCTGGCCCCCCAAACACCCAGTAGTATTGTTGGAATACATAAATCTAAGACAGAAAAGGAAGATCGAGTTTTGAGTTACTGCCAGCCTACCAAACCCTCGGACTTATTTGGTGACCTGAATAATTGGAAAAGGGAACACACAATAACCTCAAGTCCTTTACCGCTTGTTGGTAGGGGACCTGGAGCCAAGCATTCCTGCTCCAGGAGACTTCAGGACACTCTTCCAGGCCATTAAAGTGGAGAGGCCTGATCAAGCAGGACATCTGCTTGACTTAATAAAGCATATGCTCTCAGGCACCAGTAACACAAGTAACCAGATCCCTCACTGCAGCGAGGATTCTTTCCAATCATTTTTCTGACAGCAGGGTGTCCTCCCCAAAGGTGAGACTATTATCCATCTGACATCAAGATCCATTTCTCTCCTGTGATGCATTCAGTGACCTCCTCTGGTGTGAAAGATGGTAGCCTTGTGGTTTGAAAAGGCTTTTTCCCCTCCTCCCTCTTCAATATGAGTCATCTACTTCTTGCCAGTAGGATACTTCCTTTGTTCGTTCCCCAAACACCCCAATTAAAAAGGTGGAAAGGGTATAAAAATAAAGCCTTCAGAAGTGAAAATGGCTCTTTGGGTAGCTGCCTGCTTGCTCCAGAGCCTTGTCCTAATTCTATCCCACCTATGGAGTAGGGAGCTGTTTCAAACGGCAGCCATGAAGTCAGACTGCCCAGTTCACTCTCCAGTTGTGTTTCCTCGGGCAAATTACTTACCTCTCAGTGTTTCCACTTTCTCCCTGTAAAATGGGAGTAAGAGTAGTACCTACCTGGTAGCATTTTGTGAGGGTTAAACATATTAATACAAGTAAAGCACTCCTAACAGCGTCTGAAGCATCATGGCAGCTTAATAAAAATTACCTAGACTTTTTATTTCTGAGGCTACTGTAAATTCTCAGCATTGAGAATGGGTGGGTAAATGAAAAGTGGATTTAATGACTTGTGGAACTGAGGTTCAAAATGTGTGATGACACAGTACTCTTCTCCTTCTCTTTGTTCATCTCTTCCTATTTGTTCACTAATATCAGTAGTCAATTTTGAGAAGGAAATTTATTAGTTTCACTAAACAAAGTGTCACCCTCCTAAACAATTAAAATATTGCATTTTCATTCACCTTTAAGTCTGAAACATTGTCTGTCTCCCCTGTTGTTAAAGGTTGACTCTTTGAGGTAAGATTTAGAGAGAAGGTAGGCACTGTCACAATCTAATTCTTGTTATAAAATGTGTCCTCAGATAGCGTGCTCTGGCTTCCTTGTCTTGGCACAGTGGATTGGCACTGAGCTGTGTTCCTCGTGGAGGTGGAGAGTGCTGAGCTGTCAGAATGCCAGGGTGGTTGGTGCTGCCTTCCCCTCTGGCTTTTAGTTGCAAATGAAGTAAATGTTTGGAAAACACTCACCATGCATATATTGACATCTGTGAATGGAGAAAGAAAACAAAGGAAACAGTATAATCATGTGATTAACATTTAAATCAGTTGACTTTGAATAAAAACAGATTACCCTCATCCAATCAGTTGAAGGTCTTAAGAGAAAAGACTAAAGTCCCTTAATGAAGAAGGATATATATATATATATATATATATATATATATATATATATATATATATATATCATAGTGGTCCTGTTTCTCTGGAGAACCCTGATTCTCATTATCAAATATTTTACCTACTTTTACCAGGACCCTGACCTCTTCAATTGTCTGTTGCATCCATTGTTTTCATTATTACTCATGCATAGAATAACTGTTTTTACAAAGTAACATGCTAAATTCAAGCAATAGAATTCTTTATATTTGAGCAAGGAGAATAATACATCTTTACTTGACCAAATTAGTTTCTTAATTGGCCTTGCTCTTGTAGTTAAATGTATCATGTTAATCTTGAACATTTTTAATAAGTGGATTTATATTAGACACCAGGTGTTAAAATTGTTTAAACTTGAAAGGTCCAGTTTGCAATGAAATTAAATAGATTCTAGTGGATGTTACTGAGCTGCCAATAAGGATTAATTGAAATTCAAATGTTCTTTATTATTTGTTAATTATGTAATTTTATTCATCCCCCTTCTTGATTTTCCACATTAAATAATCATGCTTGTATTTCACACTAGCCTTTCTGTTTAGTTAACCAATTAATTAAGGATGGGGCTATTCTGCATTTATTAGCATTTTAATGGGCAGATTGATTCCCTGTAGCTCAGACATCTACATATGTTCAGTTTTTGAGCTCAGCTTATCTCCTTTTAAGTGATTATCATCCTTAATTGCAGATACTAGAAATTAAAAATGTGTTCCTAAACATCCAGTCCAATCCAACTCATTAAAACTGCTATTTGAAGACAAAATACAAGTGTTGGTACAAGCACCAGGAAGGAATCACACATGGCCAGAGCCAGGTGTAACTGCTCACTGGCCAGGGAGTTCTGCGATCTTGGTCATTGCTGTCCTTAAAATATCAAGGGCCAGCAACTTTGTAGGAGCATCCATTGGCCCAAGGGTCATGCAAATCTAATTCTTGTTCTTTTCTCAAAAGTCTTGGAATCCAAAACCCTCAACATTTAGTGAGTTGAACTGAATCAAATAGTACAAGTTAGGACATTGTTTCTGAGACTGAGACAGATCATCTATGTTTTAAAGAACCTCTGGAACATGGCCTATAGGGCCTTGCATTATATTCAATTAACCACAGCAAGTCAAATACTGGTAAAAAGGATTCTCTGGTTCCTGACAAAGAGAAAATCATTTTAATCAATAGGGTATTTAGATAGAAAAATGGTTAGTTGCTAGTTGTGCAGTAAAGTCTACCTTTCATTTGGGGAAAGGGCAGAACCAGCTATATCATTAGCAGACCTCAGTGCAAATTGAGTGGTAGACACACCTATTGCATTTATCTCCTCTGCTCCCAAGAACACTATATTGTCTCATTGGTCTTCTCTTATAAAACACCAGTTCAAAGATTAAATTACTAAGAATTTGAAAACTGTGACAGCAGAGCACCACGTGTGGACCGTTCTGAGTACTAGTCCTTGTGCAACTAACTGCACAGGTCGCACACCCCACCCATGATGCCAGCCCTGAACAAGGGTGAAAACTCTTCACCCCTATATGTTGGAGGAGAGCTTTGATATCAACTGCTTTTTGTGCCAAGTTGGGTTTCTTTGAAAATAATCTTTTTAAATTTAAATACAAAGGTACCCACAATATCATCTAGATCCATGGTCGGCAAACTGTGGCTTGCAAGCCACATGCAGCTCTTTGGCCCCTTGAGTGTGGCTTTTTCACAAAATACCACAGCCTGGACGAGTCTCTTTTGAAGAAGTGGCATTAGAAGTTTAAGTTTAAAAAATTTGGCTCTCAAAAGAAATTTCAATCATTGTACTGTTGATATTTGGCTCTGTTGACTAATGAGTTTGCCAACCACTGGCCTAGGTGGTCATCATGCCCTCACACTGTGATGCCCTCACGCTGCCACAAGGAGGCTGCATATGCAGCAGGTGTGCGTGAGTGGGCGGGGCTGTGTGCGTGATGAGGCAAGCGCAGGTGGGCGGGGACTTGACGCTGCGTGCAAGGAGTGGAGGCAAGGCCTGGGGGTCCTGTGGCTCCCCGCACTGTGGAGGGGGACCCCTGGTTCCGGCCTACCTCTTTGTGGCAATCCATCGAGGAGCCCTGGGGTCCCGGGTTTTACACAATTTCACACACTGGGTCACTAGTATGCTATAAAGGATGAAAGATGAGACAGAGGGCCAGAGACCAGGACACAGGCTTTATTAGAGGAGAAGACCCTGCCGGGCTGTCATCCAGATGGAAAAGAGCACATGTGCCGGGGTGAAGGTGCCTTTTGAGGGGAGGAAAGGGAAGGGATGGGACTTAGGGTACTCGGCACACGCTGATTGGTGGTTTCATATAAGACACATAATTAGGGACTTAGAAATCGGGGGTTAGGGTATTTGGCAGGTGCTGATTGGTGGTTCAATGTACAGTCCATATAAGGTGCCTGGTTAGGTGTTCAGGAATGTTCGGGCTGCAGGTGGAGTTTACGTCATTCTCTGTCCATCAGTTGGGGGAAGGGAGGATCTAAGAGGAAAATTTAAATAAGCCTAGAAGTTTAGGAGCAGTGGCTGGAAGTGAAGCAACAGAGTTTTGGATTTAAGAATATGGGTTCTAGAATTAGATAAAGCTGCACTAAAACCAAGCCTTTTATATTTCTATTTGTGTGACCTTTAGCATGTTTGTTAATCTTTGTTTTCTTTCTATAAAAAATGGGGGGATTGGGATAATGACAAGGCCCTGTAGGGCTTTTGAGCAGATCAGACCCAGCCCACTGTCCACATAATCTAGAGATCTTTGGGGGTATCACTGAGTTCTTGAAGATCTAGCAAGGTTGATTCCAACCCTCACTGCATCTCACCCCAGTTCAGAGCCCCTCACTGTTTCCCTGAACCCTCACAGAGTTCAAGTTTTCATGGCCTGCTTTGGCTCTGAGATCCTACCTGTGCTCTGTTACCTCAGTACAGCCTCATTTTCCCATAGCACCGTCCTAGGCTGGCAAACCCACACATGGAGCTAGAGTCCGTGTCTGGATTTACACATGCATGTACACAAAAGTTCACCAAGACCATCATGTGTATTAGCCAGAGGTATAAAAGTAGGAAGGTGGGATATATTTGCATTGTAGAACTACAAGCAATTGCTCTTAAAAGTATTCTTCGTTTTCATCAACTTGGACTCAACCTACCTCCATCTCAGGAGAAAAGAAAACTTGAAACATCTCCCCTGTGCTTTTGTTGCTATATTTTTTGTTGGTGGTGTTTTTTTGTTTGTTTGTTTTTTAATTTAAATCAGTGGAAGTTTCCCTTAGTTTCACAAGCTCTTCCCACTCTATACTCCGCCCTTTCACCACACCCAAGAGACTTCGTATATGATGTTTTCCTAACCAAAGATTCTTTCTCACTCAGTTACTATGACAACAGCTTCCCCTTCTGTCCACCTTCCGAACCTCACACACTGCCTCTCTTTAGCAGGATCTCACATAAAGTCCCCTTTTTCAGGCATTTGGGAGAATGTGCCATTCCCCAGCTTCTTCTGTGGGATGTATTTTACTGAAATTTAGCATTTCACTCAATTATTATATAATAGAGGCCAATGCATGGATTCATGTACCAGTGGGGTCCCTCGGCCTGGCCTGTGGACATCCCCTGAGGGGTCCCAGATTGCAAGAGGGCACAATGCTGAGCTGGCAATAAAGAGTCCACACAAGGAGCATCCAATAAATACTGGACTCACCTTGGAAAACTTCCTTAGCTTCATGGCACCTCTGTTTCCTCTTCTTTATAATGAGGGAGAATAATAGTACCTACTGCCTGCCTCAAAGTGTTAGAGTGCAGATTAAATGAGTAATACTTATAAAATTCTTCTAAATGAGTGAGGAAGAGCAGCAGTTCATTTTTCTGTGTGCCATGCATCCTGTTGGCTGTCTGGTGAAGCTTTTTTTTTTTTTTTCTCAGAAAAAAAGTTTGAAGATTAAATGTAATAAAAATCAGTCAAAGGAAATGAATTATATTTAAATACAATAATCAACATATTTTAAACTGTGATATAGCAACACACACATTAAATGACAAAAGCTAGTGGCAGGTCTAGTGGCTACCATAATTTTGAAGAAGTGTTCAGCATAAATGACATTCCATGCTATCTTAGTATCTGAAATGGGGTATGAAAATATCTGAACTCTGTTGGTGACAAAATCATAGTTACTGGTGATGCTTTTCTGATTTGTTGTCTGCCTATCCTATATAATAAAAGCCTAATATGCTAAGTGTCCAACCATTCGTTCCACCTTTCGACCAGTCACTATGATGCACACTGACTACCAGGGGGCAGATGCTCCAACCAGTAGGTTAGCTTGCTGCTGGAGTCTGGTCAGTTGACTGGGTAAGACAGGCCGGACATGCCCTGGAGCCCTCTGCAATTCCTCCCCTGCTGGCTGTCCCTCCCTCCTCCCACCCCAATTGGGACTGGGCGAGACAGACCCAATCAACTCTGATTGGCCCTGATAGGGACTGGATGAGATGGGCCAGACACGCCCGATCATGCACTGGTGGGGTCCCTTGGCCTGGCCTGTGCCCTCTTGCAATCTGGGACCCCTCAGGGGATGTCCACAGGCCAGGCCGAGGGACCCCACTGTTGCACGAATCCGTGCATTGGCCTCTATTATATAATAATTGGATGAAATGCTGAATTTCAGTAAGGGTAGAGTAACAACAAGATGCTGTTTTTTTTCTATTCAGATTCCCAAGACACCAAATTAGAAAAATCGATGCACCCAGTAGAAATGATAGGACATCCTTAGAGAGCTGGGAGTGTGGCACCATCCCCTCATTGAGCTCACTCTCTCCTTCGGGCACTCAAGCCTAGGTGTCCTCCTGAGGACACAGAGGGGAAATCAGCCTTCCTTCTTTTTCTCTTTCCATTGGTTTTCTTACTCCAGGGAGAGAACTTTCCACAGAAGAGAGAATCACTTGAAAACCCTTCCTATCAGCAGACACACCCTCTTGGGCTACCTCAACATCTAAGGAAAACATTTGGAGACAAATGGAAACATGATACAATCTTAAATACCCAGACAAAGGCTGAAACATCCTGACCAAGGCGCTGTCCATGTGTGTATACCAGTGACAGTGGGATCTCAGGGGCAGGAGCCCAGGCCTGCGTGTCAGACACATTCAGGTTGCAATTCTGGCTCTGTCACTTCTAACTCTGCCTTGGTGCAGATGACCTCATGTCTGCAAGCCTCAGTGCCCACCCACAAAACTGAGATAATAATAGTAGCAACCACATAGGGTTTACTGTGAGGATTAAATCAGGTAAGCCTCATAAAAAGATTTAGCACAGTGTCTGATGCAGAATAAGTGTTCAGATAATGTCAGCTTTTAGGAAGAGCACCACTCTGTACATTCTTGTCTGGTGCTTTTCAGGCTGTGTGGCAAAGCGGCAGCCATATGTCACCCATCACCTGCACAAACATGCTGCTCAGTTGCAATCCTGACTCCACAGAAGGGAATCAAGTGCAGACTCGCTGCTTCAAATGCCATGATCTGAAAGGAGAGCCCGTGGGTGTGCCTTTCATAAAAGCAGAAGTCTCACAGAAGTAATGGCCCACTGCAATACTTCAGTCGCTGGGCTGAGTGACTGACAACCTCTTGGCTCTGCCTTAGACCTGTAAAATCCCGTCAGAGCTGTCTGCTTTGCAAATAGAACCCGGTCTACTGGATATCAGTAACTTTGCCCAGCTGTTCACTTCAGTTAGTGCGTGTTCTTACAAGCAAGGTCTATTATGGTTCAGTGATTTTCCATCTCGTCAGTTAGCACAGCCTTCCCCAGCTTTCCTCTCCCTTGTGGCTCCCAGACCTCTTCCAGAATTTCTTACCACTTTGTTCTGTTTCTGTTGTCCCGGTGCCTTCCCTCCTTATTCCTCTTGAATGTGTTATGAAAAACCGACAACAAGTCTGTGAACACTGGCCATAAAACAAAAGGCATAAAACTTGGGAACAGAAAAGTACATATGCCTCCCCCGCTCCGCCCCCCGCCCCAAGAAAAAAGCCTTGAGCCTAAAAATTAATCTCTGAGAAGCTGTTATTTTCCCAGTGTTAATGAAGCTAATAAACCTACCAGCTTCTCAGCCAAGACATATTCCAAAACAAATCCCTAGATGAGGCAACATATTTGCAAAATAGGGCCCTGGTCTCTCTGCCTGGATGGTATCAAGCAGCATCTGAGAGCCTTTGTCTTGTGTGAAACTCAGAGCCCACTTTAAGATGACAGGAGGGACTCTAGGGGTGACAACATGGCAGTACTCCAAAGTTGCCAGAGGGTCAGGATAAGAAAATTCATATGTACATGAAGCAAATAGGGTCTGAGAGCTCTCAGATTCTAACAAAGAATCATGCATTTATATAGCATAATTAGTAGGTTTTGATTAGACATTTTTTTTATTTGCTGCCTTAATGACTTACGTACATTGAAATTATTTGAGCCAGTTTAGAGTGGATGGAACTGAGACTTGGAGAAGGTATGATCTATCCAGAGTCACATGTTAAATGTGGTGGAGCCACATCGATTTCTTTACTATTGCACCAAGGAGAAAACGAAAATCCTGTTGGATAGTGGCATAGCCTGGATAGTTGTGTAATTCAATTAAACCCATTTCCCAGAGCTCCTTTTTACAGTGCTTTGCTCTTTCTGTGACAGAGGCCATCCATCAGAACAGGGGAGCCTCAGAACCCATCGTCACTCACATAGCCACTTCTCCAAGAGCAGAGCAGATACTGTGAATTGGATTTTTTCTTGGAATACCTCTACCCAAGTCCTCCAGACAACTCTTTTCTCTCTATTTAAATTGATACACATGAGATAAATCTATTATTTCTAACTAGCCCAGTGTTCTACCACACACCATTGATACATCCAACTGTAAAGGGAAAAAGATCTTTAAAGAACTGTTTCAAGCTCTACATAAAATTCTTCTATCATTTTAAAAACAGCAAAGGTACATAAGGACCCAGACGACTATGTAAATAAACTTTCTTTCCATCAGCCATGTCCTTGCATCTGCCATGTGTCAGTGACCATCCTGTTTACAGGACCTTAACTGTAAACTAGGTGGCAGTCTCCTCTCTTTCCCAAGTGACTTTGGCCTCTCTGCCTGTGACACCATGGTAGAAGGCACTGTGGGGGCTGCAACAAATGACTACTTATTGAACATCTATATGCCAGGAACCCTTCTAAAGGTGGGAACATAATAGTGAACAAGATGGGATCTCTATTCTCACAGAGCTTGCATTCCAGTATAGCCAGACAGACAATAACCACTTAAAACATAAATATACAAGATAACTTCAGTGACTGAAATATGCTGTAGAAGAAGTAAAATACCACCAGGTGTATGTTACTCTTCCAAAAACATACTTAGCTAATAGCAAGAAACAGCGTCCCCTGACAGGACTTGATGAAAAACCAGAAACAAGTCTGTGAACATTGGCCATAAAGGGAAAGGCACAAAACTTGGGAACAGAAAAGTACACAGGTCCCCCGCTCAAAAGGAAGAAGTCAGAGCTATTGAAGTCATATCCAGAACCCCCTCAGCGTGAAGACAATGTTCAAGTCACTCTTCACGGACCATCGTTAGTTGTTGGCAAGAAGTGGCTTTACCCGACAGATTCTTTAACGTCTGCTATATTGAAAGTATATTTAGTCATTAGCAAATAAATTGTCCTTGCAAAAAGGAAAACAGGATGGATAGGATATAGTGTTTTGAAGACCTCTCAGAGGAGATACTTGAACTGAGACCTCAATGCTGAGAAGGGGTCATTTATTGCAGATCTGGGAGCAAAGCTTTCAGGTCTACATGGGACAGGAACAGAACACAGGGGCACTGAGCAGGCTTGGCATGCTCCAGGACAAGCAAGAAGGCCATGTGGGTGGGAACCAAATGAGTAAGGAGACAACAGTATAAGGTTAGACCAGTGGTCAGCAAACCACAGCTGGCTCGTGAGCCGCGATTTGCCGCTCTGTTACTAATGAGTTTGCTGACCACTGTCATATACTACCCTTTACCTCTTTGCACACAATATGCCGCAATTGCCTAATCCTCACAGCTTCCAACTACACGGTAACATTTAGTCTAGTCCAGTGGTCGGCAAGCTTATTAGTCAACAGAGCGGCAAACCGTGGCTCACGAGCCGCATGTGGCTCGCGAGCCGCGGTTTGCCAAGTATTGGGTCAGACCAAAGGGCTGGCAGGACCAGATTATTTCAGTGCCCTGTAGGCTATGGTAGAGATTGGGTTTACTTTAAGTTCATTTTGAAGTCATTGCAGGGCTTTCAGTAGAAGAGACCTGAAGTGAAGTCCGTGTGTAAGAAGTCAGTAAGAAAAAAGCGCACACAGCTGCTGCTCTCAAGGGGCTGATGAGCACATCACTAATTATGACACAAGGCGGCCCTGAAGGATGAGTTGCTCACGCTGAGTCAGATCCTACATGGGCCGCGGCAGCCTGAGGGAGGCAGATAGCAAATGGTGTTGGGATCTGTACCGCCTTTATAGTAGTTTGACATTAAAGGGCAAAACTAGTCTTTGAACTCAAGGGGAAATAGTCATCATTTTTATTTTCTTTTGGAAATGCAATCACTAACTTTCAGAGAGTACAGTGAGATCTTTTCAGTCCCTTCAGGATGGGCTTGTGCAGTACAAGTTCTGACAGCCAATCTTTCATGTGTTTGTGGAAAAGGGAAAGCGTAATTTCCTGAGCATGTTATCCGCAAAGCAGTCCCTCTCATTTTGTGTTCACTGATGGGGGCATTGGAAAAGGAATGTTTGAAAGTTTTTAATAAAAAGTAAAGATGTCCTTCATCTGGGAGTTTGTAATGCCCACGAGGAGCAGAGTTCCTGCAGATGCTCCATGACCTTGAGCAAACATTTTTCACTTTGGTGGTGGGCCAGGATGAGGGCATTGCGTTAGACCACCTCTAAGCTCCTCAGCACCAGCTCTTACTTCCCGTGATCTGCTAACCTCTTTGCCCTTGGGTTGATTTTAAAGTTCACCATGTTGACCATGATCCTGTGCATTGAGAAACAGTTGAGGACAACTGAATTTGGAAACTAGCTTTCCTGGGCTTTGCAATGTCCCTAGTCTGGCTTTGGGACCCTCCAAAGGGGAGGCAGACAGTTCTTGCACCACAGACATTATCATTAGCTTGTTTTGAATATTTGAATACTGACCTGCTTCAGAGAACTCACGATCCATATTAGAAGGTAAAACATAAACAGATGAGAAGTTAAATAATGCAGTGCAAGGTGAGTAATGTGATATGCCTCAAGGAGTTACATGATTACTTTTTAATGAAAAAAGTATGCGGCAAAACAAATGTAGGAAAAACTGAATTTATAACTGCTGATGGGTGTATTCATTTATTTAGTCAACTTGTTCAATCACTTACCAAATCGTTATTTCGTGCTCACTTTATGCCAAGGGCTCTGCTAGGTGCTGGAGAGGAAGAGGTGAGCCCACGTGGACATGTTGCTGGGTATATGGATCCATAATTGGAATTTTCAGGAAGGACTCATAGATTTCTCCTCTCTTCCATTTGCCACCAGAATGATATGCAAAGATCAAGCTGTGAACTTAGGATATTAGAATTTCCTGTGATTTCCCCCAAGATTTTCAGAACTAGAGAACTATCTCATCACTCACTACCTATTACCTTTCTCCAGGGTTCCCTGCAGCAGTCACATACCCTTGATTCAAATGCCTCTGAGGACAAAGGGCTCCCTGCTTTCTGAGATGCCCCTCTTTATTAACATATGGCTATAGCAGTTATCCTGTTTTCTCCCCACTGAAACAGACTCGTTCTTCTCTCTGCCCCTTTCATACAGTCATCTGCCTGTTACTAGGGAGAGCTATGCGCTCACTTCCCAAGGGAAACCTTGCAGACCTTCTTCTCTGCTGGAACCAAAACACATTTTAAAACAGTGCAATACCAAGGCAATAATAGTAGTTTAATTAAGCTGCTCATTACCTTTCAACATACATAATTACGTAGCAGGTGGGGGATAAGCAAACTGTTTCAAGCTTCCTTAGCTCTAATCATTTAGAAAAGACCGCTACCTCCTTCTTTATGTATCACACAAGGGTGCATTTAATTTAATAAATAGAATATATACTCACTTTAAAGCCAGATTTCCAAACTTAAAATGTGACCTTGAATTTCAGAAGATATTTGCTGGGAGTTTGCCTTAGATTCTGCTTTCCTTAACGCAATTAGGATGATGTTGATAGTCATAAAAAGTGATTATTTGTGTAGTGATTTTCCAGTGAGCTGTGTTTGCTAGTTTTTAGTGACCTCTGGGGTCCTAAAATATATCTAGAGGCTAAGAAAATAATTTGCATACTTTCATAAATTCTTCCTCTTTTAAAAAAGTATATTTAAAGAGAGGAAGGGAGAAGGATGGAGAGAAAGAAATATCAATTGGCTGCCTCTTGCACTCACCTAACTGGGGATGGAGCACGCAACCTGGGCATGTGTCCTAATCAGAAATCGAACCATAACCTCCTGGTTCATGGGCTAACACTCAACGACTGAGCCACACTGACCGGGCAGAAATTCTTCCTCCTGCACCACTTAGATTTACATCTTGTAGTGACTTCCATGACAAAGCACTCTTCCATTCATTAATCCAGTGTCTGTTAACATGGCAGCAATATGCTGTGCACCTGGCTCCAGAGGTGGACAGTCCCCATTATTGCAAGGGACAGACACCCAATCACTAGGCTCGAGACTTGGCTCTCACAACTGATCATCCAGATCGCAGGCACAGCTGCTTATCCAGGAGCTTGCCCCAGGTCCTCAGAACTTGGCCTCACTCTCTTCATCTCTCAGCTGATCTTCCTCTGGGTTTGTTCTGTATTCAGACAAGTCCCCCGTTGTGGAATCAAGGTGATTACCAGCATCTCCAGGACTATCTTGTCCTTTCAAAAGTGCCAGAAGAGGGAACTGCCACCTCAGCAGCCCATCACATTCCTGTAATCGAATCCCATTGGCCTACTTTGGGCCATATGCCCATTTCTGGGTCAGTTATAGATTATTCCAGTGGGTAAACCAATGTGCTTGGCCACACCTGAACCACAGGCCACCCTGAAGCAGAGGTGGAGAGTGAAGTGGAGCAGAACTGAGGTCTGACTTCTAGTCCAATTGATCTTCATAAACATTTCCCTTAATAAAGTCAATCACATAATTTGTGGCATTCAGTGCAAAATGAAAATGTGAGGCTCCTTGTTCAAAGATGTAAAATGACCACAGCAGAGCATTAAACCAAATGCACAGATCACACGCTCATGATGCCAGCCCTGGTCAGTCAATGCTATTCCTTGTATGCAGTTCATAGTATTTGACACAGTACAGACATGCAAAGAATGAGAAGAGATTACTTTCAGTCCCACTCAGCTTTCAGCCTAGCATGGAGATGGAAGCTGCATAGATACCGACAAATATGTGATTGTTAGAGAAATACATGAAGCTGAGCTCTCAAGTCAACAGGTGTGCTACAAGAGTGAATGTTATCTTAGGCTGTATAAATAAGGGTATAAATTCCATAAAGAGAGAGGAGATAATCCCACTCCAGTCAGTGTTGGTTAGTTCTTATCTCTAATATTGGACTCAATTTTAGCGGCCATATCCCTTAAGGATATATTTTAAAGATTTGAAACCATATCATTTATCCATAGTACCAGGAATTTTTTTTTTAGTTTTGGCTGTTTTTGTGTAAGCACTTGTGATAGATGGAGCTGCCCCTCCCCCTCCCCCCAATTCATATATTGAAGCCCTAATCCACAACATGAATATTTGGAGATAGTGCTTTTAAGAAAGTAATGAAGATTAAAGGAGGTGATAAGGGTCATAAGGCCCTAATCCAGTAAGACTGGTGGAAGAAGAAGAAGAAGAAGAGAAGGAGGAGGAGGAGGAGGAGAAGGAAGAGAAGGAGGAGGAGGAGGAGGAGGAGGAGGAGGAGGAGGAGGAGGAGGAGGAGGAGGGTCACACAGTAAAGGTCAGGGAAGGATACAGCAATCAGGCGGTTGGGCCAAATTAATATAGTATCTAACAAATATCTGTTTAGTGGATACGAGGAATACTTAAAGAAACTGGGTAACTGGGAGGAGAGAAGATTTAGAAGTATTAGAATTATCTGTGGAAGGAGTGTATTCTGTATATCCCTAGAGGGAAGACTTAAGTCCAATAATTGGAAGTTATGAAAAAGTAGGCATTACATCAACTTAAGGAAGACTTCAACAGCTAGACATTATTATGATGCCTCCAGGGAGAATTACTTTAATTATCACAGATTTCTAGAGTTTAATAGCATCTCAGGGGGAGTCCAGTTTCAGGGAAAATACCATTGAGGAGAGGCCGATAAGAGAAAAGCTCAGAATGTGAGGCTTTTTCAGGAAGGAAATGAAGGACAAGATTTGCTTCACTAGGACGGTTACTTCATGGTGTTTCTTTAGAGAGAAAATCCTTTCTGAAATTCCAGAAGGATACGGGGAGATTTTATATTTCTTTACAGAATAGTGGCTAATAAATCAATGTGCAAAGGAAATTATCAGAGCTAAGACTGAGCTATTTAAAACTGTGGCTTAATGTAAACTAATTATAAGGCAATTAAAAAAATAGCATATTTCAAGTACTTGGCAGAGTTTATCTGTTACTTTACTCTATATCTGGCACACTTTAATAGTTAATAAAAAGAACTCGCTATACTGCATGCTACGCTGGATTGACGTGAGTACATTTTCACAAACACACACATGCTATTGGGATATTTCCCTGAGGGTACTTAGTTGTCAATCCTAAAACCCAAGTCTAAAGTGTTATTAGAGGAAGTCTTATCAGTTTACCTAGGGATGGCAGACAGAGCAGAGAGAGGGTTCACTCTAGAGGGAAATCAGTTCATATTTCTAGAATCTGCTTCAACCATGATTGAGAAGAAAATATCACACTAACCACTACTTATGAGTGAAGAAAACAATTGGTCACGAGAACATGAAAAATAGTAGATCATTTCAGATGAGGCCAGGACTTACCTACAAGTCACCTAGCCCAGTGGTTGGCAAACTCATTAGTCAACAGAGCCAAATATCAACAGTACAACGACTGAAATTTCTTTTGAGAGCCAAGTTTTTTAAACTTAAACTTCTTCTAACGCCACTTCTTCAAAATAGACTCTCCCAGGCCGTGGTATTTTGTGGAAGAGCCACACTCAAGGGGCCAAAGAGTCGCATGTGGCTCTCAAGCCGCAGTTTGCCGACCACGGACCTAGACCCATCCCCTTGTCGCTGGAAAGCACAGCTAACCAACTTTCTGATTTTCTAACACTGTCCAGTCTTCTAGGGCACTGCTGGCCAACAGGTATAATGTGAAGTAAATGTGTGTATGTTGGGGTGCATGTTGACTTTTTTCCTCATGGACCCATCTTTAAATTTTTATTTATTGATAATTCCAATTTTTTTTATCACTAATACAACCATTATTAGTAAATATAATATGATAAAATAAACCTCATTATATTTTAAAATCTTGATTTAATATATGCTATGCTTGAATTCAACAATTCAAAAGTCTGTTACTAAGTTTAGTTTCTTTTGATCCTTGACTTTAATGATTGTCAAAGCTGAAAAAAAATGATACCTCCCAAAGATAAATAAAAATTGAAGAAGTGCATTCTTGGTTGTGCTTGAAATTATGATACTCATTTATGTATCCCATCCACTAATTATGCCAAAATCTTGGCAATAATTTAGCATGTAAATTTCCATTTCCCTCATGAAAGTCAGTGGTCCTCTTAGTTGCATTCTTATATTTTTAACAAATGGATTTAAAGCCCATTGGAACTCTTTTTATAAAGAGTTGCAAAGCGCTTGGAAAATTCTGTATGTCAGATAGACCCTAAGATGACCCTTAATGGCTTCCCCCTCCTGAAGTCCATCCCTTTGTAGAATCCCTCTCCCTTGAATATGGGCAAAATATATTATTTGCTTCCAACCAATAGAATATGAGGAAATAGGATGTCACTCTCATGATTATGTTTGCTTATATAAGATCTTGTCTTAGCCAACTGGAATAAGAGACTCCCCTTGAAGTCTGGAGGAAATGAGTGGACATGTTGGAGAAGCCCACACACCAAGGAAGTATGGGTGAACCTTAGGACCTGCAAATAGTTTCTAGCCAGCAGCCAGAAAAAAAATTGAGTCCTCAGTCATACAGTCATGAGGAAATAAGTTCTGCAAAAACCTGAATGAACTTGGAAGCAGAGTCTTCCTCACTCGTACCTCCAGATGAAAACAGTCAAGCTGAGACTTTTATAGCAATTTGTGAGGCCCAGGCAGTAGATCCTAAATTCTTGACCCAGGAAAACTGTGAGATTAAAAATGAATGTTCTTTAAGCTGCTAAATTTCTGGTGATTTTGGTATTCAGCAATAGAAAAGGAATATGTTCTGTTTATATTATTTTAAGTATGCAGATGTGAGAGTTTTTACAGGTGGCACATGAACATGTTAAGCTACAGAATCAGAAAACAATGGAAACATTTCCAAATACCTATTTTTCAAATGCTCCATCCAAAACATTATTAAAAAATGATATCCACACATTATTAAAATGTTAACTTGATGATGAAGAGATAGACTGTTTTTATATTTCAAACTGTTTGGTAGATAAACGGAAAGTGATAGCCTCTTGTCATTACAGAAAAAAAAATCAGCAAATTTTGTAGTTTTGTAAGAGAAAAATGTGTACCTTTAAGTTTTTTAATGCTATTTTTTATTGTTTAAAGTATTACATATATTAGTACATATATCTCCCTTTTTCCCCCCATTGACCTTCCCCCAGCCTCCCCTACCCCCTGTCTCGTGCCCTCATCCCACTTTTTTCAGTGTCCTGTAGTTTTCCGCATATAGGTCTTTTACCTATATGTGATAAATGAAAACATGCTCAAAGTCACTAATTATCCGAGAGAGGCAAATCAAAATGACAATGTGGTACCATCTCACACCTGTCAGAATAGCAATCATCAACAAATCAACAAACAACAAGTGCTGGCGAAGATGAGGAGAAAAGGGAACCCTCGTGCACTGCTGGTGGGAATGCAGACTGGTGCAGCCACTGTGGAGAACAGTATGGAGTTTCCTCAAAAAAACTAAAAATGGAGCTCCCATTTGACCCAGTAATCCCACTTCTAGGAATATATCCCAAGAAACTAGAAACACCAATCAGAAAGGATATATGCACCCCTATGTTCATAGCAGCACAATTCACCATAGCTAAGATTTGGAAACAGCCTAAGTGCCCATCAGCAGATGAGTGGATTAGAAAACTATGGTACATCTACACAATGGAATAATACACTGCTATAAAAAAGAAGGAATTCTTACCATTTGCAGCAGCATGGATGGACCTGGAGAGCATTATGATAAGTGAAATAAGCCAGGCAATGAAAGAAAAATACCACATGATCTCACTCATTTATGGAAAATAAAGAACATTACAACCTGATGAATAAAAAAATATATACAGAGGCAGTAAAGCACCCAAGAGACTATCAAATTATAGCAGGAAGGCTGTGGAGTGTTGGGGAGGAGGGAAATAGATCAACCAAAGGACTTGTATGCATGTATATAAGCACACCAATGGACACAAGACACTTTCATTTCCTCTTCTTGTCTAATTGCAATGGCTAATACTTCCAGTACTATGTCAAACAGGAGTGGTGAGAGTGGGCATCCCTCTCTTGTTCCTGTTCTTAGGGTAAATGGTTTTAGATTTTGCCCATTGAGTATGATGTTAGCTGTGGGTTGTTCATATATGGCTTTTATTATGTTGAGGTATGATCCTTCTATTCCCACCTTGTTGAGAGTTTTTATCAAGAAAGGGTCTTGGATTTTGTTAAATGCTTTTTCTGCATCAATTGATATGACTATGTGATTTTTATCTCTCAATTTGTTTATGTGATGTATCAAGTTTATTGATTTGTGGATATTGTACCATCCTTGCATTCCTGGGATAAATCCTACTTGTTCACGGTGTACAATCTTTCTGATGTAGTGCTGGATCCGATTTGCTAGAATTTTGTTGAGGATTTTGGCATCTATGTTCATGAGGGATATTGGCCTGTAATTCTCCTTCATTGTGTTGTCTCTATCTGGTTTTGGTATTAGGGTGATGCTGGCTTCATAAAAGGAGCTTGGAAGTATTTCTTCCTCTTGAATTTTTTGGAATAGTCTGAGGAGGATAGGTTTTAGTTCTTCCTTGAATGTTTGGTAAAACTCCCCTGTGAAGCCACTGGCCCTGGGATTTTGTTTGCTGGAAGCTTTTTGATGACTGCTTCAATTTCTTCCACAGTTATTGGCATATTGAGATGTTTAGATTCTTCCTGATTGAGTTTTGGAAGGTTATATTTTTCTAGGAATATGTCCATTTCCTCCAGGTTGTCCAGTTTGTTGGAATAGAGTTGTTCATAGTATTTTTTAACAATCCTTTGTATTTCGGCGGGGTCTGTTGTTATTTCTCCTCTTTCATTTCTGATTTTGTTTATTTGGGTCCTCTCTCTTTGCTTCTTGGTGAGCCTGGCTAGTGGTTCATCAATCTTGTTTATCCTTTCGAAGAACCAGCTCTTGGTTTTGTTGATCTTTTGTATTGTTTCTTTAGTCTCAATGTCATTTATTTCCGCTCTGATCTTTATTATTTCCTTCCTTCTGCTTACACTGGGCTTTTCTTGTTGCTCTCTTTCTAACTCTTTGAGTTGTAGGTTATGTAATTTATTATCATTGTTTCTTGTTTTTTTACAGTAGGCTTGTAGAGCTATGAACTTCCCTCTCAAGACTGCTTTCGCTGTGTCCCATAGATTTTGGATTGTTGAGTTTTAATTGTCATTTGTTGCCATGATGTTTTTTATTTCTTCCTTGATCTCTCTGGTAACCCAGTCATTGTTTAATAACATGCTGTTTAGTATCCATGTGTTTGATTTTTTTGGGTTGTTTTTATTATAGTTGATTTCCAGTTTTATGCCACTGTGATTTGAGAGGATGCTTGATATGATTTCTGTCTTCTTGAATTTGAATAGACTTTGCCTATGACCCAATATATGGTCTATCTTTGAAAATGACCCATGTGTACTTGAGAAGAATGTATATTCTGTGGCGAAATGTACTGAAGATGTCAATTAATTCCACTTGGTCTAGTGAGTCATTTAGGATTGATGTTTCTTTGCTGATTTTTTGTTTAGAGGATTTGTCCAATGGTTATAGTGGGGTATTAAAGTCCCCTACTATGATTGTATTGCTATCAATCCCTCCTTTGATATCCTCCAGGAGTTTTATTTTTAAATGTATTTGGGTGCTCCTGTATTGGGTGCATATATGTTTACCAGAGTTATTTCTTCTTGTTGGATTTCTCCCTTTAGTATTATGAAGTGGCCTTTCTTATCTCTTGTTATGTCCTTCACTTTGAGATCTAATTTGTCAGATATAAGTATTGCTACCCCAGTATTTTTTTATTTCCATTCGTCTGAAAAACCTTTTCCATCCCTTCACCCATAGCCTGTGTGTGTCTTTTTTTCTGAGGTGGGTTTCTTGTAGACAGCAGATATATGGATTGTGTTTTCCTATCCAATCCATTACCCTATGTCTTTTGATTGGGACATTTAATCCATTTACATTTAAAGTTATTATTGATAGGTACTTGTCGCCATTTTTATTCTTTATCCCTGTGTTCCTTTTTCGCTTCCTGTTTCTTCTTTTTACAGCAGACCCTTTAGCATTCCTTTCATTGATGGTTTGGTGGTAATAAATTCCCTTAGTCTTTTTTTGTTTGTGAAGCTCCTGATTTCACCTTCAATTTTGATTGATAGCCTTGCTTGGATACAGTATTCTTGGATTCAGACCCTTCCTTTGGATGACTTTGTATATTTCATTCCATTCCCTTATGGCCTGATGAGTTTCTGTTGAGAAATCAGTAGCTAGTCTGATGGCAGTTCCTTTGTAGGTAACCTTCTGTCTCTTTCTATTGCTGCTTTTAAGATTCTTACTTTGTCGTTGGTGTTTGCCAATTTAATTATAATGTGCCTTAGCGTCGGTCTTTTGGGGTTCATTTTGCTTGGGACTCTGTGAGCTTTGTGGATTTGTGTGGGTTTTTTCTTCCCTATATCAGGGAAGTTTTCTGTAATTATTTCTTCAAACAGGTTTTCTATTCCTTGCTCAGTTCCCTCTCCTTCTGGAACTCCTATTATGTGGATGTTGTTTTGTTTCATGTTGTCCCAAAGTTCCCTTAGGCCAGTGGTCAGCAAACTCATTAGTCAACAGAGCCAAATATCAACAGTACAATGATTGAAATTTCTTTTGAGAGCCAAATTTTTTAAACTTAAGCTTCTTTTAACGCCACTTCTTCAAAATAGACTTGCCCAGGCTGTGGTATTTTGTGGAAGAGCCTCACTCAAGGGGCCAAAGAGCCGCATATGGCTCGCCAGCCACGGTTTGCCAAACACTGCCTTAGGTTCTCCCCCTGATTTTTAATGTTTCTTTTTAGAAGCTGCTCTACTTGGGTATTTTTTCCTACCTTGTCTTCTAGGTCACTGATAGGGTCGTCTGCTTCTTCTAGTCTACTATTGAGTTCTTTACAGCAGTGATGTGATTTTTCATTTCTTCTTGGTTCTTCTTCATTTCCTCTTGGTTCTTACACATATTGTCGAATTTGTTTTCCATTCTTTTCAGCCACCTTATGACCATTTCTCTGAATTCTTTCTCTGACAGGTTGCTTGCCTCCATTTCGTTTACTTCCTTTTCTGGTGATACCTGCTTTTCTTTCATATGCAGGCTGTTTCTTTGTCTCCCCATGGTCTCCCTCTCTGGGTGTCTGGTTATGTAGTTCTCTCTCTCCTGTGTTGATTTAAAGGCACAAAACCCAACACAACCAGGTACAATGCACAAGGCAGTGAACAGAAGTGTATTCACGATATTAATAACCCCAAATAAAGGTGACCACCAGAGAAAGGCAAATTAGAGGATAGGAGAGAAAGAAGAAGAGAAGAAAAAAGGAATGCAAAAATGAAACTGGGAAAAGGGAAAAAAAGTAAGAGAGAAAAGAATGAGAATAAGAAAGAAGAAGGAAACAAACTATAAATATATATGGGGGGGAAACTCCAATGGAACAGCCACTAATCCCAACAAATGCCAGCAACAAGTACCTGGAGATGAATACAAACTACAAACAACAACTAATATCAAGCAAGGAGAGTGAAACAGAAGCAAAAAACAAACAAAACCAAACAAACAAACAAAAAAGAAAAGAATAAGCAAAACACTCTCACAAACAAGCATAAAAATCGATATAATCAACATTCAAGCAAACAACAACAAAAGGACAGAGAGAAAAACAATTTTTGGATGGTGAAGACAGAGAAGAGAGAGGTATGTATGGACTTGGAGCAGGGGATTGGAAATTAGATATATATAATAGGATGAAATTTCAACAGGGGTTAAAAGAAAGAATAGAGAAAATCTAAAACAGGAAAAGTGTAAGAGAAACAGGACAACAAAAGGGGAAAAGTTAGGAAGAGAGTGATGGCATAAAGGTAAAGTTGAGATAGAGTAAAATGAGGCTAAAGGAAAGATGAAAATAGAATGTAGAACACTAATCCCAAAGTAAAATAAAGAGAAAATAAGATGAAAAAAATAAATAAAAATGTGCAGTAGTGAAGGTCATTCACTTCCTCTACTGTTCTGTTTGGCAGCCTGTTTTCTAGTCAGGACAGTATTGCAGTTCCCTGCATTCCACAGTGTTGTAAGCCAGTCCTGATTTTTAAGCAGGCAGTGTGTCTTATTTTCTTGTATTCCTTTATTTGTGAATACACAAGAGTCAATTTGTGATTCAACCCCTGGGTGGCAGTGTTTCTGGATTAACCTCCAGGTCTATAGGTCCTCTCTAGCCAATAATTAGATTCTGCTTTCCCTGTGGCACTCAATGCCAGTTTGTGGGAGGGGGTTGCCCCAGAGCTGGTTCTCTGATGTTTATTCCCTGCTGTGATCCCCAGGTTCCAGAAAAACAACTTTCCCCTGCAGTCTCTTAGGGTGTCCCCAATTGGGTGATCCTATGTATTGGGCTTAATAAGCAGAAGCAAGGATTTAAAGAGCACAAAGAAAAAAGGAGAGAAAAAAAAAAAGAGCCAGCATAAGTGTGCTAACTCTGGGGCTGCATACAAGTCTGTGCAGTCTTTTTTTCCTCCTTGGGTCTAAGCAGCTGGCACACTTTAAAAAGTTTTTAGGCTGTCCTTTTGTGTCAGATCAAAATGGGTTGCTTTTTAGAGATCCCTTCTGTTAGCAGCTCTGAGGACCCCCTTCCACATTCATGGATCATGCCAGCCCCAATAGCCACAGATTTTTCTAGGCGCAGACTTCCCCTGGTCCTCCAGCTCCTGCAGTGTGCATGTTTCTCCCTCCTGCCGGGACTAGAGACCTCACCTTATCCCAGGTGAAATCTGACCTTTCCATAGTGGAGTATAGTGTGCCTCTGAATCCGCGTGTTTGTGCCAATTGGGGACCGGTGTTTTGGGGTTCACAGCTTTTCAGTGGGTGCTGTAGTTGTAGATTTTCAGGCTTCTGATAACATCCACTTTCCCCTTCAAGATGGCATGGTCTCTGCATTTGAGCTGGTCGCTCAGGGAGGGAACCCAGCAGCAGTGGGGACTGCCTGGTCAGGGGAGCCCTGTCCAGCAGTCCCCCACCATCTCCTGGAGTATATCTTTCCCTCAACTCACCAACAAACACTCCCCATGTGACTCTCAGCTGTTCTTTCTATCTGCTCCGGGACAAGGCTCGGGACACATCTGTCTATTCCACCACCATTTTTTTCTCTGTTCAGAAGAGAGCTTTCTTTACAGCTCCAGGGCCGATGAAATGGTAGACTACTGAAGTAACATACATGAGAATAATAAGGATGGTAGATCCTGTCTGAATTCAAATAATGGAGACAGACCTTCAATACATTCTTGAGAACAGGTGTTTGTCCGCTTGTACAGGCACACATGGAGTAGCAATCACAGCCTATTTCTCCCTCTAGAGTGTGAGAGTTCCTTCTCCAGTTCCTCAATGACTCTGTATCTTTTAAGTTTTACAACACTTTTAGTGGTTTAAAAAGTTATCAGTTCTTAATACATTTTGGATATTAACTCATTATCAGATGTGTATGATTTGCAAATCTCCCATTCAGTAAGTTGCTTTTTTATTTTGTTGATGGTTTCCTTCGCTGTGCAAAAGCTTAGTTTGATTGTTTTCTTCTAGAAATTTTATGGTTTCTGGTCTTACATTTAATCCTTTAATCAATTTTTAATTTATTTTTGTATATGACTTAAGATAGTGGTCCACTTTCACTGTTTGGCATGTGGATGTCCAGTTTTCCCAACACAGTTTATTGAAGAGACTGTCTTTTCCCCATTTTATATTATTTCCTCCTTTGTTGTAGATGAATTGACCGTATATGCATGGATTTATTTCTAGGCTCTCTATTCCATTGATCTATGTGTCTGATTTTGTGCCAGTATCATGCTGTTTAAATTACTATTGTTTGTAGTATAGTTTGAAATCAAGGAGTGTGATGCCTCCAGTTTTGTTCTTTCTCAAGATTGCTTTGACTGTTTGGGATCTTTTTGGTTCCATACAAATTTGGCATTCTTTGTTCTTGTTCTGTGAAAAAATTCCATTGGTTTTTGATGGGAATTGCATTGAACCTGTATATTGCTTTGGATAGTATGGCCATTTTAACAATATTAATTCTTTTAATCCATGAACATGGTACATCTTTCATTGCAGCACTATTTACAATTTCAAAGATATAGAAGCAACCTAAATATCCATCAACAAATGAATATATAAAAAAGATGTGATACACACATCCACATACATACATACATACAGTGGATATTACTCAGAAATAAAAAAGAATTGCTACTTGGGACAACATGGACCTAGAGAGTATTATGTTAACACATTGTGGACCAGTAGTTTTATTGCTAGCTTTACCCAGTGGCCAGATAAGTTTCTATTGATAGAGTACAAAAAACGTATTACATAAATGTTAAAGGCATGCTTTAAAATTAAATACCCATTGCATTTTGAAGTTATTTATTACACTAGAGGCCTGATGCACGAAGATTCATGCAAGAATGGGCCTTCCTTCTCCTGGCTGCCAGGGCCTCCTTTGCTCCTGCCTGGAGCTGCCTTTCCGTCTTCCCATGGTGCCCAGAGGCCACTCGGTGCCAGCGTATGCAAATTAACCTTCCATCTTTGTTGGATTAATTTGCATACTCACTCCTGATTGGCTGGTGGGCGTCACAAAGGTACGGTCAGTTTGCATATTACTCTTTTATTAGTGTAGATGTTCTTACAGGCTAATATATTTTTAAAGTATGATTGGCCACAAGTCTTAGAACAGAAAACATGAGAATTCTTATGATCAGTCCACAATGTGTTAAGTGAAATAAGTCAGAATAGATATAGGAAACAAATTGGTGGTTGCCAAGGTAGGTGGGATGGGGGGTGGGGAGGAGAATAAGCAAAGTAGGTGAAGGGGACTAAGAGGTACAGATTTCTAGTACACACAAGATGGCCGCCCCCATGTGGTCAAAGATGGCCGCCCCCATGTGGACACAAGATGGCCACCACAAGATGGCCAGCAGGGGAGGGCAGTTGTGGGTGATCAGGCCAGTGGGGAAGGGAAGTTGGGGGTGACCAGGCCTGCAGGGGAGGACAGTTGGGGGGACCAGGCCTGCAGGGGAGGGCATTTAGGGACAACCAGGCCAGCAGGGGAGGGCAGTTAGGGGCCTGAGCCAGCAGGGAAGGGCAGTTGTGGGCAACGAAGCCTGCAGAGGAGGATAGGGACAACCAGGCTGGCAGGGGAGGGCAGTTAGGGGCAATTGGGCTGGCAGGGGAGCAGTTAGGTGTCTATAAGGCTGGCAGGGGAGTGGTTAGGGGGTGATCAGGCTGGCAGGCAGAAGTGGTTAGGGGCAATCAGGCAGGCAGGTAGGTGAGCAGTTGGGAGCCAGCAGTCCTGGATTGTGAGAGGGATGTCTGACTGCCCTAAACGGGCAGTCAGACATCCCTCAAAGGGTCCCAGATTGGAGAGGGTGCAGGCTGGGCTGAGGGACACACATCCCCCCTTCCCGTGCACAAATTTTGTGCACTGGGCCTCTAGTAATACATATAATGCTAAATGTCTGTGATGAACACCTGAAACAAATAGGATATTGTATCTCAATTATACTGTAATTCCTTTTTTAAAAAATAGGTTGTCACTATCTCCAATGTATTACAAATTGATATACAGTCTATTATATTTTAAAAGCCTTGATTTAAAAAAAATTAATTTAATTTTTAAATTAAAAACATCAGTGTTAATTATTTGTGTTTTTGTGGATTTGACTTCTCTGTGCCATCTTACCTAGGAATGATGTGATGAGTAAATTTCAAGTTTGGTATTATCTATGTAACATTATCCTGGAAACTTAAAAAAATTATAGGAGGAGACAATCTATCAGTGAATATACTTCAGAAAACATTGTTTCAATTATAGAAATTATTTACTCTCAAACATATATATTCTTAGGTTATCTTTGGTGACACACAAGAAAAAGGCAATTCTTCATGTTGTTTATTATTAAAACCTACTGTAACAAATAGTGCACCTCAAGACATGCTAGAACCACTTGTACTTTCATCTTGGCTCTTTAACAATACTCCTATCATGTACCATCTGTTCTATAAGTTGTTTCTTCCAGTCTTCAGCAATATGAATATTCTAAAGTGCTTTGCTACTTCAGTATAATAAAAATACATATTTGGTTATTGCCCCTAGTTCTTGAAGGACAACAGCAGAGCTCATAAAACCTTTGGAATTATCTGAGTGATAGAAGTATCTTTTGTTATTCATAACAATCCACTTTTTGACCATACCTGAGTTATGCTAATGGGTGACTAAAGGCAGGACCCCTAGATAGCTTCAAAATGTGAACTGGTCACCAGAAAAGGCAAGCATGTGATTAGAGGGTCAGAACTTTCAGCCCCATCCCTCAACCTTTGAGGAGGGAGTGGGTGGAGATAGAGATTGAGCTCAGTCACCAATAGCCAATGATTTAATCAACTGTACCTATGTAAAGAACTGTTAACAAAAATTCTTAAACACTGAAGTTCAATGAGTTTTGGGTTGATGAACACATCAACACCTCAACATGCTAGGAGAATAGCATGCCTTTAGAGGGTATGGGTGCTCTGCACCCCCTCCCATCTTTTCCACTTGGGTGATCCTGAGCTATATTCTCCTACCCCATAGTTAGCCCTATGTATCTCTTCCATTTGGCTCTTTCTCAATTGTATCCTTATTAATAAAACTAGAGGCCCAATGCATGGAATTTGTGCACTTGAGAGGGGGGTCCCTCAGCCCAGCCTGTGCCCTCTTGCAGTTCGGGAACCCTTGGGGGATGTCTGACTGACGGCTTAGGCCCACTTCTGCAGCGGGCCTAAGCCATCAGTCAGACATCCTTAGCACTGCCACGGAGGCAGAAATGCACTGACCACCAGGGGGGCAGCTCCTGCGTTGAGCGTCTGCCCCCTGGTGGTCAGTGTGCATCATAGTGATTGGTAGTTCCGCTGTTCAGTCTATTTGCATATTAGCCTTTTATTGTATAAGATGGTAAATATAAGTAAACTGTTTTCCTGAGTTCTCTGAGTCATTCTAGTGAGTTATCAAACCTGAGGCAGGTATGGAAACCCCCGAGTTTGTAGTCTGCTAGGCAGAAGAGCAAGTAGCCTGGGCATCGTATTTGTGGCTGGTGTCTAAGGTAGTCTTATGAACTGAGCCCTTAACTTGTGGGCTTTGTGATAACTCTAAGTAATTGGTGTCAGAATTAAATTAAATTTTAGGACTACAATATACCTCTATAACTACTATCCTATCTAATAAAATAGTAATATGCACATTGACCATACCTCTGCTACACCCACAAGCCATGCCCACCAGCCATGCCCACTAGCCAATCAGGAGGGAATATGCAAATAAACCCAACCAAGATAGCTGCAGCCACAGAGAGCAGGAGGGAGGCTTGGGTTTCCCTGGCAATGGAGGAAGTCAAGCTTTCTGCCTGCCCTTGCCGGTCCAGGCCTCCACTCAATGCTACAAAGTTTCAATTATAGAAGATAAATAAAACCCAACAGAAATGGCAGCAACCACAGAGTTGGAGAGAGTAGGAGGCTAGGGTTGCCTGCAGCGATGGAGGAAGCCAAGCTTCTGCAGCCCTGGCCTGCTCTGGCCTCCGCTTAAGGCTACAAAGTTTCAATTGTAGAAGATAAATAAATCCCAGATCCCAGGGCCTCCACTTTGGTCACCGGGAGCATGGCTGGCCTGCAAACCACCACAGGCCTCTCGCCCAGGCTGCCCCACACCCCAAGGGAACCCCCATCCTGATCCGGATACCCTTCAGGGAAAACCAGCTGGCCCCCACCCATGCACCAGGCCTCTATCCTATCTAATAAAAGAGTAATATGCAGATTGACCATCACTCCAACACACAAGATGGCTGCCCCCATGTGGTCAAAGATCCAGCCCCCATGTAGACACAAGATGGTCACCACAAGATGGCCAGCAGGGGAGGGCAGTTGGGAGGAACCAGGCCTGCAAGGGAGGGCAGTTGTGGGCAATCAGGCCAGCAGGGGAGGGCAGTTGGGGATGATCAAGCCTGCTGGGGAGGGCAGTTAGGGGTGACCCAGCCGGCAGAGGAGGGAAGTTGGGGGTGACTGGGTCTGTATGGAAGGGCAGTTGGGGGGGACCCAGGCCTGCAGGGGAGAGCAGTTGGGGGGTACCAGGCCTGCAGGGGAGGGCAGTTAGGGGTGACCAGGCCTGCAGGGGAAGGCAGTTAGGGGCAAACATACTGGCAGGGGAGCAGTTAGGCATCAATCAGGCTGGCAGGGGAGTGGTTAGGGGGTGATCAGGCTGGCAGGTAGAAGTGGTTAGGGGCAATCAGGAAGACAGGCAGGCGAGAAGTTGGGAGCTAGCAGTCCTGGATTGTGAGACGGATGTCCAACTGCCCGTTTGGGCCTGATCCCACTGGGCCTAAATGGGCAGTTGCATATCCCTCAAGGGGTCCCAGATTGGAGAGGATGCAGGCTGGGCTGAGGGACCACCCCCCCCCCCCAAGCACGAATTTCGTGCACCTGACCTCTAGTAAATAAATAAACATATTCCTCAGTATCATAAGGTCAGCCAATTCTGAGTATGATAATTTAGCAACTTAACAATTTTCTAAAATGGAATCAGGGAAAGAGGCCTACATATCTAGTCATCATACTGTGCTGGGTGAGAAAAAATACAAAGAGAATTTTCCATTCCTGTTGATGACATTGCACGGGTTAGGTTCCTAAAACGTTTCCTCATTCATTTAAAAAAATATTATTAACTAGTTATTTTATTTGTGGCTTTTGCTAGCTGCTGACCATACAGTGATGGACAGGAGAAATATGGTCCCTATTGTCAGGGTTTTTTCCTTTCCCTGTTTATTCTTATCAAGGAAACAAACAAGGAGCTGGACAGAGAAGTTTCTAGAGCTGCTTTAGAGAGAGGTTTCTTTGGGGAGTTTAGAAGAAAGGGAATTTAAAAGAAGAGAAATGGTTGAGATGCAAAAATTCAGGCAACAACATAAACAAAATGATATGGTTGGTAAGAGTTTGGTATGTTTGAAGTACATATACCAGCATGGCTATGGTATGCTAGGTCCGTGGTCGGCAAACTGCGGCTCGCGAGCCACATGCAGCTCTTTGGCCCCTTGAGTGTGGCTCTTTTACAAAATACCACGGCCTGGGCAAGTCTATTTTGAAGAAGTGGCATTAGAAGAAGTTTAAGTTTAAAAAAATTTGGCTCTCAAAAGAAATTTCAGTCGTTGTACTGTTGATATTTGGCTCTGCTGACTAATGAGTTTGCTGACCACTGTGCTAGGTGAAGAGGAGAGTTTTTTAAAATGAGGTTGTATAAAAAGGAAACAGGCAATAGATTATTCAGGGCCTTGCCATTCCCTTCACATGCAATTGGAAGCCAATGGGGACTGATTTCCTTTCGATGCTACATGGAAAGTGGCTGGGAGAGGGGCACTTAAGTCATCCAAATGAGAGAGAAGAGTGGCTTAGACTAAGGTGGCACCAATGAATAAAGCAACAGTGGATAGATGGATGACTCTTAGAGATGAAATTGACACGATTTCCTGGTGTGCTTGTTATCTAAAGTGAAGGAAACCCAAGAATGAAAGATGACCATCAGGATTCTTGCTTGACTAATAATGTGGAAGGTGGTACAATACACTGATATGAGGGTGGAATCAGATTGGAAAAATCAAAATTCTCATTTTGTTCAGATTAAGTGTAATATGCCTGTGAGACATACAGTGGAGAAGAAGGTAAAATTCAATTGAATATGTGAATGGAGTTTAGAAGAAAGGGGCTAGAGATATAAATATGGGAGTCACTAGCATAAGCATGGTTTTTAAATCCATGGTTATCAATGCAGAATCCTCTATCCACTCCAGGAACACAGAGAAAGAGGCCAAGATTGAGCCCTGATAACTCCTTGTACAGCCATCTCTGAGATATGCAGGAATCAGTGGTAATAATGAGAATGAGTAGCTTATGAAGTGGAAGGCAAACCAGGAGACAGTAGTATCATGAAAGCTAAGAGGGGATAGTATGTCCAGAAGAAAAGACTCTTATGCTAACTGCTGCTGAGAGAGCCACTAAGTGAAGATGCCACTTTGGCAAAATGGAAGTCACCGGAGCCCTTGACAAGAACACTTTCAGGGGAGCAAATGGGAAGAAACCAGATTGTTAATGAATAAGAGTGAGTTGAAGGTTAGAAAGTGGGGTCATCACTTGTAAACAACTCTTTCAAGAAGGTTTAACATAAAAGGCGACAGAGAAACGGGGCTGTTTCTAGAGAATATGTGGGGTCAAGGGAAGGTTTTTGGTTTTGCTATCTGTTGATTTTATGATAAGAGCTATTGGAGCATGTTCATTTGCTGAGGGAAATAAACCAATACAAAGGAAAGAGAGAGACTAATGGACAGGAAGGGAATGAAATCTGGAACACAGGGAGGGGTTGGCTTTGAGAGGAAGAGGGACTTGACCCCCCACTGTGATTAGAGGGAAGCAGAAGAAGATTCCAGATTGTAAGTATAGATTGGTTTGGTTCTTGGTTATTGAAAGATGAAAAAGTATTCCCAGGTGACTTCTGATTTCTCAGTGCAGCATGAGGGGGCTCATCAGAAGAGGAGGAAAGAATGCAGAAAGTATGTGAAGATGGAAGAAGGCATGAAACAATCTCTTATCAGAAAATGGAAAATCCAACCTATTGGAGAAACAGAAGGATTACTGGAGTGCATTGAATACCTCATGGAGGTACAGAATGACTTAAAGTGGAAATAGCTCCATTTGTGAGTTTATCTGGTTAACATTCATCTGCTCACCTATAGGCCTGGAGAAGACAGATGTTCATCTGGGCTGATGCTTTATACAGCAAAAGATGGAGAAAAGAACGATGGACAATGGAGCTAAGTGAACTTGTAAGGGAGTGATTATAATGATGAATGACGGAATCAAGACTCAATAAGATGGTAAATGAAGCCAGGAGGGACTTTTAGGGAGAGGTGAAGGTGCAATATGATATGTTATGTCCTGTAAATTTTCTGAAATATGAAGGTGCTGACCTTAATCAGGTGACAAGTCAAAAGCTTAGGCAACAAAATGGTGCATTTGCCTGTTTGGTGCTATGCATCTAGTTTGGATTTTTCTTTTCTCTGCAGTAGTGAATTGTTCATTTATTTATCATCTCAATCCTATCAGTACTTGTTTAACTAACAATTTGGTATTGGTTTTCTCCAGTCACTGCAAGGCGAAGGATTCACTTTCATTATATGAGTAAAGTATATGAAATAAGATTCCTTTCTTTCCTTATAAAAAGCATTTATGATCATCTCAAAGTCTGTCATTTTCACCTTTTCCACTTAGTATTTAATGGAGAGAACCACCAGGGTCAGGAGGAGAAGAACAGACCAGCTGTGTTGCTCCTCCACAGCCTCGGTATCACCTAGGGGGCTTAATCACAAGGAACAACAGCCTGTAATTATTGGAATCGAGAGTCTAGGCTCTGTTGACTAATGAGTTTGCCAACCACTGGTCTAGGCTCACTTATAACATTAGCCACTGCAGTCTCAGTCAGCAGATGAAGTGCTTGAGGCATTGCAGTGAAAGCGAACACCTGTTATTAGAATCTAAATTAAACCCTCCATCGACATAAGGCTTGCTTCTTAGCATAAAGCATGTCTGGCCACTCATAAGCTTTGAAAGTAACAAATTTAGGCTCCAGTTGTTCTACAGAGGCAGTGGAAAATAAAAATGGATTGGTGATCAATTATTTCTTTTTCTAAATGTATTTATTTATTTTTTAAATTAAACATTGGCTATATTGAATGATTCGTGAATCAGGCAGCATCCCATCTACTAAATAGAGAAGTGCCATAATTTTATTTTTAAATTAGAGTTGACATACAATATGGTATTAGTTTCAGCTTACAACATGGTGAATATACATTTATATACCTTACAAAAGTGAACCACCAGAATAAATCTAGTAATTATCTGTCACCATATAAAGTCATTGCAATATTATTGACTATATTTTCTATGCTATACATTACATCCCTGTGACTTATTTTATAACTGCCAGTTTGTACTTCTTAAAATGTTAGTTTTCACAATCTCCAAAACTTGACCTTGGACCTTATTTAAAAAATGGATGGTTAAAATTTATGGAGAGGTATAAATATCATTTTGAATCTGGTCCTACCAAATCAGTTTAAGTCAAAAGACCCACTCTTGTGCAATGCTGCCAGTCGTCCTCAGATACCAACTTGGACCATGATCTTCATCCTAACCAGACCCAGCTTGTGTTTTGCTCCCTTCTCACATCTCTCTTTTGCATGACATCTGGCACTATTTACCTGGCTTCATCTTCTTACTTTTTTCTCAGCCTCAATGAAATTCTCCCTCTGGCTATTACACCTTTTGGACATCTATCTAAACGATAAGCATTCTCACTAGTGTAGGGTGGCCTCTAGAGGGCTGGATGTTGACATAGGCCTTCAAAACCACCCCACTCCCTGAGTTTACAGATAGCATGTGTCTTGTCAGTACTTCTAGTCAGTTGCTTAAATGGCAGGTGGCAAGTCTTGCATGTCTACCAGGAGCCAATCTTCTATGCACAGGCCCATCGGTCTCAAAGAAGCCATAAGAATACTGTTTGCCACACAGAAGCCACTCAATGAATATTTGAATGAATAATAATAATAATAATAGATAATACATAGAGACTTTTTACTTACTATATGACAATATTACCTATACCTAGCATTGTTGTGTGATATATAATTTAACCTTCAAAATAGCCCCATGAAGTAGGTACTGTTATATCTTCAGTCATTAAGTGAATACATTATAGGGGAACATTTGACTCAACCTTCTCCTGCACCCAACTTCTGGTCCATGAGGAAGCAGTTCTCTGGCAGCTCTGGGTCTTATCACTATACTCTCAGTATTTACTGCAGCACTCCGATCCCTAGCCCTAAGCAGCAAGACAAGCGCTAGACTCTGAAGTCAGACCAAGTATGTAGGACCCAACATGGATAGTTACTGTGCACTGAGCATTTTCTATAAGCCCGACCCTGTGCATGTACTGTACATACATCATAATTAAATCTTCACTGCCTCCTTCCAGTGTTTAAATCCTCTAGTGAGGCACCAGTAACTCGTCTAAAGTTACCCAGCTAATAAATGATGGAGCTAGACTCAAACTCAGGTTAGTCTGACTCTGAAGCCAGTGCTTCTAACCATCGTACTTTATTTAATGAAAGAATGAAACTTTAGGATGTGAAGTCATCTATCAAGCCTGTTTCATCTTGAACTTTTACAAAGCTCGGCTGATCAAATGTTTACCTAGAACATTGCCTTATAAGGTCTTTTACTTGGGTCAAAGATGAACACTTGATTTAGAAATTGCCTCACCATTTAACAACTCCCTTTCCTCTCCCAAGTGTTGTCAGTTTCTGAGAAAAAGGAGGAATGGAATTTTCACACACACAAGGGAACCCTTCTTTGGAGTAGAAATGGGGCCATTGTTTGACTCTGCTCATTGATTTGTGTGAACTTTCCTTCTACTCTCACTGTGAGTTTTATCTGGGAACTGCACTAGCTGAATTAAACTCTGAAACTTTGTTAGTAAAAGAAAAAAAAAGCTACCGAGAGAGGTCTTAAGTCTTGGGTATAAGGGCTTCTCATGGAGTGAGTGGACTGTTAGACCTTCCCTTCTCAATGGATCAAGCTCCTTTGGGTTTCATGGCCACCAGAACTTGTCTCTTGCCAATCTGTCCACTTCCAGTCCTCACACTTCTTGATGATCCAACAGGGCAGACCCTACTTCTCTGCCTCTACTCAGGTTGTTGCTTTCTTGTCTCCCTGCTGCTCACTCAAAGCCTGCAAATTTGTCTAACCCTAACCATGATCCCGCTTTCCATATAAACTCTTGCCTTATTTGTGTACTGATAAAGGGCACAAACTCTGGGGTTTAGAAGACCTGAGCTCAAATCTCAGGGACTCCACGTGCTCTGTGCCATTGGGTAAATAGTTTCACTTCTCTGAGCACCATTTTTTCATCTGTATTACTGTGAATATTCATACCTACCTCAGAAGTTGTTATAAAAACTAAATGAAATATAGACTTATAGAACCTTTAGCTCAGGATCTGGCATGTAGCAAATGATCGTTAAATGTTATTTACCTTTATGTTTTCTACTTAGAGGCCCTTATTTTAAGTGGTCCTCTCAAAATAACGTAAGTGATTGATAATATTTATGTGGGTGTGTGCTGATAAGATAGGATTGGTTATAGGAGACAGTCTATGGTAACTTGTCTCTAGGAGGGCCACCTTCATTCCTGTACTCACATATCATTCCACCATCTAAAGATGAAATCTATTCCTCCCCTAATTTTTCTAACCTAGCTAGCCTGAGTGACATTTGACCAACAAGATGTGGCAGAGGTGACATTCTGGAGCTAACAAGGAGAGGTTCAGTGATGCCTTGCAGCTTCCTTCCAGACCTCTTGGAACAGTTGCTTCTGGAACAATCACACTAGGAGAGGTTGATACCATGTAAGAAGTCCATCTATTGTAAAACCACAGTGCTGTGGGAAACACAAGCTGCACCAAGAAGCCCAGGATGATAGGAAAACACAGTGAAATGAGAAGAAAGGCAGCGACACCTAGAGACTCCACGCTGATGAGTAAAGGTGGCATCTTGGAAGTGCTCCTCTAAACCCAGCTACCCTAATTGAAACCATAAAACACCTAGAAGAAAACATAGGGGAAAAGCTACTTGACATAGGTTTTAGCAATGATTTTTTTTTTTGAAACAGCACCAAAAGCACAGACAACGAAAGCAAAATAAACATATGGGGTTACATCAAACTAAAAACTTTCTATACAGCAAGAGAAATAGTCAACAGAATCAAAAGTTACCCTACAGAATGGGAGAAAATATTTGCAAACCATATATCTGATAAGAATTTAATATCCAAAATTCATAAGGAACTCATACAACTCAATAGCAAAAAGCAACCCAGTTTTTAAAATGAACAAAGGATCTGAATATATATTTTTCCAAAAAGGACATACAAATGGCTAACAGGTATATGGAAAGGTGCTTAACATTCCTAATCATCCAGGAAATGCAAATTAAAACCACAGTGAGATATCATCTCAGACCATTAAGATAGCTTTCATAAAAAAGATAAGAGATAAGGGTTGGCAAGGGTGTGGAGAATGGGAACTCTTGTACACTGTTGTTGGGAATATGAATCAATATAGCCATAATGGAAAACAGTATGGAAGTTCCTTAAAGACAGAATTACCTTGTGATCTAGCAATACCACTTTTGGGTATATATGCAAAGGAAACAAAATCAGTACCTCAAAAAGATATTACATTCCCATGTTCATTGCAGCATTATTCAAAATAGCCAGGATACAGAGACAATCTAAATGTCCATTAATGAATGGATAAAGAAAATGTTGTATATCCATGTACAATGAAATATTATTCAACCATAAAAAGGAAGGAAATCTTATAATTTGTGACAACATGGATGAACCTAGAAGTCATCATGCTAAGTAAAATAAGCCAGACACAAAATGTCAAATGCTATGATACCACCCACTTATATGTGGAATCTGAAAATAACCAAACTCACAGAAGCAGAGTGGTTTCTAGGGACTGAGAACCACTACGAAAATGTTGAACAAAGAATAAAAACTTTCAGTTATACCCGGAATAAGCTCCAGGGATGTAATACACATCATAGTGATTATAGTTAACCAGAGGCCCAGTGCACAAGATTCATGCACTGTGTGTGGGAGGTTCCCCTCAGCTCGGCCTGTGCCCTCTCACAGTCTGGGGCTTCCACCACTGCAGTCAGACATCCTTAACACTGCTGCAAAGGTGGGGCTTCCACCACTGCTGCTGTGCTCACCAACTGTGAGCCCGGCTTCTGGCTGAGCTGCTCCCTCTGTGGGAACACACTGACCACCAGGGGGCAGCTCCTGAATTGAGCATCTGCCCCCTGGTGGTCAGTGTGTGCCATAGCGTTATAGCGACTGAGCGTTCTGCCCTTAGGTTGATTTGCATACTAGCCTTTTATGAGATAGAATAATGCTGGATTATATATTTGAAAGCTGCTAAGAGAATAGATCTTAAGTGTTCTCACTACACACACACACACAAATATATAATAACTATACGAGGTGATGAATATGTTAGCTTGATTGTGGTAATCATTTCACAATGTGTGCGTATATCGAGTCATGGTGATAAAGCTAGGGCTGCAAGGGAAGCTCAGGGCCTGGGTGCTGGAGGGAAGCCAGTGCCGGCAGCTGGGGAAAGGAAGGCCTACCCTTGCACAAATTTTGTGCATCAGGCCTCTAGTGTGGAAATGAAGCCAGAAAAAAGCCAGAGTGAGTCTTTATAAAGTACGTGGTCTGGCAGGGCCCTGGTCACTAGGCTTGTGGATGACACTAGCCCAAGCCCTGGGTGGGATCTCTTAGCCTACAGACCCTATAACTTAGAAGTCTGGAAATGCATCAGTGACTTTTGTGGAACCTGATTCAGAATTGTGTGTGAGCTCACATGTGTGTGCATGTCTGGGAGGTGGTTCACAGTTTCCTTCAGCCTTTTAAGTCTGTCACTCCCCAAATATTAACCATCACTAGAGTAATTAGAGGTTATCCAGGTGACTCAGATTTTTGAGCTCAACACCTCCATGATTCTCAGACAACTTCTGTTCATGAAACTGGCTCTCTAACCTGGGCCTGGCTATAAAGAACCTAGGGGAAAAAGGATAGCTCAGAAAATATTTGAACATTAATTGAAATTTCAATTTTATGTTTTCCATACCTACATATGACTACTAAATATTTCAGAAAAGCCATATGTCAGTCAGTGGAGAATGTATCTCACCTTCTCCCAAAGCACTAAATTTCTCAGCAGCTAAGAAAGGCTGGAACCAATATATTATTATAACTTCTTTCACAGTCTAGAAAGAAAACATTTTAGGGGACAAAAAGGGGGCTGGGGGAGTACATGAAAAGTAGTAGTGAAATCTAAAATCAAGGCATCAATTTCATTTAAGAAAAAAAAATCTATTTTGCTGTCTCTTTTTTTAAAAAAATATTTTTTATTGATATTATTACAGAGAGGAAGGGAGAAGGATAGAGAGAAACATTGATGAGCGAGAAACATTGATCAGCTGCCTCCTGCATGCCCCTGACTGGGGATGTGCCCACAACCAAGGTATATGCCCTTGACCGGAATTGAAACCTGGACCCTTCAGTTGGCAGGCCGATGCTCTATCCACTGAGCAAACTGGTTAGGGCTGTCTCTCTCTCTTGCTGGTGGTAAATAGTGTTTACCTCCATGCTTTCATTCATTTACTAAGAGGGGCTACTTGGAGTAGTTCTCCTTGGTTCTATCTAAAAGTAAGAGTTAAAGTTTCTTAAAATTAAGAGATTATAAGATTGTTCAAAAGAGTTAAAGTGGCTAGGGGTTTTAGAATTGGGTTATTATAAATAGAGGCTGATACAGTGAAGTTATAGCTAAGAATAGTGGGAGAGGGGTTCTCTTTTTCTAGGTTTATATGTTACAAGAAAGAATGATATCATCACAACCCACAGTAGCTTTTCCAAAAGCTCAAAGAGACTCATTCTCATAACCACTTCTTGGTCTGTCCATCACTGCCATTTAGAAACAGGTTCTCAGGATAAAGTTGGTATTTATTGAGTGGTTATTATATGCCAGCCCTTTATACACGTTGAGTTCCTATTTCACCAGTGAGAAAAGCAAGGCTGAAAGAAGTTCAGTACTTAGGTGGCAAGGGTTAGAATGGGTATTTGAACCCAGGTCTAACTGACTCCAAAGTCATTGATTGCTCTCAGCCTCCATTGGGATATATGGAAGAAAGAGGCCTTCTTTTAAAAAGGCAGACTCATGCAAAGAACACTATGCAAGCATAATGCATACAATGCTCACAGTGTATAAGAGCATTCAGGAGACAGGAAATGGACTGATTAATACCAGATGTGGCCATAAGAGAGAGTTTCATGTGCAGTCCTGCAGGGGCTGGATAGCAATTCCTGCCTAAATGCTACCCTTGCTCCTACTGCTCTGCCTTGCACTAAGTCTCCTTCAGAAAACATTTTCCCAGATTGGTTTTCAGGTAGGGATGAGGTTAGTGATTTTTGGGGCGGGGGGGGGGGGTTGGGGTGAGGAGGTGGGGAGTTGCTCAGGCATAACAGGAAGCTCCTTGTGTTCTCATGAATACCCTATGATCTCCAGATGGTCTATCAGACAGATAACCATTCTTTGAAAAGATGAAGGAAAATATCAGGTTGTGAGAATCCTATTATGATAACATTTACTGACCTTTTATCTCAGTGTTCTAAAGAGAAAGTCTGTTTTGGGATAGTAGCTAATGATCCTAATATATAAAAACCCAGGGTCCATAACGTCCAAAACGACTGAAGGCTTGACCAACCGTAAGTCAGTCCTGCAGTCAGTGCTGGGTTGCCGTGGTGACCAAGCACTGACTGCCGAGGGGGCTGCGGATCAGGCCCGGAGAGAGGCTTAGAGAGAGAAGCAGGGTCTGATCTGTAGCCTCTGTGGCAGCTGTTTATCTGCCCTTTCCTCTCTCTCTCTCTCTGGGCCTGGCCAGCAGCTGCACCTCTCTTTCTCTCCAGGCCTCTGCAGGGACTGCTGATCAGCCCTGCCTCTCTGATCAGGCCTGGAGATAGGTCCGGAGATGCTCACTGGCATAGAAACCGACCAACCAGAACAAAATCTGGGTGAACTGTGAGGAGCCAATGGCTGCCTAGGAGGCGGAGCTTTTGACACTGACTGGCATATAATCCGACCAATCAGAACCAAATCTGGGTGAACTGTGAAGGCAGAACCTAAGGTGGGGGCTGAGGAGGGTTTTTAAGGGAAACAGCTGTTTGGTATAAGGTGTTAGAAAGCGGTTCAATTTTTTAATGACCAGTATGGCAGTATAGTGCCTATGGCTGGCTATCAGTCCAGATATAGGGGTTATGTATTTTTGTCTGCCAAGAGCATCTCCTCCTGCTGAAAAAGGCTTTTCTCCCCATTTAAGCAATTCGATCCTATATAATCTATCTATACTAATAAAAGGGTAATATGCTAATTAGACTGGGTTGACCAGCCATCTTCCAGACATCTGACTTCCTTCCAGACAAAGCCATCATGGTGGGGGCCAAGGCAGAAGCAGTTAGGGGTGATCAGGCCAGCAGGGGAGGGCAGTTGGGGGTGAGATCAGGCCAGCATGGGTTAGGGGTGATCAGGCCGGCAGGGCAGGGCAGTTGGGGGCAAGATCAGGCCAGCAGGGGAGGGCAGTTGGGGGCGAGATCAGGCCGGCAGGGAAGAGCAGTTAGGGGCAATCTCAGGCTGGCAGGGGAGGGCTGTTGGGGATGAGATCAGGCCAGCAGGGGAGGGAAGTTGGGCACGAGATCAAGTGGGCAGGGGAGGGCAGTTAGGGGTGATCAGGCAGGCAGGCAGAGAGGTTAGGGGTGATCAGGCAGGCAGGCAGAGAGGTTAGGGGCAATCAGGGAGGCAGGAAGGTGAGCGGTTAGAAGCCAGTAGTCCCAGTTTGCGAGAGGGATGTCTGACTGCTGGTTTAGGCCTGATCCCTGTGGGTTGGGGCCTAAACCAGCAGTTGGACATCCCCCAAGGGGTCCTCAATTGGAGAGGGTGCAGACTGGGCTGAGAGAACGCCCACCCCCATACACGAATTTCATGCACCGGGCCACTAGTTACATTAATAATGATGACTGACATCTGTTGATCTTGATATCAAGCCATCTTGGGCACCTTATATGCATCAGCTCAGGGAATCTATAAACAATCCCAGGGGATGGCTACTGGTATTCCCATTTTATAGTTGAGTACCCTGCCAGCTAAGGAGGTTCAGTGGCTGCTGGCCCAAGTTTTTACCCTAGAAATTGGCAGAACTGAGTTTGAAGCCAGATCATTTAATGGTAATTTTTAGAGTCATAGCTTTGAGCACGAGCTGCTTTATAATGCCTAGTTCCTAACTGTTGTGAGACTAATAACTTATTTTTTTCTGATGAAATCACAAGGTAGAGTGACCAGTTTGGAAAATGGAAGCATGAGACCTTAAAGGGCTGCTTATCATTAAATGTCACCAGTTTCCTTTTTAACTATCACCTCCAATATACAAAGAATATCAGTCCCTAAAAATCTACATTGTTATTCATCAAGGATGATGCTTGAAGGAATTATTTCATGGAATTGGGGAAATCATAGGTATTAAAATAGGCCACTATGTTTCTGGTTTCATATATTTATAATATTAAGGGCATTATTGATGCTAAATCAATAGTCTGACACTAGCACCCTATAGTCATTTCTCAAAGAAAAAAAGAAAAAAACACCAGAAATGAAGAGCTATCCATCCCAATCTCACCCCTACCCCATCCCTCATCATGTCTCCCTATTGACATTCCTCCAAGAGAAATCTATGAATATCTATAAAAATTATCAGCCCAGGATCTTGGTATATTCAATAATGAACAAGTATTCCTGTACCTAGCACTGGGCAAGGTACTTTGGGCACACACACAAAAATATTTATATGGTTTTTATACATTTTTCACTTACTATCTTACCTAATAGTAGACAAACATGTAAATTGACCATACCTCCACTATGCCCACAGCCAATCAGAGTGAGTATGCAATTTAACCCAACAAAGATGGTGGGTTAATTTGCATATGCATGCACGGAGCAGCAGGGAGGGGTGGGACACCTGCTATGAGGGGGAAGCGGAGCAGCGGAGGGAGCTACAGGAGCGGTGCTGAGGACAGAAGTGAGGACTTGCCGGCTCCCTGTCGGCTGGGAGTGAAGCCAGGGGAAGGAAGGCCTATTCTTGCACGAATATCATGCAATGGGCCTCTAGTAATTCAATGATCACAATAGCCTTTGGCGGTTGTTGCTATTATGTGACCCTTTTCCAGAGGAGGAAACTGATGCTGAGAGAAGCTGATGAATGAGTTTAGGGTGACAATCGAATAAGCAGCAGACCTAAGAACTGAAATTTTATGTGTGGCTTCCCATACATGAATGCATTTAGGTATTGCTATTCTTTAAGAATGTGATTCTCTGATAAGGAAAATGAGGTTAAAGGAGGTCACCCAGTGACTGGACCCTAACCTTAGATGGGTCTGACCTCAAAGCCTTTCTCATTCTGAATGGTCCCCATCTGGACATTAATGGGTCTCTCTGAGCTCTGTGCAATGAACATTGTGCCCTTTGCTATACCTGGCCAATCTAGGGCCTGCTATCTCCAGAAAATGTGGAGGATACTCAGGGACCTAAAGGGTGGTTGAACAGGAATGGTTCAACTTTTAATTTGACTTTAAATCTGAAGACAAATGTGTTCATGTTCATTCATTCCCCCTGAAAGTTTAATAAGTACCAAGCTGGGTAATAATGGTTTCATCGCAGTTTTCTACATGGCAAAAGCATCAGCCATGACTAACGCTCCAAGTAAGCACATTATGTTCTTTTTTAAGGCCTCCAACATCATCCAAGACTCCAAGGACACTTCACAAAGATTCTTTAGTGGAACTCAGCATAAACAATTTCTAGTCAATGGAAGGATCAAAAGTTTCTTCCCACTTTGACAATAAGAACTGAATAATGTGCTGAAAGAGACATAGGGTTGGACTAGATGTCCTCTAAAATTTCTTCCAAGTTCTAGTCTCTGCTTTTTTCCCCATTTCACTTAAAATGAGTAGTTTATGTGACATTCTATTAGCACAAACATATGAAAATATATTACTTGAAAACTTATCTCAGTCCAACGAAAGCCTATTTACTGCCCTAAGTAGATCCCAAATGTTTCTCATTCATATTTCCTAAATATCCTCTCCTAAGTTAGGTGAAATTTATATCCCTTTTGTCTAACAATTGTATGTGCTCATTTCTACTCTAAGTTGAGTGTTGAAGACCAATGAAAATATTTATAATGTAAAATAAAAAGAAATTCTACCCATTTGAAATAATCAGGGCTCATGGATGAAACACTTGCTTATAAGACATGGCTATAACATGTGTTACTATTGTACCTATTATACTATTTTGGAAAAAGCACCAAGAGAGCAGGCATTCTGTTTCACTGGTCCCAGCCAGTATTTGCTGTATTAATCATTTCCACATTGTACATTTATGGGCAGTTAATCAGACTTTTACAATATCTACTTATTCTCTAGGAAGAAGAAAAGAACCAAGCACAGTACGAGGCATGGATTAAGCAGTCAAAAATTATTTTATTTGCTTGTCTAATTAGACTGGAAACTGCTGTATTTTTTTCTGTGAATGAGGGGGACAGCTAGCACAATGGACCAATGAATGACTAAAGATTACTAATGCTGAAATTTACTTTTATACAGGCGTTCAGGAGGCTTTCTACATGCTAGAGATGAGTGTAGGCATAAACACTGTCTGGCTTAGTATTAAATGGTAAGTCCTTAAGTACAGGTTGTGGCGTGTTACTGTTTCTGAGTGTGTGTAATTGTTTATGTGTGTGTCTTAACACAAAGTCCCCAATTTTGTTATTTAGAGTCCAGGAAATCTGGAATGATTGAAAGGAGCCAAAAAAGGGGAAACAAGCTTAGTGGGTTGAATTATAGAATGTCTGGCTTATTTCTGAGTCTCTGTACTTACTGCCCACTCACTCCCACTTTCATGGCCTTCTTGGCCAATCTGTACACATTAAAATGACTAGCATCCATTTGAAAACCTTTACCTCAAGAAGAGCTAACATTTACTGAGCACTTACTTTGTACTAAGCTTTACATATTTTATTCCATTTGATTTTTTAAAATAGCCCCTGTGGGCATGTACCTGCTTCTGCATTATAGGCGAGGACACGAGACTTTGAGAGGTGAAGGTGAGAGAGGTGGATGGCAGAGCAGCATTTGATGGCTGTCTGTTCTGAAGCCTGTGCCAGGCATCATGGCTATGAGCTGTGGATCTTTACAGGGCCTACCCTGTCCCACCTGACCACACCTTACACTGCACCCCCCAAAAGGTGGATAAACTACAAACCACAATTACATACACATGACTGAAAATATCTTCCACTTGTTTTGTATTAGTAAATGTTGGCTGCCCAGATAGATATGAAGTTATTCTAGAACAGGAATTTGGCCTTCGGCCTTCTCTGTAATGCAATTTGATTGTGTGGTGGACTATAGAACCATACAGTCCAGGTTCAAATCCTAGACCCACCACTCACTAAGGGACCTTAGGTAACTTATTGTACCTCATCCCCTCACTTTTAAAATGGGTATAAAAAACATATTTTACAGGTGGATATTTTGGAGTAGGGTTAAATATTTTAATACATGTAATACCTATCTTTACAGTAAGCACATAATGGTTGTTAGCTATTATTTTTCCCTACCTAAACACAACAGGGATGGCACACAGCAGGTGTTCAGTTGTTATCTGCCAAATAACTGAGTGGCCACAGAAGTAAATGTGGGATTGTGGGATTTCATCACAAGGCATATGGTCATTTATTACTTGGGTCAGCCTTGGCTTTCCATCACATACCAGCACCTGGCTCAGTTCCTGGCATAATGTTCTCAGTAAGTAGTTGTTTAATGAATTATTTAATGAACTAACCAACCAATCAGCCCATTTTTTACCTACCAACCAATCCTAGTGTTCAACAGATTTTGTTCTTTTTTCATGGAGCCTTCATCCCATACATGGTAGCTCTTTTTTCTTTCCTTTAGATTTTATTTTATACTACAGGCCTGGTGCATGAAATTCACACACTTCTGTGGTGGGGGGAGGGGGCTCAGTCCAGCCTGTGCCCTCTCACAGTCCAGGAGCCCTCTGGGGATGTCCAGCTAATGGCTTAGGCCCGCTCCCTGAGAGGCTCCCACCACCACAGCTGCACTCACCAGCCGTGAGACCGGCTTTTGGTGCACTGACCACCAGTGGACAGCTCCTGCATTGAGCATCTGGCTCCTGGTGGTCAGTGCACATCATAGCGACCAGTCGTTCTGCCTTATGGTCGATTTGTATATTAGCCTTTTATTATATAGGATTGGTTTCAGGAGTAAATCTTAGTGGTTAGACAATCATAGAGTTTACATAGTGTTCCCTCGATATTCCCAGTACTCCAACTGGCGCCATACATAGTTATCATGATATTATTGACTATATTCCCTGTGCTGTACTTTAAATCCTCACCATACATGGTAGCTCTTCATAGTTAACTTGTTTTTCAGAATTGTGACTGTGCTCTGATCTAAATTTCCTCACAGCAAAGCAAATATTATCCATCATCTGTGGCCAATGGAAAGTTGCCCTGCCTATGCCTCTACACAAAAGAGGGAGCTATGACCGGTGCAATTTGCAAACTAAACATTAGCCAGACTGAGTGTGAGGGAGGTTGAATGTAAAATTTCCAAGTACCTTAGCATTTAAAGTTAGGCTTTTCTCTGGGGTGGTGTAAAGAAGATAAATGTCTACAAAACTAGTGGTGGTATGCTGTACACCTTTACTAAATATTAGCACAGTGTTGCCAAAATGGCCATGCTCGTCTGTAAAAATTTCCAAAAAGTATGATTTGCATTCAAATGTTTGAATTATGTGAAGTATAACATCCATGATAATGGTGAGCCTCATTGGGTTTGACGATCCTGGGGCTGACGAGACAGGCCGAATGCTTGGGCTTGGTGCACAGGCATGGTGTAGATGAGTCAGTTTGCCCTGTTTATTATGAGGTTACAGAATCAGAGGGACATTCCACTGGGGAGATTTTATCACTGTAAACAGAATTAGATACATCTCAGAGGCAGATATTCAGAAAAAGCAGTTTGTCTTATTAGTCTTTGCAGGAAATTGGTTTCAAAGATCGTGGTTGCCCATATGTAATGAGTTGGCTTTGCTGGGAAATTGTTTATTTTCAACAGCCAACACAGTTGCTTCATTGTTTTGCTGTTAATTAGCTAAGGATGCAGTTTAACTGAGATCAAAGTATTTAAGATGCAAGGCATATTTAAAAGAAAAAAGACATCTAATTAGCTGCCTAGGACATAACTCCATTTCTTCCTAGCCAAAAGGGATAACACAGGGCAGAAATCAGATGTGCTTACTTGTTGCCTAATTCTATCTGAAGGAGAGGACTGAAGAGCCTCTTCAGGTTATTAAAAAACAATTACAGAGGCAGAGGAGTGCACACGTGAAAGTGCCATAGGTATGGGAAAGTTTGTTTGATGCAGAATGAAAAAGGGTCTTTGAATAAGGGGACTTCCTTAAGTTACCTGAAGTGGGACTTCAAATAATTTTCTCCAGATGGTGAGAGATTCACTGAATTGTCTCCCCCCCCCTCCCCTATATTTTGGTTGAGTTGAAAACAGTGATAAAAGTCAAAGTAGGTGTGTGTGTGTGTGTGTGTGTGTGTGTGTGTGTGTGTGTGTGGAGAGAGAGAGAGAGAGAGAGAGAGAGAGAGAGAGAGAGAATTATTGAATCCCTCTGCATATTATATTGGAATGGGGGGAAAACACTCACCTATCACATACTGGAAGTGGAGGAGTTCTGAAGGCCACCTACACCCATTTCTCCTTGCCCCCCCCCCATAGGCCTTCCAGAAATAGCCCTTTTTTCTTTAACATCCCCCACGTACCTGTAAATCACAAGGCAGTTGTGGCAGCACAGACTTACCTTGTAATGTTTCTTTAAGAAAAGAAAATTTAAAAAAAAGTTGAGTTTTGCTTTTAAATCAAATGCATAACCTATATGGACCAAGGTCTTAACAGTGAATTAGGTTTTGATATGGGGAGTAGATTGGTTGGAATGCTCATTCAAATAATTTACTCTTGAGGACAGGATCATTATCTACCCTGTTTTCTGCTTTGTCTCCAGCTCCTAGAAAAATGCAAGGGCTATAAATCCTTTTGGATAAATATTTTATGAATGAATGAATAAAACAATTTTGGGGTCAAGTAAAATATTCAAATATGTGTGTGTGTTTTAATGATTAAAAATAGTGGTTAATGCTAACCCTTGCTGAATATGCACCATGTTCTGGGCTCTGTGCTAAGCGCACTCCCTGCATCATCTCCCAGGTGAGCATGTGAAGCTCTCGTCACAATTTGAATGGAACTGCCCGGTAGTGAGATCACATACCCCGTGGGGCAGAAAAAAGAGACAACGGGAAAAGGGGACAGATTTTCCTAAAGCATGCATATCTTGAATTAGAAAGCATGTATTTCTCACATACTGAACAGCAGATATTTAAATGGAAAGGTAACATTTACACAATGGAATACTATGCAGCTGTGAAAAAAGGATCTCTTACCCTTTGACACAGCATGAAGGGACCTGGAGATTATTATGCTAAGTGAAATGAGCCAGTCAGAGAAAGACAAATATCACATAAGCTCACTTAAATGTGGAATCTAATGAACCAAATAAACTGATGAATGAAATTGATAGAGACATTGAAGCATAGAAAGACTAGAATCTCAGAGGGAAGTGGGGATGGGTGGGGAGAGATTAACCAAAGAGCTTATATGCTATATGCATAACCCTTGGACACAGACGGTAGTGTGGTGAAGGCCAGGGGAGGGCACAGGAGCAGAGTGAAGGGGTCAATGAGGGGAAGGGGACATGTGTAATACTTTCAATAATCAAGATAAATTTAAAAAAATAAAAGGTAAAAATTATTTGAAGGCTAAAAAAAAAAAGCATTTTGATGATCATTGAAACCAACCTAAATACTTTTTACTCTGAATGGAAAATAACACCCAGGAAATGACATCCTAGCATAATTAATAGGCTAAATAGAGAGAATAAGCATGGAATAGAGTATGGAATCTCAGAGGGAAAGTGGGGGTGGGTGGAAAGAGATCAACCAAAAAACTTGTATGCATATATTGTAGTCAGTGGACACAGCCAATAAATAGGGTGGTGAAGGCCTGGGGGTGAGGCGGGGGGCTAGCAGGAGTTAATGGGGGGGGGTGGAAGGAGGGACATATGTAATATTTTCAACAATAAGTATTTAAAAACATAAAAGAATATATGAGCAAATCTAGGAGAATGTCATTAGTTCCCATTCCTTCTCCTTTCTGCTTACCTTCTCTCCTCTTTTCATATACCCTAGGGAAGGATGAAGAAATGCAAGAGAAGTGGTGTAGCAAGGGAAGTGGGGTAGGAGAGTCCATAGAGAAAGCAGGTTTGCAGAGGCTGGCATAACCAAGTGATCTGTGCTTAGTGAATCAGACTGTAATTCTCTTAGCTTCCCGCTGTCTTTGAAAGTGCTAGGTGTCTGCAGCTTCCCCTGGGCAAGTGATTCAGCACCTTCCACAACCAGATCTGACTATAAAGTTTCAGTCTTGTGTAACCAGATGACTGTTGCCCAGTCAAAAGGAGACAGGATGCTGTATGTACATATCAATGTGTGTCTGCATATTTCCTCAGTGGGCTGTTTGTTTTTTCTCATGTGCATGCTTTCCTACTCAGCCTTCCTTCTGCGGTGGCATATGCTATGGAATTTCTGAAAGATATTGGTTCATTACATCTGACTCTTGTGACATTCATCCCTATTACTCACCCTTAAGGACCTGTTTCCAGTCATTGCTGGAGGTAGAACCAGAGAAGAATTACACAGACAAAATGATTTCTGGTCTTAATTTTTATGGATACTGCAGTCTCTTTATTCAATTATTTTTTTTCTTGGAAACAATCCCTGAATGTCTAGTTTCAGGGAGAAATCATTACCAAATAAACATAATATCAAGTTTGTATTAATGTAATGGGGATGGCATTTAGTACTATCAAATCTTGTTACTTGACTTACATTGATGAAAAGAGAAGGAATACAAATTCGCTAATTATTGTAAGTTACATGGAGGTAGAAATGTGATTTTGCATACATATGTAAAATTTGGTCTATAAACGCCCACACAGGGCATGCTTGTTCACTCAGTCAGCCAGTGTAAGAGCCCAGTCTGATTGAGATGGTTCCACGAGGCTGGACATGGCAGAGGGAGCGGCTGAGGGTTGTAGAAAGTTTGCCAGTGCCACAAGATATAAAATGCTGCTCCTCCTAGCAACAAGCACTTTATTTATCTTTCTGTTTATTATTGAAGTATCATGGGTATACACTATTACTTTATTAGTAGTTATATTAGTTTCATGTGTATAATATAGTGATTCAGCATTTTTATGCCTTACAATGAGATCACCCCACTAATTCTAGTGATCATCTGTCATCATGCAAACTTATCACAATATTATTCACTCTATTCCCCTTCACCATATTTACCCATTCTCCCACCCCCTCCCTTCTGGTAACGGTCACTTTGGTCTTTGTTTTTATTAACACTTTGGTCTCTGTTTGTTTGTTTAGATTCCACACTTATTTGGGGCATCTATTATATCCCACACACTGAGAATACAGCATTATGAAGGAAAAATCTGTGTCCTCCTAGAAGGTATATTCTAATAGAGGACATGCAATAAACAAAGAAAGAAGATAATTACAAAGAATAATTACTGTTATGAAGAAAATTATTAGGGAGACATGATCAAGAATAATGAGAAAAGAATAATGGGAGAGAGGATGCTTTAAGTAGGCCCTTTAGGTTAATTTCAGCTGAGGATATTGCAGGCCTGTTTAGAGGCTATATCTAAGCTGAGAGGAAGGAAGAAGAGCCATCCATCAGGAGAGTACAGGGAAGAATATTCTAGGCAGAGAGAACAGTAAATGCAAAGGCAAAGGCTGGCCTTGGAGGCATAGAAAAGGGATGAGGTTGGATGCAATGTGGAGAACCAAGTGGGTGATGAGATTGGAGTCACACAGTAACACGTAGACCATGGTGAATGGTTGACCTATTTTAAGTGCAAAGAGAAAGACTTTAAATAGGACTGATCTGTGATCTGACAACAGCTTATTCTGGCTTCTGGAAAGAGAGAGAACTGTGAAAAGAATGGAAGGAGAAAGAAAGAAGAAGGAACCATTAGGAAACAACTGTAGTCAACCAAGCAAGAGAAAATGTCAGTGGAGAAGAGTAGATTTATAATTTGGAAAAACAAATGGTCTGCTTATTTATTGGATGTGAAGGATGGGGAAAAGTGAAAAAAGTAAGATGGTTCCTGGACCTACAGTGGCCCTTTAGGTTAATTTCAGCTGAGGCAATGTGGAAGTCGTCCTGAAGGAAGATGTATTTTATGGTGAGCGCCATTTTATGGTAGGTGGTATCATACAGGACTTAAGAGGCCAGAGTCATAGTTTAGCTGTGTGATCATAAGCTGGACACTGGCCCTCTCAGAGCCTTGGAACTACCTTGACTGAGCTTCAAGATCTTATAACCCTTGAAGATGCTGAGTTTTTCATTGGTACAGATGCACCTTCTTTCTAATAGTCATATGGTGGGTGGAGATGGGGGCATGACAATAAGAGGAACTGAGCCAAACAAAACAATAGGTCAGTGCAACCCTCACCACTACCTAATAATCTCCAGGGTGTTGTGTCTTCATTGGTGTTCTGTCTATAGTTCATCTTTGTGCCTTAATGTCTACACTGGAAAAGTCAGTGCAGGAAGGGGCAGATCACAATATGACCACCAGAGGACAGCATGGAGCTGTGCATGCCCAGATCAGCCCCTGAGGTTAGGAGCCCTGCCCCTGCTCCTAAGGGACTAACCTTGCCCCGCAGAAGTGGTCACCGGGGTCAGGACGCACTACTGCTGAAAGCAAACGAGGAAAGGAAATGCTCCTTATAGCCAAGGCACTAAGAAGAAAAAAGAGTGTTGTTGTAAACAACAAAAAACTATATATAACTGTAGTTTACACAGCCCAAACAGTAGTTTAAAAAATATTTTAATCTTTAGTTCAATGCATGAGTGCTATGTACCTGGCACTGATAAATGGTTATATATATTATCTCACTTGAGCTTTATATCAACTCTATATCCTGGTTTTTGTCCTTATTGTGCAGATGAAGACACTGAATAAAGTATGAAAATCACTGGTAGGGGCAGTTTCATCTAACCACAAAAGTCTGTTTAACTGCAAAAACCCCCCTCAAGGATGCCATACATCTGTTTGTTATTTTCCCAGCATTTGCTGGATGCTTTGGGGATAGAAATGCAATCTTATATAAGACTTGGGCCTTGACCTTCAAGGATATACACTTTCAGAGTGGAGGGAACAAATTAAGCAACTAAAGAATAACACAAACAGTTGCATAAAATCCACAGTTTAATAGTTTGTAAAACTGTGTCTTCACAACTCTCCAGTGTCAAGTGTTTTTCCACACAACTGCCATGAGCAAAATCACCTTCCAATTGAAAAGATGGATGACAGACAGTGAGGTGTAGTCATGCATTCATTCAGTCAGTCATTCCTTTATTGTCCAGTGAGTTTGAGTATCTCTGATTATGACAGACACCAGATAGTACACTGCAACATACTGTCCCCTGCCCTTGAGGAGCTTATAATCTAGTTTGGGGTAAAAATAGACAATAGTAAGTAAGCCAACAAAAAATGTGGAATTATACATACCATAAAAAGGGTCCAGTGATGAGCTATTGTCCCTGGTGACTTCAGCTCTTGGTCCAACAATTTCTTGGCCTTAATTCTTATGCTCTTCACCACACCAGCCTGGCAGCCCTGACTCAAGCAGTTCTTCTCTTCTTCGGTCTTGACCTTTCTGAATCCCTCTGCCACCAGAATCTTACAAACATGTGTCTCTCACACTCCCTGGGACCTAGTCGACCTATGCTGTGTGCTCAGGCTGGATCCCCTTTTCTCTTGCCCAATCTGGACTCCATGGAGGGTCAGTTCAGCAATGCCCTAGTTCCTGCTCTAACATCTTCCTGACCATTCTCAGACTCTTCCTCGATATGTTCCCATTTGCCTTTGCTCTCCAGATAGAATAAGGAGTCTCTTGCCCCTGCAGTCATCCTATATAATAAAGAGGTAATATGCAAATTAACCCTCACACCATCATAAGATGGCTGCGCCCACAGCGGAGGCAGGGTTCCCGTAACGAGCGATCAGCAGGGACCTGAGGCTGCTTGGCACCAGGCGGGGGAACCTGAGGCTGTGGCCCCTGCCCAGCGGGACTTGACTGGGACCTCAGGCTGTGCCCTCTGCCCAGCAGGGCTTGACGGGGGACCTCAAGGTGCACCCCCCGCCCTGGTCGGGGCCGGGAGACCTCAAGCCATGCCCCCCACCCAGTGGGGCTTGATGGGGGACCTCAAGGAACCCCCTGCACCGGTGCCAGCCTGGGGGACCTCAGATTGTGCCCTTCCCCTGGGGGATCTGTGGCTGCGCCCCCTGCCCAGCGCCGGGCGGGGGTACCTGAGGCTGCGCCCCCTGCCCGGCGGGGCTTAATGGGGGTGGGCCAGCCGGGTCTGGATCTCACCCAATGGGGGTGGGACTGGCTGGGTCTGGGTCTCGCGCGATTTCGAGTTGCGCATGGGTGGGCGGGGACTTGACTCTGGGTCCCACGGTGTGCCCCAGACTCTGACGGGAGGAAGATTTTCATATACATTTTACTAATTTTCTTTCATCTCTGACACTTCTATTATAGAGAAAGGGTAAACAGCAATGTTAAAATATTTTCTCTAATTCTCTTTTAATGTGCATGAATTTCATGCATTGGGCCACTAGTTCTGTGATAAGGGTGAATGGTATTTAAGATAAATCTTGTAGAGGTGACTCATTCATGCATGTATGCCTGCATCCCTTACTTTATTCCACAGTGAGTTATTGGTCATCTGCTATTTTCCATCATTGCAATTGGCCCTGAGACGCTGTGGAGCAGCCCGGGATCAGGGAGCAGCAGTTCCGGTAGACTGAAGCATATGGAAGAGACAGATATTTTGCTTGGTACACAATGAGGCCTGAAAGGTGGGACCCTTACCTGCACAGTCTCAAGGTCATGTTAATATTTTGAACTTATTCTAAGAGAGAAGGAGACAAAGGAAAGATTCTGGGCAGAAGTGTGACATGATTTAATTTGCAGTCTCCAAAGAACCACGCTGGCTGCTGTGTGAGAAACGGAGCAGGAATGGGAAGAACAGTTAAAAGCTGGTGTAATGACCTGGGTGAGAGGTGGTGGCTTCCTGTAGGTAAAAGCTCCATTAGTTCAACTCTGAGTTCCCTTTAACCAATCACCTTCAACTGAGTTCTCTAAAGCCCTTGAACTCTGATTCCTCACAAGTGCCTCAAGCCTCTGGCCCCAATCTCCCTCCCCTAATTTATCTCCTGCAGAGAACTCTGCCCCCTCCCCCCCATATACTATGCTCTAGATGAAATGAACCACTCTCTGTTCCCTGAGCTGGCACATTCCCACCTCCAGGCCTTTGCTCAAGCTGTTCTCTCAACCTGAATAACTCTTCCCCATACCCCTTCCCGTCTGTTCCTGTATTCAACTCTTTTTATACAAGTTGCTCAGATCACCACAGATATTATGAATCCAGTCCTATTCATAATGTGAGTTTATAACTTAAGCTATGTAACAGTTACAGTATGACTTGCATGTCAGTTAGTTCATCCCTGCTGTTTCCTCAACTGTGAATCTTGTAGGAGAGGAAACATTTTATTAATATTTTTATTCTTTTCTTCAAAACCATGCAATCTTGCTCAGTGGGACATCTTAGTGGTTATTAGGTGTTAGTTGTATCAAATCAGAAAGAATCCAATTCAATCTAATCCACTCTGATCTAATCCAGTCTAATCCAATCTAGTTTAATTCAATTGAACTCAACTCAATCCTTTGTATATTAGTTATTTCCTCCACAGGTATAAACCCCTTAAGTGTAGGCACTTGTAGTATGCTTCTTTGTGTGTCCTACCTTGATCATACAGCAGGCACTCAGCATATGTTATTGATTGGTTCACTTAAAATTGAAGACACTCCTTGTTAGAAGTGTAAGCTGGCCTTGGACCCTTCTATTTTATAAATGCTGAAAACTCTTTCTTATGTCAAATATGACATGCATGAGCTTGAAAATTATAATTCCATAGAAATAAGTGGTCAGAAAATATACTACGGACTCTTAAGTAATTTCAGTGCAGGTCTAATTAAATAAAATGTGTAAGAAGTTGTATACAAATGCATTAAGATATTACACTATTCTCAGTGGGCTTAGTTTGAAGACAGAAAATGTAGTTACCTGGAGGGGGGTGGATTGAGGTAATAGTGATGTGATATCATGAAGAACTTCCCCCTAAATATCTACTTTACCAAAGAGAAGCCTCCTGTATGCTCATGGCTGAAGGGACCCTTATCTTAACTTCTCAAGGACATTATCTGTCACTCTAAGACCCTATCCTATATAATAAAGAGCTAATATGCTAATTAGACTGAACAGCAGAACGACCGTCTGGATGACCTTCCGGATGAAGCTGGGCCTTCGAGGGCAGGCCAGGGCTGCGAGGGCCGAGCCCCTTGCATGAATTTCGTGCATCAGGCCTCTAGTCACGTATCATTCATTGGCACCATATTCGGAGTACTTTACACACAGGCCCAGCCTCATCTTTAAAGTCACAACTGCTCATTCCTTATGTAATGGAGATACCCTTGTGCAAGACACCATTTTTTTATTGTAAAGTGTTCATAACATGAAATTTACCATTTAACCATTGTTAAATGTACAGTTCAGTGACATCAAGCACATTCACACTGTTGTGAAACCACCACCACCATTCATCTCCATAGCTTTTACATCATCCCTAACTGGAATACTGCAGCCAATCATATTTATTTTTTAATTATAAAATAATGTCTCCCAAGGGTAGGAAATTCAAACATCCTCAAAGTGTATAAGGTAAGAAAATATATATTTTTAAATATAAAGGTTTGTATATTGGGGGGGGGGGGCGCGGTTGATGCAATGTGATGGTTACTGTACCTAAACATTTTAACTGCTCATTTCCCAATAGGTGTTAGGAGGAAGGGGTCTGTCTTTGCAGCTCTTTTTAACTCTTAATGTGGGTTTGCTTGGAGTCATGTTCCTCTTTGATAGGACTCTAATTGATTCTCAGAGGAATAATTAATGGAAAAGAAAGTAAGATACCAAGGAAGCAGTTAATTTACAGAACATAGTGTGTTGATCCAGTGTGGAAAGGTGAGAAACACACACAAGCTCACCTGTACACTTTTCACTTCACTGTGCAGAGCAAAGGTGTTGGGTACACGTCCTACTTTCTTGACTTAAGTCTTCCTTACATTCAGCTCTTCATCCTCACTCATCCATATAAAAATTCTGGGCTTGGAGCTAGACCTCAGTGCTGTCAACATTCACCAGTGGGGCAAGAGCTGTGCCTTAGATACACGTAATTTTCAACTTAGATCAGTTCAGATTTTTCAAAACATGCAGAAAGTCTATGGAAAAGAATGGCCTACCTGAGAATTGAGCTTGAAACTTCTGAGCAACATTTTCTGCCTAGCATTAGCAAAAATCCAAAGCAGAGCTGCCATCATTTGGGGGTATAAAAGACTTGTGTTAACTTTTTTTTTTTTTAACTGACAAACCCAAGCACTACTTGTAGTAATGCATGCCTCTTCAGTATTTGCACAATATAAGCTTACATCCATTAGAAAAGCATGTTGTTCATTTAATTTTCCACTAAAATCAGTGGTTTTAATTAAGGATAAAATTAATGAAATCTGAACCTTAGAGGGATAATTGGTTTTGCCAATAAAAGACCATGTAAGTCCTACAAAAAAAATCTAATTTTCTATAATTAGCTCACATGTAATTGATTCATTAGGCAGTCATGAATATAAGAAGAAAACCACACTGCTGAGATGGAGAGTAGCTGGATTCTGAGAAAAACTGCTGAACAGTAGACAAACATTAAGCAACTATTTTTCCTGATATAGTATATTTCATGGCAGCTTTTCACAGCAACTCCATGAAAGGGGGCCCTTATTCTAGAGCCAAGACTCTCTGAAATAAGATGATTCCCTTAAAAAAAAAGTAAGTTTTCCTGTTACAGAAAACCAGAAAAGAACCAAGCAATACTTAGAGAGATGGAGTTACATTTATTACACACGGGTCCAGAGGAAAATATCTCTCAAATTCTGGGCCCTAACATGGAGGAATTTTCCCTATTTATATGTTTTTACCTTCTTTGTCTCCCAAATATGGGGTGTTTCTGGCCCCCTTCGCAAGTTCTTAAAGAGCCCCTATGTGCTGGGGCCTTGAGACCTCAACCAAAGGCCTGGCCTAGTGCCAGCACTGATAATTTTGTCCGGGGAAGGTTTAATGGCCTCTCTGAAGTGGGAGTAGTCTTATTTTCCTTATTATTTAAGCAAGCAAGCATTTACAGAAGCCAAATAGCAGGGTTAAAATTTCAAACAGCACTTTTTATATAAGATGGATGCTTCATTCTCATAAGTTTTAAGGGCAAGAATATCTGCCCTAACCACCCTCATGATTAAGTCAAGGAAAGATATTGAGAAAACTTGTTCTGTGGCCATGACTCTGAGTATTTAATGAATCGACAGGGAGCTTTGGAAAAATATAAAATAAATCCTCCATGTGTCCATACTGAGACATGAACTATTGCCATTGTCCCCTTTCTGAGCTATACAGTAAGCTGGAAGCCTTTCAGATATGGAAAGGAGTCCTCTTTGATACCTACCAACAAGTTGCCAGCACATTGTAGTAGATTTTTAGGACACTCTGCTCAACTTACAATGGCCTCTGTGACTGTTCTTTTCACCTGGAGTGGTGACTCCCCAGCAGTTACTTTATGTTGTGTGACTCTCCTGGCCCTTTTTTGCTACTGGCCAACCTAATTCTCTTTCCCAGGAATTTGGGATTGAGAATGAAATAGTGCAATTGAGATTGAGTTGCTAAATGGGGAAAAAAACCTGTGTCAGGAATTTTGGAATTTCTTTGTTTTTGTTTTTGTTTTGTTTTTTAGAGAATGGGAGGGAGGGAGAGTGGGCGGGGGGGAAGAATATAGAAATAGATTTAGAGAGATTTCTGGTTCAAATGATTTTCTGAATCCTGGTTGAGTTCTTGACTTTGGAGTCCTCATGAAACCCCTTGTCCTTACAACAAATCCCACACTTTGCTTATGTGAGCCTGAAGAGAATTCTATTACTTGCAACAGAAATATTGCAAACAGTGCCACAGTGAACATAGGGATGCATATATCTTTTCAAATTAGTGCTTTTGTTTTCTTTGGAAACATACCCAGGAGTGAAATTGCTGAGTCATATGGTAGTTCTATTTTTCATTTTTTGAGGAATCCTCATACTTTTTTCCATAGTAGCTGCACCAATTTACAGTCCCACCAACAGTGCACAAGGGTTCCCTTTCCTCCACATCCTCACCAAATATGATGCAGTCATAAATAATAATGAAATCTTGCCATTTGCAACAAAATGGATGGAACTAAAGGGTATTATACTAAGTGAAATAAGTCAGACAGATTACAAATACCATATGGTTTCACTTACATGTGGAATCTAAAAAACAAAATAAATGAACAAACAAAACAAAACAGAAGCAGACTCAGAGATAAAGAGAACAAACTGGCGATTGCCAGAGGGGAAAGGGGTGGGAGAAAGGACAAAAAAGGTGAAGGGGAATAATGAATAAAAATATCTAGTTATAAATAAATCATGTGATGTAAAGCACAGCACAAGGAATATAGTCAATAAATGTTAATAACTATGTATGGTGACAGATGGTTACAGACTTATTGTGGTGATCACTTCATTAGGAATATAAATGCTGAATAAGTAATATTATACACCTGAATCTAATATTATGTGTTAACTATATTTTAATTTATTTTTTAAAAATTTCTAACTGATGCACATGTTGGAGCACATATTTAAGAGGAGGTCAGCTAGATATAGAAAACAGAGAAGGAAAGAGGAAAGAAACAATTGAGTGCCTTGTGTCAAGCAATTTGTTAAACATTAGAAATTATCTTATTTCTCCTCTAAGTATATGAAAAAAAAATAGATGTTACCACCTCCCGCCCCATGTTTTCAGGTGAATTTCAGAGGTCCACACTCAAGTTTGTACTCAGATTCTGGTAGCTAGGGCTGGGCTGTGGTCTAACTTTGATAAGTAACAATCACCTTGAGTTTATGATGTTGAGCAAGCCAATTCACCCGATTTGGACCTCTTTTTTTTTCTTCTTCTTCTTTTTTTTTAAAACGCAAGGGGTATTGGTTAAATATAATATTCTCTGAGGTCCTTTCCAAGTCCAATGGCATAGCATGTCTTGAAAGATTCGTTTAAAACAATGCTTCTCTATCCAGCTGGTTCTGTTCAGCTGAGGACACATATAGCTCAGGACAGCTGAACTATATTGAAGCCTCCTTGGTTGCCTTTCTAGATTATACCATTCTTTATTCCATACCCTTCCCTAGAAGACTGAGAAATTCTGAGAGTGGGAAAGTTGTAGGTAGCAGCTCGATTTGAACCCATAGGAGTTTTATTATTTCATTATACTGCTGCTCTCTCTTTTATTATACCTATTAGAACATAGAAAAACCTCAATATATTTTTCAACTGATTTGGAATAATATTGGCGATAAATGACTGATGTTTCCTTTTCACATTTTAGAGTCAGCCTGTCAACTTCTAATAAAAATCCTATTGGTAATATTTTTGGAATTGTATTGAATCTATAGATCAGCTTAGGGGTATTACTCTCTTAACAATATTGAGTCTTCTAATCTGTGAACATAGTACATTTCATTTTTACAAAAGGTAGTCTTTAATTTCTCTCAGTACCATTTTACAATTGTTAGTGTCGAATTTTTGCATATCCTTTATTAATTTCTTTCTAGGTACTTGATATTCCTGCATGCTGTTGCAAATGGTATTGTATTGTGTTGTTTATTTTCTAATTGTGTGTTAATGGTATCTAGAAATAAAATTTATTTGTAGCATATTAACTTTTCCTGTAGCCTTACTATACTAGTAATATGTTAATTAATGACACCAGAAACTTTGGACATGAAAATTCCTGCCTTGGAGTTCAAGGGACAAAGTATACATGGTAAACAGAATAATACCCCCACTTCCAAAGATGTCCCTGTCCTAATCCTCAGAACCTATGGCTGTGTCAGGTTACATGGCAAGGGGGAATTAAGGTTCCAGGTGGAATTAAGATGGCTAATCAGTTGGTTTTAAGATAGGGATATTACCATGGATTAGTGGAGTGGGCCTAAAGTAATCAAAAGGGTCTTTAAAAGTGGAAGAGGGAGGCAGGAGAGGAGAGTTCCAGAGACCAATGAGTGTGGAAGAAAGATTAGAGAGATGGGACATTGACATTGTTGGCTTAAAAGATGGAGGAGGAGGCTGTGAGCCAAGAAGTGCAGGCTATGTCTAGAAACAGAAAAAGACAAGGAAATGGATTGTCCCTAGAGCCTTCAGAAAAAAAAAAAATCTGTAGCCCTGCCAACACCTTGGTGTTAGCCAAGTAAGGCCTCTGTTGGGTTCCTGATCTCCAGGAACATAAGGAAAAAATTGTGTTGGTTTAAGTCACTGAGTTTATGATAATTTGTTATAGCAGCCATAGAAAATGCAGTATAGTTCAGAGTTAGGGAGAGGACAGCTCTCCCTCCCTGTTTTCTATTCAGGGAAACTGCCCCATGCTGGCATCTTGCAGATTGCTGTCTTCGGGAATAGTAGGCAACAGTAGCAGCATTAGCATTTAGCCACCATCCATGCTGCAAAGCTGAGGGGTCTTCCGGGAGGTTTCATAGCAGACCCCAGGTATGTCAGCTAATCAGAGCCAGGTCCTGAGAGGAAAACTTGGGAGATGCCATGCGATAACTGGAATAGGCAGAGGCATTTGTGGGTGCAGAGGAAGCACCACTTTGGAGGATGACTTTCAGTTGGGGAAATTCCATTTTGAGAAAAATAGGTGTCTGAAAGACATAATTTTTATAAGTATGCCCCTATTTGTTGCCTCAGATAAAGATTTACATTATACTAATAGCTAGAGGCCTGGTGCATGAAAATTCATGCACTGGAGGGGGGCATCCCTCAGACTGTCCTGCCCCCTCTCACAGTCCAGGAGCCCTCAGGGGTGGGAGGTGACGCCCCCATCACACCTCTGCTGCTGCCACTTCTGGCAGCGCAAGCCTCGGCCCTCCCTGGTTACCTGAGCCTCGGGCAGCCCTGGGCGGCTGGGCAGCCACCATCCAAGGCTTCCTGTGCCTTGGGCCAGCCCTGGGTGGCTGGGGAGCTGAGGGGACTGGGGAACTCCAGAGGCAGGCGCATGGCAAGGCTGGACCTGCCTGGGGTGGGCCCTGTCTTGCCACATGCCTGCCACCCTGGCGGGACTGAGGGCACTGGGCACTGCCATCTTGTGAATGTGGGAGCTGCCATCTTTGAGGACAGGGCAGTCAATTAGCATATTCCCTCCTTATTGGCTGTGGGTGCCACCATCTTTGAGGGCGGGGCAGTCAATTAGCATATTTCCTCCTTATTGTCTGTGGGTTCTGCCATTTTGTGATGGCGTGAGGGTCAATTAGCATATTCCCTCTTTATTAGATAGGATAGTTAATTATATGACTACTTGTTAAATTTCTGAAGTTTATAAATCAAGTGCTTTTAAATATAATTAGGGAAGATTGGAAGTTGCCCCTGGCGTGACGTCATCCTTGCATATTTGTATTCTGGTATCTAGCGTGGGAGAAAAGGAGTTGCATCTGAGGGGTTGTATAGGGACCCAGGCTGTCCTCTGCTCTCTGAGCCCCAGCAAGCGCCCACTGTGGGTGAATCCACAGGTATGGTGGTTCTGGATTATTGTCTTGAGTCTAAATTGTGATTTCAGTATGTGTACTGCTAGATTCCTTTTTCATTTTGCTCATGTCTATCTATAACAATCTATAATAATAATAGCATAATATGCTAATTAGACTGGACGTCCTTCTGGACAAAGTCGGGGCTGCAAGGGAAGCCCGGGTCCCAGGTGCCTGCCTGCAGCCAGAGGGAAGCCAGTGCTGGCAGCTGGGGGAAGGACGGCCTACTCTTGCACGAATTTTGTGCGTCGGGCCTCTAGTATTTTTAATAAAAAACAAGGCAAAGATAGATGAGAAAAGTCAGTGTGTTTTTATCTTCAGTGCATGTCAGTGAGAACGATGTTATCTATGAAGTTTCAGTTAATAATAAAACAGGAGCTACAAAGACCAAATAAGAAATAAAGTGAATTTGCAATAACGTTACTCATATAACATGTAAAAATGTATCAATATCATGTGTCTTATAATATTTACCTCTAAAACTGTTTATTCTGTGCTTATTCTTCAATATAATTGGTCATCCCATTTCTATTATCTGCAGAGCAAAAGTTTGAAATTAAAAGGTTTAAAATAAAAAGAAACACCCATCTGTATTTATTTATTTATTTATTTATTTATTTATTTATTTTTTTATTTTTTTACAGAATGGCAATTTGGAAATAACAAAAGGTCAGTTTTATAACTCGCATCCTTATAAAATACTTTTATTAGTTATTCTTCCAAAAGAAATCCACGGTTATTTAATCCCTCACCAAGAATGTGCTCACGGAAATGACAGTGTCTTCCTTCATTTGAGTTTCTGAATTAAGGAAACAAGGTTGGAGACAGCTTATAGTGGCCTCAACAGAGGCCCTTTCCATTTTTTGCTTTGCAATTTAGTTAATATTTATGGATGGCTTCTGCAGTGCCAGGTGCTGTACTAGGTGCCAAGAATACAGAAAGGATTAAAATGCAGTTTCTTTCCTCAAGAAGCCCACGTTATGATGAAGGAGGCAAGTAAGTGCTTCAGACCAAAATGCAAGACTATAAGGCCGCCAAGGAGCGAGTGATTTATTTTGCCTGGAGAGAAATGAAACCTTCATAGAAGGGGTGACATTTGAAAGGGCTTTAAAAGAAAAGAGGTCAATAGTTATACATTTGAAACAGTGAAACAGTGTAAAAACTCTAAAAAAGTTCTGTTTGTATTCTGCCAGTTGCCTGTGTAACTGGGTCGGAACCTTCATTTGGGGAGGGGTGACTGAGGGGACCAGACAGGAGGCTGGGAGAGCGCAGGCCAAGCACCCTTCAGCTACTGGAAGGGAGAAAGCACCGGGCTCTTCAGGGCACAGCACCAGCACCTCTTGCAAAGTCTGTTCAACACTCCATGTTTTCTTTAAGGAGAAATGAAAAGAAAAAGCACACGATAGCAGGGGCTTTCTGCCACTTCCCAGCTCTGAGATGGTGTTAGGGGAGTCACTTCAGCCTTAGTTTCTTTGTCTCTGAACCAAGGAAAGTTATACTTTCCCCCCAGGTTTGTTATTTTGGGGATGAAAGACAGAAATGCATGTAAAGTCCCAGCGCATTGCCTGACGCAGGGAAACGGCGTGAAGCTCATGACCATGGTGATGCGACCATGGTGGTGGTGAGAAAGAATGGGCCTGTTCTCCTGCTGCTTTGGGAAGACTCTGCCGTCTCAAGAGGTGGGCCAGAGCAGCGTGCCCCGGGCTAACCTGGCTCTGACCCAGAGCCACTTCCTGCCATCTGCAGTCCCCTTGCCGTTTTCCTGTGGCTCCGGTGGCGCTGCCAGCTGCTCCAACTGCTGCTGCTGGTACCCTGACAGCTGCGTGAGCCAGGTCATGGTCTATTAAATACACCTCAGCGGGAAGCCCCGAGCCCTACATAATCCCAGCAACGAGGTCCCATCCTCCCCTACCTACCCCCTGCCCCTCCTGTAATTCACCTGCCCTCATTCTCTTTTCCTTCCATTTGAGTGCCTTTGACCCTTTGGTGCCCCTTTCCTTCTTTCTTCTCTCCCTCTTCCACACCCTCTCACTTCTCTTGTTTTTTTTTTCTTCTTCCCTGCATGCTTGCTCCACCTCCAGCTCAGTAGAAGGAATCCTGATATGAGGTCAGAGGTCTCAGAGAGTGATGATGGCCAGGCCACTTCCCCCTCCTGGGACGTGGTTTCCTCATCTGCAGAAATTAAGGGGTTGGACCAGGATAATCCAGAGTTTTCTTTCCACGCTAAGGGCCCATTCTGTTACCTTCGGTTGTGATTGCCTCTGTGCCTGCTTTTCGTGCTTCAGCTGACTCATCCATCCACCTGCATCTCCCATCTACTCCTTGCCCACTTTGGTCCAAGTTGCCATCATCTCTCGCAAGGCCCACTAGAGTAACCACCTGCTCGTAGAGGTCTCCCTGCTTCCCTCCTTATCCTCACCCAACACGTTTTCCACACAGAAGACAGGGACCTTCTAAAACTGGATGCTATTGCTCACTCCTCAGCTTCAATTCCCCCAAACTCCTCATATAGTCATTGCCTCCCCTTGCCCTGCTTATTCTCTTTAGAGCAAGTCTTACTGCCTGAAATGTCTTTCTGTACTCACACAGCTGGATGTTTATGGACCTGCTTGTCAGTCTTGCTCACTCTGAATAAATGCTCAGTAGAGGAATCTCCCTTTGTCATAGAACCCATCTCTCTTCTTCTTGAGATTGTTATCTGCTAACTATACATTTTCTTAGAAGTATCTCTGCCTGCCAGACAACCTCCATCATTCACTTTTCTCAGCCACCCTGGTCCTGTATTCTCATAGGCTGTGGTAAGGCACAAGTGCAGTTTTTAATTCTTCTCTCACTTTAATTTTAACCTGTGCTGGAGTGTGAATTAGGATAATCTAGATAGCTCTTTCCTACAATGCCCGGAAGGAAACTTCGCTAAGAAAATGCATTAAAATCTTCAAAATGTGGTGCTTGGTTCTTAGGAAGATGTTAGGAGTGGCCAGGCTCTTTAAAACAACCCTTTGAGGTTGGTAATGTTAATAAACTCACTCCACAGAAAACAGAAACTGGGCATTAGAGAGATTGTGTCGCTGGATCATGGAGCCCGGATTTGAACCGAGGAGGGCAATGCCAGAACCAGGCACCTTGTCCCCGTGTTATTCCTTCTCCATCTCTAGATTAGAGCCGTGTCCTGCTTTACTTTCATCACAGCACATATAAATGTCAGAGGTCGTCTGAGTAATTCACTTAACTTTTTGCGGCTGGTTCTTCCATGAAAACATCAGGTCCCTCAGGGCAGGTACCACGTACCTCCTGCTCATTGCACTTTACTCAGCATTTTCTATAGTGCCTGGTACGTAATGAACCCTCGGAAACATTTACTAAACAAGTAGATTATTTGCATGTTAGAAGATGAGGTATAATAAAAGGCCTGATAATTTTGATGGAAATTTCAAAATTATTTCTAATGGTGTCAGATTTTCATCCTTTGAGAGTATATTTAGTTTTTGCACTAGCCAAAACTTATTTTTTTTCAAAACAAATAAGCGGTCATAAAGTATTATGGCTCCGTTTCTTTCTCAGAAGTTAGACCTCTATTTGCGGGACCTACCCTTCTGTGCAGTGGGAGCCCAAGGTACTCTAGTAAAGTCTATGGACTCCATCACTGCATGAAATAAAATATATAGTATCACAAGGGAACCAATTATATTGAATAAAGTTATCAAAATATTAAAAATTGTGGAATAGTCACATATTTGCTTCTTCATTAACACATCTATAATAATAAAAGGCTAATATGCAAATGGTTATTATGCCCTGACACCGTAACAACTGATCAGCAGGAGGTTGTGTCCCCGCCCGGCGCTGGCTGGGGACATGACCAACACTGCATCCCTGCCTGGTGCTGGCCAGGGATGTGATACGTCAGCAGAGCTTGATGGGGGTGGGGCTGGCCGGGTCTGGGTCTCGTGTAATTTCGAGGCACATGCAGATGGGTGGGGACTTGACTCTGGGTCCTGAGGTGTGCCCCAGACTCTGACAGGAGGGAGGAGGGAACTGGATACCTACACCCAGGACCCACACAGCAGGGTGGCGGCAGTTAGGGCCAATCAGGCTGGCAGGGGAGGGCAGTTAGGGGTGATCAGGCTGGCAAGGGAGCAGTTAGGGGCATCAGGCTGGCAGACAGGTGAGCAGTTAGGAGCCAGTGGCCCCGGATTACGAGAGGGATATCTGACTGCCTTTGGGATCAGGCCTAAACCGGCAGTAGAACATCCCCCGAGGGATCCCAGATTGGAGAGGGTGCAGGTCGGGCTGAGAAATTTTGTGCACTGGGCCTCTAGTTAAATAATAAGATCTAAAAATATGTCTAATATCTACCTGGAATAGAGATTTCCAGGTATCTGCAAAAATGGAAATATTATATGAAAATAATGGAATACAAAAAGATCAAGGATTTCTCTTGGTGATGAAGTCATAGGAATTACTAATGTTTTCATAATTAATGGAAATATTAAATTTCATAAACACGTCAATAAAAATAAAGATACTTGTCCCTATTTGGTATACAGGTGCACTGAATTTTATCCACAGACACCCTGGACCCCAAATTTAAAGACTTTATATCAGAGGAATCCAAAGTAGGCTCAGGAATAGCAGCTCCTTTTAAGTAAGTGTGTTACTTCTAAAGGTGACCACTGAGGAGGTTGTTCTTCATTTGGTGTATATGTTCTGATGTATATGGTTATTTTCTAAATTTAGTCCCCTAGTTTTAATCCCCACATAAACTTTGTCACTATTGATAAAAGGGCATAGGTAAAATCATTTAAAAATATTTATTCAGTATCTATCTACCCACATATGAAGTGCTATTATGAAAATTGAATCTTTGACTATTGTGAATTTATAATTTTTTATTGATTTTAATTTTTAAAATTTATTTCAGAGAGACAGGAAGGGAGAGAGAGAAACATCAATTTGTTGTTCCACTTATTTATTCATTCATTAGTTGATTCTCATATGTGCTCTGACAAGAGATTGGACCAGCAGCTTTGGCATATCGGGACAACACACTACACAACTGAGCTACCTGGCTAGAGCTTGATTTTAAATATTAATTTAAAATAGTTAATGCATTCATACAATTCAGAAATTCAAAAGATATAACAAAACAGAAAATCTCCCTCTTCCCTCTGTCCACCAATCCCTGTGTCTCCTCCCAGGTAACAACCAATATTATCAGCTGCTTATATATTCTTTCTAAGATGTTAGATATTTAAATATTCTTTGCCCCCTTAACACAATTTGTAGCATATAATTCATACAGTTTCCCACATAATGTTTTTACTTAAAAGTATGCCTAGAAGATAGTACTATATTGGTACATTAAGAACTTAATTTATGTTGTGACTCCATAGTTAGTGTATTATAAGGATGTACCATAATCATTTAACCAGTCCCTTCTAAATGATTTACTATTATGAAAAAAATGTTATTATAAAAGATGGGCATTTTGTCATGGACATCAACATATGTGGGACTTAGGGTCATGAAACCCAAGTATAAGTAGTCAGTAAGAGATTTACACCACTCGGAAGGTAACATGGAGAATGACAATATAATGGGTAATTCACCAACAGGATTGAGGGAAGGTAGAGATGTCATCAGCTCTCTTCCAGCAGTCATGGATGAGTGTGGTCTTTTCCAGGACCAAAGAAGTGATCATTGAGGACCGGGGGGTGGGGGGAGGGGTGGAGGGGGGATGTGCAGGCTTATGGGCCTGCTTTGGAGAAAGCTTGATATATCAAATAAGCAAATTTGTAGTTGTTTGTTTGTTTACTATGGCTCGCACAAACAGACTCAAATTAATAATACCCTGCTTCATGGCACAATGTCATCATAGGTCTCTCTTGTATCTATTCTCATTCACTTCCATTTCCCCACATTCATCATTCTAGTTGAATGCATGTAAAGTGTGCGTTTTTACATGCAAAATGGCTATAATGACATTGTGTGTGAGTGTGTGCTTGTTTTAGATTTATATAAATGACACTGAGTTACAACTTATTTCATTTCTTCTTTCACAACCACTGCGTTTTATGGTGCCTCCTATCACTACCTGCACATTTAGTCCTTTGCCTCTAACTGCCAGGTGGTCTTATCCATAACATTGTATCCCCCTCCTCTCCCAGCGATAGACAGCCAGGGTGCCTCTAGCTACTTGCCACCACAAATAAGATTACAATTCACACCCACCTACACTGCCTCCCCTGCATCTGGGTTACAATTTAGTTGGTATTTACACTTGGAACAGAATTACTGGCTCATAGAATTACATACACTTAGTATGTAATACACTGCTAAGTATTACATATACTTACTAAGCATTACATATACTTAGCAGTGTCAGATGACACCCCCAAATGGCTCCTTAGCAGCACCAGAGCACCCGAGTTCCCAGACTCCATGTCCCTGCCAGCTCTTGACATTATCCTGCTATCTTATCTTTTCCAGTCAAGTGATATATTGTTATTACATTAATTTGCATTTATCCATTTACATGATTAGATGATTTTGAGCTTTTCTTCAATGTATGTGGGCCTTTGTGATGTCCTCTTTTATAAATTGCCTGCCCAGATCCACTGTCCATTCTTCTGCTTTATGGTGTGTGTTTCCTTAATAATATAAATAAAAAACCTTGTCAGTTTTAGATGTGACAAACATCTTTTCCAATTTTGTCATCTGCCTATTAACTTTGCCCTACATGGAACAGAAATTCTTATTTTTGAATTGATAATATTAATTAATAGATTTTGCTTTCCAGTTATGCTTTTGATGTTTTATTCAGTAAGTTCTTCCCACCCTAGATAACAAAGATATTCTTCTATATTTTCTTTCTATTACATTTAGCATATGCCTAGAATTCACCTCTATATATGGTGTTAGAAAGGGATCCAGCTATATTTTTCTCCAGAGATAATGAGGGGCAGTTCTGAGAGAAGCAGGCTGGGAGAAATGAATCAGAGGAAAATAAGGTATCTCAATTTCACAGACAAAGGACATAGAAGCAGAATCTAAATATTCTGTCTGGCCTACCCCAGAAGATACCCCTCTGTTTGTGGTCTGTAATGAAATACTGAAAAAGCCAGCCTCATCTCTTGCAAATAAAACCTTTTGCAGAAGGAATTCCCCAGCAGCACTGAGGTTCCGGGACATGGCTTTAAAAATAAGCCCTGCACACAACAGAAGGAATTTCCCAAATGGGAGGGGGAACTGGGTAAGTAGGGAGAAAGGAAGCTGCCAGAGGGAGAAAAGTCAATGCATACACAGCAAACAGTTGCGAATTGATTGTGCTAAAGATGGACCTGATGATGTAAAAGTTAAACCATCATTTCTTACTCTCAGAGATGGAAATTCACCCATATAAAAAAGGTCATTGATTCCTGTCCAGTGTCTGAGTCTTGAACATTCTTTGGTTTCCAGTTTATTTTCCATTGCCCAACATACTGGACGATAGACATGCACTTTCGTTGTGAAATTAGGGAGCTCAAGCCCTAGCTGGTTTGGCTCAGTGAATAGAGCCAAATGGGCCCATGCACTGAAGGGTCCCAGGTTTGATGACTGTCAAGGGCACACACACCTCCGTTGCAGGCTCTTTCCCTGGCCCAGTTGTGATGCATCTGGGAGGCAACCAATTGATGTGTCTCTCTCACATCAATGTTTCTTTCTCTCTCTCTGTCCTCCCCCTCCCTTCTACTCACTCTAAAAATCAATGGGAAAATGTCCTTGGGTGAGGATTTAAAAAAAACATTGGTATTCAACATAGATTGGCCAGTGGAATACTACACAGCCATAAGAAAAGATGAAATACTGCCTGACATTTACAACCACATGGATGGATCTTGAGAATGTCACACAGAGGGAAATGAGCCAGACAGAAAAAGTTAAGAACTATATAATTTCACTCATATATGGGATATAAAACTGAAAGCAACAAATGAACAAACAAGAAAAACAAACAAAAACTCAGACACAGACAATGGTATGATGGTTACCAGAGGGGAAAAAGGGGTAGGAGGTTATTCTATAGTAAAAGCCTAAGTGGTATCATGCCCTCACACATCCTCATCACGAGATGGCTGCCACAAGAAGGCCATGTGCACAGCGGAGGTGGGGCCCGGCGGCTGCTCCATGCGGTGAGGCCTGGGGGTCCTGCAGCTCTGTGCATCCTGGCAGAGGAAGCAGGTCACTGCATGGGAGGGCAGTTGTGGGCCATCAGGCCGGCAGGGGAGGGCAGTTGGGGGTGATCAGGCTGGCAGAGGAGCATTTAGGCATCAATCAGGCCATTAGGGGAGCGGTTAGGGGGCAATCAGGATGGCAAGCAGAAGCGGTTAGGGTCAATCAGGCAGGCGAGCGGTTAGGAGCCAGTGGTCCCAGATTGTGAGAGGGATGTCCGAGAGGTCCCGGATTGGAAAAGGTGCAGGCCGGGTTTAGGGACACCCCCTGCCCCCGGTGCATGAGTTTCGTGCACTGGGCCTCTAGTTAAAGGATAAAGAGGGTCAAATATATGGTGACAGAAAAAGATTTGACTTTGGGTATTGGGCACACAATGTAATATACAGATGATATATAATTGTATGTTCATAACCTATATAATCTTATTAACCAAGGTCACCCTAACAAATTTAATTTAAAAATATTTTGTGTAAATTTGATTTTGTTCAGCATTAATAAATCAAGCCACATAAAAAATAAAAAATAAAAATAGGCTAAAGACACACTCCCTCTTTACATGACAGGGAGGGTATGCAAATCTTCTGACCTCAGTAGTCTTTGCATTTTAGTTGAAGGCTTGATATTGTTTATAAAAACTTAAGGGGTCTCTAGATAATATCTTCCACCAGGGATCAACCCTCTCTTCCACTGGGCAGGGAGATTGGAGCTGGGGCAACACCTTACCCAAACCTGTGACTGGGTTGGGTCTCTTTCTGGTTTGCTCCCGTTCCCAGGATGGGGCCCTCTTTTCAAGTGAGAGCTGACACCTTGACCAGCACTCCATCCCCCAGTAGATCTTGGACTTGTCAGAGCTAACAAAATACAGAAAATTCTACTCTGCTTTCCAGAGGTTGCTTTATTTTTAGTCTCCTGCTCTGTGAAGCTTTAGAGTTCTGCGAGTTTCTTCAGGGAAGACCAGCCATGTGCTTGAGGCCCCTCAAGTCTTCAACCAGAATTTCTGGTTTCCTATTCCCCAGCAGTGGCCCTCTGCTGGGCCCAGCTGGATTCTCAGTTTTGGCTACACCCAGGATTTGGCACATGTCCTCTCCTCCCCGCCGTCCCCTGGTAAAAGTGGACAGCTTACCACTGCCCCTGAGGCCTGGGGCCCTGTTAGCCAGAGTTCCTCCCCCAGCAAGTCAGTGTCTCCTCAGAACCATGAACTTAAGGAAAATTCTGCTCTGCTCTTCAGAGACTTTTCAATTTAGCCTCTAAGTTTCTGACCCTGCACAGCCTCCAAATTTAGCAAATGTCTTGAAGGGGACACTAGCGTCCCATGGAGGCCATTCAGATCACCGGTTTGGGCCACCTCAGGACTGCATGACTGCCACAGTCTCTGATGTTTTTTTTTCCATCCCTGCAAGGCCTGTGCTAGAGCCAGCTTAGGCTTCTCAGCCCCTTGGCCAGCCCCAGAACTGGCAAAGGCTTCCTGGGGAAAAGCTGCTCAAGACCCTTTATTCACCCCTCTGGGAGTTTTCATCTGGAACTTTAGCTCTTCTACTCCATATTGCTTTTGCAGTTCTCTGATGCCCTGAAACAGATTTTTTTAAAAAAAATTATCTAGCTGTTTTAGCTGTGCTCAGGTGGAGTGTTGAGCTCCAATCTAGGAAATTGCTGTGTGCACCTGTAAAATGGCAGCCAGAACTGCATCCGTTCAGTGGCTGATTTGGAGGGCTCCTCTGATGCCATCCAGAGGATTCACTGCATCTTGCCCCGAATATTCCCAGTTTCTGTCTAGTGAGATTTCATGCAAAGTGTGGATACTCAAGGGACAGAATTGGGATTCAAGAAGATTACCAAATGCATTGTAGACTCCTTGGTGCCTGCTTTCTAATAAATTCTGTATGTGTGGAAGGTTTTGGTTTTAAGACTTGTTTTCATTTGAACCTGGTAGCAAAGTCATAGAAGAGATTTTTAATGGTAAACTACCTCTACAATTTTGAAAGCCATCAGGTCTAAAAAATAACCTAATAATTGTGAGTGATGGCATTGGTTTAGTTCTTTTCTCAACATGGCTCATATACAGAGACCAATTTATGTCTTTTCAATTTCTGTCATTTCTGTAGTAAATGCTATAAATCAACAAAGCAGTATATAGAGCATTGTCTTTCTTTTTGTTTTAAAAATGACTTCCTGTCCATGGCGCAATTTGATTTACATGGTTTTAGAAGTCTACGAGATTGTAGATGCATTTGTTTTTCACCTCTGGGTGCTCTTGACTGTTTTTAAAAACTTCATTTCTAGGTCTCCTCAGTCTTCTGCTGTCCTTACTGAGTGCTTAGTTTTTCAACTATATATTTACCGAAATCCTAATTCTAAACCATTTTAATTGATCTTTTCTAAAGATACCTTCTCCTGCTCCATACTCCTTTATTTGTGCATTCAACCGAGACTTATTAAACATTTCTTTGTTACATCTACAGCTATGTGATACATGATAGACACACGGTGTTTGTAGCAGAGGAAAACAATGGCATTCGGTTCTGTGCCCCTAAAAGTAATGGGTATTTGTACAATCACCATTTTCTCTAAAACAGAGCCTGATGCAATGTATACCATTGTTCAGCACTTCATTGCCAAACCTCAGCATACTGCCTAATACATAGTTGGTATTTAAATATTTTACATAAAGTAGTCAGTTAATAATGTGGAGTACTCAGAGTCAGTCCTCTACATTTTGCATCTAGGGATTCAGTAAAAGAACCACACACATTTGTAATATCCTCCACTTTCTATGCCCAAATGTTGTCTAAAATAAAAACCCAAGAAAACCAGAAATCTGTTTGGCACTCAGGACAAAGAATGCAAGAAAACATTTTTTTTTAAATCAGCCTTTTCTTTTTTAAAGAACAGAATAATGAGGATAGAAGGCTCATCAAAAGAGAGAGGTTCACAAGCCACTCTTGAAAAGACAAAACAGGTACAGGTGAAGTTTTCCATTCATAGTCACGGAAAGGCAAGAATACCAAGGTGTTGAAAAGTCCATTTAAACAGGGCAGTAAATTGAATTGACTCTCTACGTAGAAACTACAGGAAAAGTTATACTGAGGAGCCCTGCAGCCAAATAGAAGACAGCTCGTTTTACTCACTTCTCTTTCAGACCCGACCGCTCACCTACATTATACTACTCGTACATTCTGAGTGTTTTGAACACAGTGCTGAAAGGGGGAGTTGAGAAAGAATGTGTGTATGCACTTAGATATTTATGAAGATCTTTCAGAGGCCATCTGTATGCTGAAGAAATTCTCTCTTTTGCCTGTGGGTTTCTCTTTCTGTCCTTTTTTTTTTTTCATTTTAAACAGAAAGAAAAAGAAGAAATGATTTCTAGACACCAGTTCTCGGATCAAAGCACTTCTTTCTTTATCTTTACTCTCCTTCCCAGGGGCGAACCTTTGCCCACATTGATGTAATAAGCATGGTAGGAGCATATTTAACATGAATGGTGGGTGGTGTGTACAACATATGTGATGCAGGAGGATTCTGTGATATTGGTGAGTTGAGGATGGCTCCAAATTCACTCGTGTGTAGATGCAAAGTTTTAAGGCCAATGCCAAGCACAGAGCAAACATTTGGTAAATAGTCGAATGAATTGATGAATGAACAAAAACAAGCTGAACCATATCTGTACAGGGAAAACACTACAGAAAACGTCATCCGAGCTCTTTCCTGGGTCATAGACTTACTATATCATTAACTATTTATTGCATCAACAAATGAAACCATAAAATGAGTCCAAACTTGCTTCGAACATCTAAAAAAGTTCTTGCACTATAGGTGTCTCAGATTCAAAGAAAAGGAGCCAGCACTTTTAAGTCTTATGTATGTAGACCCTGATTTAAAAACAAGGAAACAAAACAAAGCCAAACTCTGTTCTGTTCAGTTATAACATAGAGTGAAAAATGAGTTCATTTGAAGTTTGGATTACTGCTCCCTCTCTATTAACTGTTTAACAGGGATCTTCTTTTACTCCTTCGAACTTGTTCCTCCATCTGTGGAATAAGATCATAGTACTTAGTTGGAAAATTACATAGTAAGTTAGCATATATACTAAGTAAGTTTGTGAAGTTGTGGGTTGTTTTCTTTTGATAGGGATTTTCCTCTTAGTTGTTTTTCTCTTGAACTATGTTCACTAATGACCTTTTAGATGCTGACTACAAAGTGATGTGTTCATTCCACTGTCCAAGAGAAATGGTATTTAGTAGGTTTATCACCAAAGTAGGAATATAGTAAGTGTACTGATACCAAGAAAGGGCTTCTTCTTATCTGATCATGAGTCTCATTTTCTTTGGACATTCCATCTCTCTGGGCCCTTCACATTCATCCTCAACGCAGATATGACAGTTTTCTGGAACTTAGAAGGCAGGGGCCCAACAGAGGTTTGGTCTTTTGCGGTTAGGTCACTGCGCTTCCCTGACTGCAACCAGCAGCCTAGAGATTTCTTCTGGCTGACTGTGTGTTATCTGTACATGTGTCTTTATTGCTCTATTCAAGAACACCACAACTCCCATGCTCCCAGGTATACTCAGACAGCCTTGCCTATCACCTCTTCATTCTCTTGGAGTGCAGAACCTCAGATGGCTGTAAAGTAAGGCTGGGCAGTCATGAGGCCATGTAGAACCATTGTTCCTTTCTGGCTATGGC